>JASEVX010000001.1:105861423-105923707 GCA_031761405.1 Serripes groenlandicus | reverse complement strand
ACTTGTCTTAGATTTAGATATTGTTGTTATTAACGTGACCGGGTTGAATGTACATACACATGAATAACACAGTGTATACAAAGTACCACACCCGGCTCACTGGGCCTATAAGTAACCATAATATATATACATACTATTAACGCATAAAGTCACACGAAATAAGTTATTTACATTATAAAATACATCAAAAGGTCTGTTTTTTGCGTGGTTCAGCTTCCATATATGAGCTGTCCACGAGAAAAACAACATTATGGACTCTGTGTAATGCATCGACCAAGATCAACCTGCGCTGTTCGCGCAGGCTAATCCGGGCCGACACATTCCTTCTCAGGGGGGAAAGAGGTATAGAGTAACGAGTCCTGAAACAGAAAATCTACAAGAGGCGAATTATGTCTGTCCGGTTAGCCTGCGCGGCATGCTTAGGCTGATCCGGATCGATACTTTACGCAGGATCTACAATTTTGGTTTTCTTACGGAACGGCTCCTATTGTCTTTGCGATGATAATCTTTGACAATTAGAGAGATTGTCGTGATACCTTCTTCATTGATCTTTTCTCCAGCTCGTTGTTTTAATTAAGACGTCAGGTGACACGAGTTAAATTAGTCTTGTAACAGTGTCAGACAGATCAGATCTTATCAAAAGAAATCAAATTTTGCCGAATAACGCTGAAGAGAACACAAAACCAGTCTCTGTTTAATGTTATCACAGCTGACTTTGTTTTCAACGTTTATTTCTAAGTACTAATTGACCTTCAATTGTTTTTTGAAAATATTATAAATTCGAGTTGTGTGGATTGATTATAATTTGTATTTGTATATATAGCACACATGGTATTATCTACGTACTATGACTATAATAGAGCCGTTTCTATCGACATTGGGACTTAATGTATTGGATGGTGTTTTACGCCGCTTTCTACCATACTTCAGTTTATATGATGTCGTGTCTGTGTAAGTTACCTGTGTAAGTTACCTGTGTAAGTTACCTGTGTAGGTTACCTGTGTAAGTTAGCAGTACTGTTGGTCCTTTTATCCTGACACCACTGTGTCAGTCGTTATTCTTACCCCCCACAATCCTGGGCGCCCAGGAGGGAAAAACCATGACTACCATTGTAACAATTGGGGGATCGAACCTTCGATCTTTTGTCCCGTGGCGGCGATATGGGATCCCAATGCATCAGCGTATAGTGAATGGGGGCATTGCTTGTACAACTCCAACTACTGTCTTGTTAATACATTTGACAATACTGCTTTGTTACTGTAACTAATATCGTTCATCCAAAGTGTTACCCTTCATTTTGACATAGTATTTATACCTTTATTTGTTTATTTACATATTGACGACAAGATATCATGGATGTAATGCAACCGTGTATACACGAGTTATAACATATACTAATAGATTCCTGCAATCTCGGTAGTGCCCACTTTTATACTAATCCATCTGAACATCGATGAAAAAAGAGTATTGTTTCTCTAGATTCAAATTCTGTTTGAATCATTCCGAGAAGGGTTCATAATTTTTTCCCACATGCAGACGCATATGAAGCAAATGACTGATGCTAACATTATGGAAACATGAGCCATTGTTCATAATGAGCGATTTCCCATTTTACCACAATATGTTCAGCTCTGTTTAATGTTTATACTTTAATGTGAAGATGTTTTCAATATATTTGCCTAGATGTTTTCGAATTCGTCTGATGTTTATTTGTTGAGTGTGTGAAAGGGTTCTGTAGCAGGTGTGGGCTGTATTGTGAAACTAACACAGAATAATGTTCAATTGTGTGAAATAACCTTATAAGGGATCAATCTACCATGAGAAGACAAATGTCATTTTCGTATATTTCTTAAAAGTTGTTTCTCTTTCCCATTTGTAAACGCATTTTGACACTTCTGCAGCAGCCGACATTTGAAAATATTGTGTCACAAGCAGAAATTTCACCTAATGAGCACTTTGTCCTTTCGTTTACATCGTTTGTAACTATATTCAATAATGATATTTTTATTTATGGAGATTTCCATGTTTTTATCCATATGTTTTCAAAGTCGTCTGCTGCATATTTGTTGTATGTGGGAAAGGGTTAATTGATGTCGTTCGTGTTTGATTTCAGAACACGTGGTCGTCACTGATTTCAAGCGCGTAGCTGATTTACTTCTTTGACACCTGCCCACCTACAACAGATCTACACCAGATAATTTTGAAAACATCTCAGACAAAATATGGAAATTCTCTCAAAATGAAAGAGTGTTAAAATCGGCGCAGCAAAATACCAAAAATACTCGTTTCTCCTTTTGACACGATGTTTTCAAAAGTTGCTGATGAGTCACATTGCGGTTAATGGATTCACTAAAGAAACTAATGGTCTAACAGTGACCAAACCCCAACGGTTGAAAATACATCAAACTATCGTAGGGGTTTTGACTATCAGTCCAATTTATTACTATCCCGTATTTTCAATCGGTGAAGTTGTTTTTCCAGCCGTTGAGGACTTTGACTACCCTTTTATTTCAATCGTTTGAGGTTTGAAATGCACTCTCTTTTATGACAAGTATTGTAAAATGCTTTGGAAAATGGAGGTTATATCTACAATAGCATTCCTATTTCTCAATCAAAATGATGTTAAAGGGCGAACTTAAATAATCCTGTGATTATGCGTTATGAAATGTTTACATCTTTGCAACTTCACCCCTTCACTGGTATTGGCGAATTTTGGATTGTCCTCAACAGACGAAACTTGTAAACAAAAATGTGACCATTCCCCCAATACCCTACAATAATTTCAATTCTGCATCAAAGACATTCTTCAAAATGTCCAAGCATTACATGTATCCTTTATACGTTTGACAGCGGCCTGAGCATAACTTCGTATCAAGTAACAATTAACCAAATGGTTAAACTCTAAAATAGTAATACTTCCAATACTCTGGCTAAAAAAGTATCCACAAAGTACATGTCTAAGCTTTAAACAATCTTCGGATCAAACACATTTCCCTTTTGACACAATGTTTTCAAAAGTCGTGCTGCAGATGCGCTTGAATATTTATTCAGGTTGAAAAGGGTTAAGTTATTTTAATGGAGTATGTTGTGTCAGTTACAGAAATTGAAACTGTGGTTAGGTTATAGCAATAAAACCACTTTAAATATCTTCTAATGTAATAGTTTATCCTATATTTATAAACTTACTTGTTTGATAAAATAAAACGGTAACATCTCCTCTGTTGCAGACGACATTGACATACACCTGCAGCATACTTTGTTTGGAACTATTGTAGGAAAAAGAGCAATGAGAAATGTCATAACCAGTTATAAACTTCCGAAACGACTCTTATAAATATAAGGCAAATAGATAAAACTACTTGATATGTTTTACATAGAAATGTACATATTTCTGAATCAATTCATTATGTATTTATCTTAATATTATGTTCATTTGGCTCTTCAAATGTACACTGCACGGTTATGCTTGTTGTCAGAATTTTGGGTTACAAAATGGTAGTAATGGCTGCCATCCTTGGCGCTCAGGATTGCGGGGTTAGCATCACGACTGACTGGCTTTACCAACTGAAAACCTGTTTAAAGCGACGTAAAACACAAAACAATCAATCATCTGTGGGAATACAAAACAGCACCATTGTTTGAATAGGAACGTAGATGGTATCTTAATCTAGTATTTGAATGGTTTAACTTCCCTATGTGTACATGATCACATGACTGTGCATTTTACGTAGATTGTAACCTCGGTTCTCAGATCTGTGTCCTGTTGTTACACTATCTATTAGTTAACCCTTTTCAAAGCAGACAGACTGTTGAAAATATCGATGAGCAATTTCTACTTTTGAACAATATTTGTAACTTTATTCAATTACTTGTTCTCTTATTTGTTGAGTTCCATATTTTAGATACAATTCTTTCAAAGCTGTCTGCTGCAAATGCGTTTTAAATGGGAACGGGTACATTATTTTTCAATTTGTTAAGGCTATATTTGAAACATAAAGCAATATGTTCCTTTTAGATGATATCTAAATACACTTTCATTTGACGAAAAAAATGCCGAAAACAATAACGATTTGAGCGACGGTCTGCGAAAAGGAACCGTAAGGCATTTGTGATAAGTGTAGATCCAGATCAGCCGGCGCATGCACACATTCTGACCTGGCTCTGCACTGTTCGCCAATTACGTATAGAAGGTTATTGTGAAGCAGTATCCAGTTTGATCCTCAGCATCAGGGACGTATTATTAGCCCCCTGCAAGCACAGACAGGTCTTTGTCCGCACGTTTAATAATTACGTTAAGGTTGGTTTTCTGGAACACCCCTTATTTGTCGGCTAGGTATTAAAACACTTGGTCAAATATAAATAAATGTCACAAATTCAAATGTTAATGAATTCAGAACAAAAATCTGTTTTATGTAAACTGTCAAAATATATTTACTTAGCGAATCTTAAAAGAGATGGTGAAAATAACTTAATACCACAAATTATTGACAACTAAGTATAATCATGTACATTATTTATACGCTTTGATATTTAGAATAGTATATGCGCTCAGAATCTACTTGTTAGTTATGTATTAGATAAAACATCTTTTGTCACAAAAGTAACAGAAAAACAATATATTTATTACTCATAATTTACATTTGATCATGCATTTCTCTAATGTAACAAATATGTATGGTACTATAAACCGCCAAAAGGAATGTCAATATTAGCGACAAAGTGTATTTGTTATATGCCAATAAAATATCTTGAAATGAATTAACCCTTTCCCAAATGCAGACACATTTTGACGCAATAGCAGCAGACGACTTTTGAAAACATTGCGGCCAAAGGTGATGATGTGCAATTTCTCTTTTGACCACAATGTTTTCAACTTTATTTAACAATTAAGCTATCTTTTATGGAGATTTTGCAGGTTTTTGTCACTATTTTCAAGTCGTCTGCTGCAGTTTTGTTGTATGTGGGAAAGTGTTAGATTGTTGACAGAGCACATCGTGCAATAATCGTGAAAAGGGTACCAAGGGTTAGCTTTCAACTAAATGCTCGTTACAGAGGGGGTGAAATTTTACCCAACCCCCATTGTCTACATAGGCAATAGGAATTGCTTAATTCACCGTAAATGGTCATTGTAATCTGTTTTCTTTATTTGGTGGGTGTCATTTTTTGACATCTATCCAACCAATCAAGTTGCTTGTTTTTAAAGAAATAACCCAATTTACACCTGGCATCCATCTAATTAACATTTACTAACGAAATGTTAAGAAATTTAATAGAGTAATGCTTTGTTACCGTTACAAAAGAATGGTAACACTGCAATACTTTAGAGTACATGTATATACATTTTAAGGTAAAATAATACTATTTTAATTCATTTATATATATCTATGTAAATCAACATATTTCACCCTCAATTGTCAAACTGTTTTCCATTTTTACAACCAGAACTACCTATATCCTCTCAGCTTTAAAATAATTTTAAAAAATGGGGAGTCATGTATATAATGCAAGTAAGAAATAACTCCGCAAAAGATGGTTTCAGTCAATTTCCGATCACACACCATTATTATTAAAAGTGCCGATAGTTCTACATTGTGTACGATTCGAGAAACTTCAAGACGTGTGTTGACATACGATGTTGGATTATTAATCAGTTTACGATAAATTAACAAAAAACCTCATTTACAAAGAAATTTCGCACCATGGAATGTACATTTTCCCGAATGAATAATGTGTAATCTCTAGAATACATCCTCCCTTGGTACTGTCGCTTTCTTTATCCTTTAACAGCCCGCTGCGCAACTGACTGGACTACCGTGGCTCGTCGGTCATCACACGTCCGGGGGCGTAAAGGGTGATATCGTAAACCTGTATATAACAGTGCCCCAACATTCTTAATGAGGAAGCGAGCAGTTTTCAAACCAACCTACTTAAATAAAGCGAGTTTGGACAAACTTAAGTAAAGCGTGTTTGCTATTTGCAGCGGAAAGTTTTACTTCGTGAATTGTGTCAATATTTTCTATATGAACCAATATTTAGAAACAAAACAGAGGATTATGTCGAACCATCGCTTTGGAAAATATTGCACGGATTAAATGTAGGATTAATTCTATACTTATTATTATACACGCTCCAATGTATAACTTTTTATCCGATTTGAGTGGAATTAATATAAAGAAGAAAATCCATATTTAATTCTGAAATCGATAAAAGAATGTGAGATATATGTGAACTACGGGTAACAGTGAAAAGATATTTGAGGGACTTTTTAAACAGGGAATTTAAATTCTGGTAACTTTTTTATATTCATATTTACATATTTTCTTTTATTAAAATTGAAATGTTATACTCCTACATAAAATAGTTGCACGATAAATTATTTTTATATTGTTATTTAGTCGACAAGCATTTGAAATTCATCTAAGAAACTTAAGAGTAGAGTAAATTGTAAATGCATTATATTAGCCGTTATGCGATAAACGCTTCTTAAAGCCAGAAACATATAAATAAATGTATTTATATGTCTGTGTTTCAGCGTGAACATTTTATGTCATGTAGACAACGAAAATTCATTACTCAACCCTTTTACACAAACAATAAATCTGCAGCAGACGACATTGAAAACATATAGGCTAAAATACGAAAACTCTCTAGTAACTAAAGTTTAATTGATTGGATGAGGTTGAAAACATTATGGCAAAAGTTAACTGCTGTAAATACGTCCAAATGTGTCTGCACTCAGGAAAGGATTGTCTGTTATCTGATATTAAATATTAATAGATGTCTGTTCTGATGACATCGGAGGAATACGATGTGAAATTTAAAAAAAAAAAGCTATTTTACGCCGTGCTTTCTGGCTTTGAGTAGGCAAAGGTCAACAAAGGTCTTACCGATTTAAAAACTCTACGACCTTATTGTTGCCAATATGCAATAATATGTAGGAATACGTATATACCGACAATTCGTACATTAATAAGCGCAAATCATTTTAGTTCATATTTTTATTTAAAACTCAATTACGACAAAATTAGCATTGACCAATCATATACTAATAACAAAATTGTAGTATGGGATGATTTATTTTTTGATAAAATTTGAAGAGACATTTTGCCTGCTTTTATTTTGAACAAGGGGTAGTGTATTTCATACATGATGTAAACTACATGTTGTGTCATTAAAAAAACGTCGTACGATAAATAGATGAAGCTGTCACTTTGTACACGTCATCTAAATCTACTGTCACGCTGTTGGTATTTGAAGTATTTGTTTCCTGATGTATAAAGTCATCATCTTCTATAACACATAACCTGTACGTCATTTTAAATGACATGCCGTCAATATGTCAAACAGGTTGATTAGCGTTTCGAAATTTCATATGGTTTGCGTTATTGGACAAAAAGTGCATGCAGAGCTCTAAATAAAGGGCGTATTTCATACACGGAAACCCTTTCCAACACACAACACATCTGCAGCAGACGACTAGTTAGGCGATTATATGGAAGATCTCTTTAAACAGTAGTATAATTATTGGAAAGAGTTTAAAACGATGTTTTTAAAGGAGAAATGGCATATCATGAACAAGTTATGCTTTTCTAAGAATGTTTTCAAAGGTTGACTGACGCGAATGCGTCAAATGCGTCGAAAGTGTGCACTGGTTAAGTGACACTGTATTGAAAGACACCGTTAGAGCCTATGTCCCTAATCGCAGGAGATATTAACACTTTTCCACATAGAGAGGCTTTCTGACGCCTCCGCAGCAGATGACGTTTGAAATGGAAAAATTGCTCTCCATCTACCACGTTCCTTTCAACTCTATTCACTATTTGTACTATCATTTGTAGAAATGTTCCCTAGTTTTGCCTGTATGCTTTCAAAGACGTCTGCTACATATGTGATGTGTGCGAGCCAGGTTTAAAGGTGTGTATCAATGCGGCGACCTACACTGTTTTATCCCCTCGTTTTGAAAGTCACTATGATAAAGAGTTGTAAAACATTGAGAGAAGATTCTTGTCGTAAATAGTTTCTCCTTTTCCCATACTATTTTCGAAAGTCTGCTGTAGTGTCGTTAAATATCAATTATCGTGAAAGGGTGATACTTCTTGTTTTAGCGTGACACCACACTAAGAGAGAAAAAAGAGGGTGTGAGGATATTTCAAATTGTATTGATGTAATGAAGATCGGCTTTAGATACATCGGAGAAAAATGTATAATTATGGGGGAAATGAAAGAATTATTTTAAACCGATTAGACTCATGTTATTAGACATAATGTTAGGAAAAGAGAAATTACTCCTCTGAGGCAATTCCGCCTCTTTAAAATGTTTTCACAATTTCACGTTTTGCAAATAGATGAAGATCGTCTGTACCAGCATTGAACTACTAATACGTATAAGTAGTCCCAGGTACCAGCAAGGGAAGGGTAAAACTGTTGTACTGAGGGTGGGTTAAAGATAGATGATCTTTCTGATAACGGTTGTAATTGGTAGACAAGAAAACAATATCTGTCACCGCTCCACTCTCAATATGATTTATCATAAAATTGTTTTTATTACAATGTTGAATAGACCGAAGTCGTTTGAAAATTTATCCCTTTTGAGAGACGTTTTTATACTATTTTTATTTCAAATTGAGGTCATATTCCAAGCTTACCTAGCCCAGCAGTCTTTAAGTTGTTGTGAGTTCTAATTATTTTCTTATCGAACTGTTATCCTAAGACATACATGTATGTTAGGGAAGCAACCTTTCACCTAACGCCTCTGTTTGGTAAATCTCAATACATCCCTGATATCATGAAATGCAACTTTTCTCGTAATCAATGTAAATGAGTAATTTATCCTTTTGTCACACTGTTTACAAAAGTCGTCTGCTGTAGAGGCGTTTGAAAGCATCTGTATTTTGAAAAGGGTTCAATGTTATATTAGTTTTACTATTAAACATTTCGGATCATTGCGGGTGCAGACGGGTTGATCTTAACGATGGACGACAGTTGGCAATAGCTGAAGGCATTTCCCTGGCCTTCTAGTGAATACCCGTTTAATATGATATTCATAATAAGATCTAGCTACTTGGTGTGTCGTTGTCTGATAGTTAAATTGATCCATTGGAGTAAGTTTGTATCATAATAATCATCATCAACACCATCATTAATATCATCATCGACATCATCAACATCATCATCACAATCATAATCATTGTCCTCACAACCATTATCATTCTCATCATTATCATTACTTTATATAATACTTATCATAATCAACGCCATATTCATTATGATCATAAGCAGCAGCTGAATCATCACTGTTATCATCATCATCATCATCATCATCATCATTAAACCATGGAATATCCCCTTATAAAAAAATCTGTATCGTTTTTTTTAAATTGCCTTAAATAAATCAAGCTGGGATTAAATCCAAGTATTATAAATTGATTTTGTATTTGGACGATTCTATTTCTCACTCATGTCGAAATGTACTGGTTGATTTATCATTTAAGTTTTAATTAATATGTAAATTAAGATACATACGTCTCGACAACCTTTTAGTATAGAGAAATAATTTCATATCCTCATTCCAGTCCTTTCATTAAAACTCCTTTTATATATTTGTATATATCTGAGCCGTTCCACGAGAAAACCAACATGATGGACTCTGCGTTATGTATTGATCCAGATCAGCCTGCGCAGTTGCGCTAATCCGGGGCGACACATTCCGTCTCAGGGGTATATATATATATAACTTTATTGCCTCCGTTTTCCGGAGATTTACATAATAATACAAAGTTTTGGAACAATGAAGATAATAAATTACATCCAATTATAGCATTAATGATGAATGAACCATGTGAAATAATTCAAAAATATTTGTTGGTTTTCTCGTGGAACGGCTCATATATATATAAACCATAATGGTGTAATGGATAGGGGGGGTCTGCCTCGATAGTGGCGGTAAGGGCTCGATGCTCGGTCAAGTCATACCACGGACCTGTGCAAGGTGGTAATGGCTTCCCTCCTTTTCGCCCAGGATGACAGGGATAGCATCATGACTAATACAGTGGTTTCCGAATAATAATTACGGTAGTAAGCGTAATGGTTAATTTACCCAGGAACTTAAATACCGTGTTGAAAGCGCCACGAACACTATTCAAACGAAAACGTTTTGACAACTGAAGGCACATATATGCAATTACTCTTATTCTATCTGATTCAAGATTATGATTTATCAACTCCTTACTTTGTATTTGACTCTTTCAAATTGAAGATATATAGACGGAAATCTATAACAATATGGACACAAATAAAATAATATTGCATATAAAAGTCACACATCAGAATCGATAACAGTTTCCCACAGCATTTAACCCTTTCCATCATACGACAATTCTGCAGCAGACGACTTTGAACATATTTTGTCAAAACATAGAGAATCTCTATAATTGAATGGATAACCTATGACTAAAAGTGGAAAACAATGTGTCAAAAGGAGAAATTGCACGTTTTGTGCAATTTCTTCTTTTGTCACTATGTTTTCAAAAAAGCTGTCTGCTGCAGAGGTGTCAGAAAGCGTCTATATGAAGGAAAGGGTTAATAAATGTCGGTTCCGTAGGAAAAGGGTTAAACGTTTGATTAGATTGAAGGCCTTCTTGTACTACGGTAAAAGTGCAACAAACAGACAAAAATAGTACGATGACATTCAAAGAGATATTTAAACTGAACAAACAAAATAATCAATTGAGTAAATATGCAAACCTCGCTTTAAATCTATGGCGCCATTGTTCGATCACTTTACTATACGATCTACAACATATCTACAACAGAAGTAAATACGGGAGAAATGATTCGAGTCAGATGAAACGGAGTCTTGTATTATTTGCGAACATTGGATTGATTGACTGATTGGAGTTTAACGCCTTTTTAAACTGTATTACAGTTATATCACGGCGTTTAGTTCACCTTATGTGTTTTTCCTTGTTCTCTCGCACCAATAATCCACACAACACTCTTCACGGGTAACTGGCTACCTTCCCACATAGACTATTTAACCCATTGTTATGAGACGAATTACCTTAGTCACAAGGACGTTTATTAATTTCATTTAAAGTTGTTTGTAAATGTCCAAAGGCATGTTTTTATGCCGATTGCTAATAACGTTGAGTTAAGTAGAATAAGTTGAAATTAATCACAGTCTCACGAGAGTCAGTACTGTCCGTCTACATATAGAACCCCTATAGATGGTTCGTTTTGATGCCTCAGGCAGCCTGATCGGGCTCAACTTAATGATGCTGCTGCATCCTTCATGGCGTGCTTCCCAAGGGCTCGTGAATAAGTGTTCTATCGCCGTGAAAGAACTGAACCAATGTTGAAAACGGCGTAAAACCCCAATGAATTAAACACTGTAGTCAGATGTACTCTATCAATCTATGTGAATGTTTTCGGTATAACTTTTCTTCGTTGATTTTGATTTCAATGTAATACCGTTGGATCCTTCATGGAGGAAGACATTAATTAGTGGTATAGTTAGACTGAGGGCGGACACCGTTATGTAACTGTTAATACTCTTGTTTAATACACTGCCAATTTGGTAGCCGGCCAACATGCACTAACATCCAGCACTGCCCGATGTTAGGTTATCACCAGTGTCTAATGCAGCGTATCTTGCCCTAAAGAGACACATTACAGATTTCACTGAAGACCTTTTGCACGACATTTCAGTTTCTGTGTGAACTATGATTTACGAGTAAACTTTGCCCGCATATAGACGCATTCCAACGCCTTTAAAGTAGATATTCTGAGATATTGTAATACAATTATAAGTATATTAGATTGTTGTCATAATCTTTATACGAAGGGGCTCTAGTTTACATGTAAGGAGACGTCGCGAAAATGAAACTATTCTCATTTAACTGCCCTGATCTGGATGTGCGTGGTTTGAAACAGAATCATCAAAAGGTCCGTTTGTGTGTGACCTCTCCACTGAAATATAGCGGAAGTAATTGTTGCAGATTTAACAGATAAACAGTGGTGTCAATTTCATCATGACTCACAAATCAATTTTTAAATTTATTAGGATTGAGAAAACGGTGACTTTTAAATACTTTCTCCATTTAAAATAAAACTGCGTACAACTCTATAAGAACATTGTACACAAACTGCGTACAACTCTGTAAGAACATTGTACACAAACTGCGTACAACCCTGTAAGAACATTGTACACAAACTGCGTACAACCCTGTAAGAACATTGTACACAAACTGCGTACAACCCTGTAAGAACATTGTACACGAACTGCGTACAACCCTGTAAGAACATTGTACACAAACTGCGTACAACCCTGTAAGAACATTGTACACACATCTCTATAGATTAACGTTAACCAACTACAATGTATTACAAATACTAATTAAACTGGTAAGAGATGTAACGATCTATTCTGTTAACATTTCCCCCCTTGGAAATCTGCAATAGACGACTTTGTAAACCTGTAACCAACACTATGGATATAAATAAGAGTATGATTATTGTTGAAATCACTGTGGCAAAAGAAGAAACTGCACATGACGGGCAATTTCTTCTGCTGCCAGTCATTTCGAAATGAGTCTGTTTAAGATGCGTCTTCACGTGGACAAAGGGTTACCAAATGGCAACTTCTTTACAAACGATACAGCGACTTCAATGGATGTAGGTGCTAGAGGGAGGTCCTGATTCAAAGCTTGCCAGATTTCACGCAATACTGAATAATTAAATTCCAATTAATCTGATGCCAAATACTGATGCGTCGAAGAAGAAAAAATAATCTCACTCGCACACAACGAGTTTATACATTATACATATATCTATACAATGCTTCACATTTGTAACCACAATAATACATTTATTTAACTGTCAACATGAATTTGTAAACATACCCGAACAAAAATTGGAAACTCCCTTTGAATGAAAGTACACTAATTTAATAGAGTTGAAAACATGTTGACAAAAGGAGAAATTGCTCGTTTTGCAGCAGAGGCGTTATATGAGGGAAATAGTTAATTAAAAACATAACAATTGAGCAATTTCTCCTTTTGCAAAAATGTTTTCAAAAGTCGTCTGCTGCAGATGCGTCAGAAAGTGTCTTTATGTGGGAAACGGTTAATGCTGGCGGGACTGTACACTCAAGTGCGAAAATTAAATAAGACCTTAAATGGCTATCTAGACGTTTCTCGATTGTCTCTCCGGGAATATTGATCATTATGTCATTTATTCATATTTGGTTATCTTTTACGTCTCCTAGACAGGGTTAATCTATCGAGCATTGCTAAAATTCCTTTTTCTAACTGCGTACAGAAAGCAAGGGTCCGTGTTTGGATATAACTGATTAATTAACATACCTTACTTTAACCCTTTCCAGCATACACACGCTTTCTAATGTCTCTCTACAGCAGAACAGTTTTTAAAACATGGTGGCAAAAGCAGAAATTGCTCATAATGAGCAGTTTCTCCTTTTGCCATAATATTTTCAATTTTTATTAAATAATTGTTCTTTCATTAATAGAATATTTCCTTATTTTAGTCTTCTGCGGCAGTTTTGTGGTATGTGGGAAAGGGTTAAGGGTAATGGACCAAGGAACATCTAAAGATTTGAACACGAACACAATTAAGACGGACACAGCTGCATACTGCGATAACGGGACTTACTGTATTTACAAACAGAGACGTTTCAGACAAGTCCGTACATATGATAGTCTCACCAGAGTCTTAACTGTCCGTCTGCCAGTGTGAATCTTTTCCCGAAATTATATAAACCTAGTTCATAGATTTGGGGTCTTAAATGTTACAACTCTGCAGCAGACGACTTTGAAAACGTACCCGAAATAAATTAAAGAGAGTTGAAGATATGGTGACAAAAGGAGAAGTTGCCGGTTTTGAGCAATTTCTTCTTTTGTCGCCATGTTTTAAAAAATCTGTCTAATCCAGAGGCGTCATGAAGCGTCTATATGAGGGAAGAGTTAATGCATCTGCGTACAGTGAAGACGCTGGCAAGCAACGCATTGTATCCGCAGAGCGTCCCTATAGACTTCACTGTCCGTCCATATGTAGTTTAGTCCTTGATGCACCTTTTGTCACAATACAATATATGTATAACCCCACTTGTTTTACACACACTTTCTTTGATACCGTTACGCAGAGTTAATCGCTAGAAGTGACTCATTAGTTGCGTATCCAGAGCGGTTTCACTTCCTTTTTGTTAAGTCAAAACGGGGATGTTACAGAACACATTTTTTATCAGACACGGTTGTATTAGTATTGTTAAGGCGGAAGAATAGGTTGTAGAAAGTAAGCGGTTTGAGGGTTATTGCCGTCTTCACATTTCCCCACATGCAGTCGCGTTCTAACGCTTATGAAGCAGACGACTTTTGAGATATCATTGTGACACACTGGAAAATTGCTCACGATGAGCAAGTTCTCTTTTTGCCACAATAATTTAAACTCTGTAATTATACTTTCATTTATAGAGAGCGTCTATATGTACGCATAGATATTGTAAAAATCGTCTGCTGCAAATTTGTCGTATGTGAGAAAGGATTACGTTGGAATGAGGTTAGAAAATCTGTATTGATAAAGTGTTTTTGTTTATCATTGCAGTACTCCACCTTGTCAATACCTGATTAAGACGGGCTGATAAAGACTTATCCTCTATCGTGGGAAAATGGTCTCTTGACCGAGTGTCCAGACAGAAAACTGACCATTAGGGACCTAACAGTGAATTACCAAATATGAACAGGATTTCGTGTATAATTTAGGATGAATGTTAGTGAAGACAATCATGGAGGAATGCCGTTTCGAAAATTGTGCAAATATGGACAGATAACGAGTTATTTATAAGGTTATATAAAGTTATCAAAACAAAAATATACATCAACAAGATGGCGGCTTCGTTTTTCGGAATATCTCTAGCCGTGTCCCTTATTTTCTATCTGGGACAGATGGTCACGAACAGTGTTCTTGCCTACAGACTATATTTTAATGATGGAAT
Organism: Serripes groenlandicus; assembly: GCA_031761405.1. Taxonomy (NCBI): domain Eukaryota; kingdom Metazoa; phylum Mollusca; class Bivalvia; order Cardiida; family Cardiidae; genus Serripes; species Serripes groenlandicus. The sequence goes on along the minus strand of JASEVX010000001.1, from coordinate 105,908,699 downwards.
TAAAACTTGGTTTTTGCCGTATATAGGACTACTTCTTATACCTCTGGTTGTTATTCAGCTTATTTCTGCGATTCTGTTCCTATCAAAGAATGGAGATAAGCAATCTTTGACGTCATGCCTTGTGGTGGCCATTTTACATGTGCTACAGCTCGGTTACGTTTGGAGACATTTTACTCTTTCCCGCGAAGTAGATCCAAAGTGTAGATCACGCGAGCTCGTTGACATCAATGTGTTACTGCTTATTCATGTATTTGCATCGATGCTTCCCTTGTTATTTATTCAGACGTTTTTATTTTACCACCACGAAGTAGTGGAATTTATAATACTAGTAACAATGGCTGTGACTATGCTAGGCACGTGTTGGTTTCTCAGCACGTTAAACCAACAAGACAATGACGATGCTGAGATTTTTGGAAGTAGGCCCGCAATAATACATTTACGATTCTTCTGGCGGGTAGGGGAACTACTTTCTCGTGTAATATCGTTAACTGTGTTCACTTCCGTTTACTATTACTGGATATTTCTAATTGTTGGACTACACGGAATTACTATGTTGGTGTGTCTGTGTACCTCAATCATGGGAATGATCGAAAGACAAGGAAGGTCAAGGTCACATAAACTCGTGTTAAGTATGATGTTCGCCTACATGTACACATTCTGTTTCATTAATTTAACGTCGAAGTCCTCCGCGTTCAGATATTCATTGTTTTACATAATTATGTTTTTCGAGAATGTCGTGTTAACCGTAGTATGGTATATGCAGACCGAACAGTCCAACGTGTATGTTAACAAACACATGGTTCTTGGCGTATCGGCTGCCTCATTTGTGATGGCGATGATGTGTTTATTTGTGTATTACAAATGCTTCAGGAATAACGGTGATAGTGAAGACCAATATGACCTCATACGCGAGAAGCATTCGTGCATCAATTGTAAATTAAGTGTGTGTTCCAAACATAATATAAAACTTCAGAGACCATTCACTGCAGGCTGGATCACCCAGTATCAAAAGGCGGTTGCCTCCGGGAATTACTTCAAAAACATCCTCCATGACACTATGCTGGACTCGGACGGAGAGTCCGCTCATGATATCTTAAACTCATCCGGTGAACACTGCCAAATTAGAGACACAGATTTAGAGAGTATTAGAACAAATGAAAAGAAATATACGAGCGTTCAAGGTACAGGGACTTATAGCCATAAGCGTTTCTTTGATTCAGATCCAAATATTAAACAGTTAGCAGATACAGATTCGATTTACGGCGGAAGTGAAATTTATGATGACGATTGGAGATACAAGCCCGATGCTCTGCTTACTCAGTTATCAACACAGGACACTCTGAGCTTACTTAGCAGTAGAACCAAGCTTTTAACTGACACCTGGGATGATTTGAAAAGTGAAAATGTTAGTATAGGCAAAGATCCCAAACATCCCAAATCGCTTGATGTATTGAATTCATTAATCAAAAAAGATTTAGACTCAAGTTTCTTTTCGGACGGGTATACGACAGATTACACACTTGAAAGTTACCAGTTACCTGTTACAGTGCTAGCTAGAAAACGAGCCCGTCTATTCAGACGACATCCGGAACCAGCATATTCGGTGACCTCCGATTCCACAGACTGTACAATATGTTCTTTTATTCGGAATAATCCATCAAGTCCCGAATCGTCAAGACGGAAATTCCCGATTCATGAAAATATTCCCGAAGAGCCATATGCTGAGGTTCGTAAAAAGACCAGGATGGATGAAGTTGATAGACATACTAAATACAAGAAACATAGGACTAGATCAGCCGATTCACATCGAAGGACTGATAAATATCATCGAGAAGTGATCAATCTGAACGACATTTATAGTAAACCCAAACGCAAATCAGAAAGAATTGCAAATATTAAAATCAACGACAAACCAAAACAGCGAAACAAACTCGTATCAAAAATACCGGTTCCTACATCAACTAAGCTAAAATTAAACAATCACCGAGTGCCACATGTTGCTATAGCAGCGCCTGTTAAAGAGGTGAAGGACATGTATGCGAGGGAAGGTTTTTCCAACATACTTCCGGTATCTAAAACTGACTTACCTCAACGGTCACACAAACCACGTGACCTTGTGTTTGTATCTCGTGTTCAGGAAACCCCCGCTTATGCCAGTGATTCCGGGGATTCCGCATTCCCTAGAAATACACCACTCAGTTCTTATTTAGCTGCCACAGACGATGACAGAGATGGTATCAGTGAATCTTCATGTGAAATGATCATTTAGAAACTGACAATAATTGTCCTGTCTGCCTGTCTGTTTATCTGTTTGTCTGTCTGTCTCTGTCGATCGTTCTCCCTGTATGTTTGTCTTTCTCCCTATGTGTGTATGTCTGTCTGTATGTCTCTCTCTCTATCTATCTCCCTCTCCCACCTTCATCTCTCTCTCTCCTATCTCTCTTCTTTTTTTTCTCTCTCTCTCTCTCACAACTCTCTCTCTCTCTCACTCTCTCTCTCTCTCCTCTCTCTCTCCTCTCTCTCTCTCTCTCTCTCTCTCTCTCTCTCTCTCTCTCTCTTCTCTCTCTCTCTCTCTCTCTCTCTTTATGTCAAACAAATCACAAGATTAAAATATGATATGATTCGAAGTACATCGAAGAATTAGAATCCGACAAATACATACAATAGGGAGGTAATCAAAACAAATATAGCAAATAATGCGTAAGGATTACTTCCCTTTGAAATACGGGTATATACTGTTTAACATGGCAATTGTAAATTAAAAATGGATAATATTTTATCAAATGTTTTGTAAAATAAATGAATAATTACATACTTTGTCTTAGAATGTTTTATCGGTATACCAATATCAAATATTTGCTTCATGGCACACCTATGTATAACCATTGATCCGGACACAAGTCAGTCAGTCGTAATGCTAACCCCACAACACTTAGCGCCAAAGAGGGGAAATTATATTTATAATATTACTATAGTAAGATCCCGCGTAAAGCAAGATTGTTCAAAGATTTACAATATGTTTCCTGACTCGATACAAACCGAGCCGGGATCGAACTAAGATTATGTCAGAAAAAATACTTAATGAATTTTTCTTATACTACGATACATTAGGTTATATAAGTTTGTAAATGGTAATTTTCAAATAACTAGTGTTACAAATCGTCTATGAGAATCTTCAGATCTTTGAAAAATGGTTGGTACTGCATCGTGTTTTAGTCCGAGCTTCAAAAAGCTTTAAACTGTTACATGATTTATGCTTCAAAGCATGTTCAAATATTGAGTAAGTCTTAATTCCTTCCGGCCTTTTCATCTTAATTTCGTTCATTATATGGCGCCATTGCCTCGCGTGAATGATTGAAGTATTTGGTGGGATTGAACATTCGACCACCCGGACCCGAGGTGGACGCTGTACCACAACACCACGGAACAGATATGTCGAATTTCAACCTATGTAATGTAACTTGTGAAACAGTTTACATTCTAGTTGATATATCGTTACTGTAACACACATATCACACATATAAGTGTTTCCGATTGTCTCTACACTGTTCCAGTGAGGTTATATTTATATTATTAATAAGGTAATATCCCGCGTTAAAGATTTGCAGCAAGTTTTCGGACCCCGATATAAACCGAGCCGGATCGAACTCAGATTGTAAGTGAGAAATTTACGATATGAATTTTTCTTAAACTACTATACATTAGGTTATATATTTTTATAAATAGTAATTTTTAAAAAACTATTGTTACAACTTCTTCTATGAGAATCCTCGGGTCTTCGAGAAATGGTTGGTGCTGCTACGGAATTCAGTCGGAGATTTCCAGGATCATACCCTAGCTCTTCAGCAAATGTTGGACAGAATTTCGAACAACTTTCTTCAAAATGAATTATCGTACCATTTTCTACTAAAACCGGGTTCACTCACACATGAGCTCGATCAATTTAGCCCTCATTTAAAGTATGCTTCGACGTCAACGTTAACTATATGACACTGCGAGATTGCAGGAGTGTCATTGCGTCAAGCCCGATTATGTCACGTTACTAATTAACATGATTTCGTCTCACAGCCTCGGTAAGTTCGAAGAATAATAAAAACAACAACAAACAAGAGTATATTTTATTATTATTGGATTTCTTATCGTTACTGTAACAACTTGCATCACACGGATAGGTGTTTCCAAATTTCGCTACACTGATAAGCAGAGCTATATTTATATTATTAATAAGGTAAGAATCTGCGTTAAGCAAGACCCTTCAAAGGTTTACAATATATGTTTCCGGACCCGATATAAACCGAGACGGGTTCGAACTCAGATTGTAAGTGAAAAATTTACGATATGATTTTTTCTTAAACTACTATACATTAGGTTATATATTTCTATACATAGTAATTGTTACAACTTCTTCTATAAGAATCCTCAGGACTTGAAAGTTGGATGGAACTACTGCATCGAGATTCAGTCGGAGCTTACCAGGATCATAGCCTAGCTCTTCAGCAAATGTTGGACTGATTCAAAAAGAATTTCACAAAGTGTAATATATTTTGTATAAGTCCAGATTTTAAAATGTTCTCTAGCCGATTTCTTTCTTATGATCTTTGATTATCGCACCGTTTTTACTTAAACCGGGTTCACTCACACATGAGCTCGATCCATTAAGCACTCATTTAAAGTATGCTTCGACGTCAACGTTAACTATATGACACTGCGAGATTGTAGGGTTGTCATTGCGTCAAGCCCGATTATGTCACGTTACTAATTAACATGATGAAAATAGTCATGTATATATTTCAATTTAAGTAAAACTAAATGGAATGATAGTAAAAATATTGCATCAGTATTTCGTTATAATTTGTCTTTTATATATTTATATGATCTATGCTACAGAGCACATTCAAATAATGAGTATGTCTTCATTTCTTACTCTTTTTTCGATTTTAATTCGTTCATTATATGGTGCCATTTCAAAAGTCTTTGTCGGGATCGAATGTTCGACCTCCCGCATCCGAGGCGTACGTTCTTCCACAACACCACCAAGTAGCTATGTCGAGTTTCAACATCATGTAAGTAATATAATTTGAGAAACAGTTTACATTCTAGTATATATATTGTTACTGTAACAACTTGCATCACAGAGATAAGTGTTTCCAAATTTCTCTTCACTGTTTCAGCCAGGTTATATTTATATATGTTATTACTATAGTAAGATCCCGCGTAAAGCAAGATCCTTCAAAGATTTATAATATGTTTCCTGACTCGATATAAACCGAGCCGGATTCAAACTCGGATTGCAAGTAAAAAATGTACAATATGAATTTTTCTTATATTACTATATATAAGGTACCCTAATTTTATAAATAGTAATTTTCAAATAACTAGTGTTACAAATCTTCTATGAGAATCCTCCGATCTTTGAAAAATGGTTGGTACTGCATCGTGTTTCAGTCGGAGCTTCAAAAAGCTTTAACCCTTTCCCTCATACGGCAATTCTGCAGCAGACGACTATGAACGTTTTTTGTCAAAAAATAGAAAATCTCCATAATTGAATGGATAACCTATGACAAAAAGTGGAAAACATTGTGGCAAAAGGAGAAATTGCACGTTTTGTGCAATTTCTTCTTTTGTCACTATGTTTTTAAAAATTCGTCTGCTGCAGAGGCGTCAGAAAGCGTCTATATGAGGGAAAGGGTTAAATTGTTACACGATTTATGCTACAGAGCACGTTCAAATATTGAGTAAGTCTTAATTTCCTTCCTACTTTTTCGTCTTTATTTCGTTCATTATATGGCGCCATTGCCTCGCGTGAATTATTGAAGTATTTGGTGGGATCGAATATTCGACCACCCGCACCCGAGGCGCACGCTCTACCACAACACCACGGAACAGATATGTCGAATTTCAACCTATGTAATGTAACTTGAGAAACGTTTACATTCTAGTTGATATATCGTTACTGTAGCACCTTGCATCACAGAGATAAGTGTTTCCGATTGTCTCTACACTGTTTCAGCGAGGTTATATTTATATTATTAATAAGGTAAGATCCCGCGTTAAGCAAGACCATTCAAAGATTTGCAACACGTTTTCGGACCCGATATAAACCGAGCCGGATCGAACTCAGATTGTAAGTGAACAATTTACAATATGAATTTTCTTAAACTACTATACATACGGAATATTATGTTGTGGGGTGGATAATTGAGTTTGTATTCCACGACAAGTAGCGTGGAAAAATCGATATCTTACGAGACCGTAGGTCGAGTTGAGATATGGATTTCCCCACGCTACGCGTCGTTAATACGAACTCAATTATCCACCCCACAACATAATATTCCTTTTATTATATACCTACAATCTATGAGCAGCGAAAATGTATTGAGTATACATTTTATTAACCGTAAAATTAAGATTATGAAGGGCGGGTGAATATCGCTTCAATGATTACGCCACGCCCCATAATGCATTCCAATACGTATGCCCCGCCCAACATCATCATCAAACCGGTCACGTCACTGTATGACGTCACAATCTTGTATTTACACCGCATATAGATACGGAATTTTAATCTGTCGTGGTGTATTTGCGCATGTCAATCAGATTGACATGCGCAAATACACCACGACAGATTAAAATTCCACCGGAAAATAAACAGGCATATAATAAATATTTTTTTAGCCTAGAATTTCAAATGTTCTCTGGCCGATTTCTTTCTGTTCATCTTTTATTATCGTATAGAAAAACAATAAGATTCCCAACAAGTTGGGGAATCGTAATAAAATATACACTTGTTTGTTGTTGTTTTTATTATGGTTCCAACTGACCGAGGCCGTGAGACGAAATCATTTTAATTAGTAACGTGACATAATCGGGCGTGACGCAATGACACTCCTACAATCTCGCAGTGTCATATAGTTTTACGTTGACGTCGAAGCATACTTTAAATGAGTGCTAAATTGATCGAGCTCATGTGTGAGTGAACCCGGTTTAAGTAGAAAATGATTGTTTTTTAATTATTACGATTCCCCCAACTTGTTGGGGGAATCGTATTGTTTTTCTATTGTTTTTTATTATTCTTTATTTTTTTTCTCCTATCCAAATTTTTGTCCAGAGCAATACTCATAAACTACTTGATGGAATTGATTGAAACTTGCAACATAGATAGATGGCAATGTGAAGTTGTGCAGTTTGCAAGAATTATAACTCTGAGCCACTTTTTTGCAAAGTTATCTCCCCTTTTTCAATATTTTAATCAATTTTTGTCCGAGCGATATCTTGTGAACGAATGGTCAGATAATATTGAAACTTGGAACATATATAGATGCCACTGTGAAGGTGTGCAAGATGCAAGAATTATAACTCTGGGCCACTTTGTTGCAAAGTTATCTCCCCTTTTTAAATATTTTAATAATTGGGTGATTTGAGCTTGTATAACTCGATAACGAAAAGTGATAGAGACTTGAAATTTAGTACAAGTGTTCCCAATCAAGTGATACTACTTTCTCATGTGTATTTGCGCATGACCGAATACTCGCTTCTGATTGGTCGATTTTTCGGAATTGTATAACTCAAAAACGACAAGTGATAGAGACTTGAAACTTAGTACATGTGTTCCTAATCAAGTAGTACTACTTTCTCATGTGTATTTGAGCATGACCGAATACTCGCTTCTGATTGGTCGATTTTTCGGACTTGTATAACTTAAAAACGACAAGTGATAGAGACTTGAAACTAAGTGCATGTGTTTCTAATCAAGTAGTTCTACTTTCTCAAGTGAATTAGCGCATGATCGAATACTCGTTTCTGATTGGTCGATTTTTCGGACATATATAACTCAATAACGACAAGTGATAGAGATTTGAAACTTAGTACATGTGTTCCTAATCAAGTAGTTATACTTTCTCAAGTATATTAGCGCATGACCGAATACTCGCTTCTGATTGGTCGAATTTTCGGACTTGTATAACTCAAAAACGACTAGTGACAGAGACTTGAAACATAGTACATGTGTTTCTAATCAAGTAGTACTACTTTCTCAAGTGTATTAGCGAATGACCGAATACTCTGGGCCACTGTGTTATCTGCCTTTGTTAAATAAAATGGCAAGGGAATCGTTCGTAACTGTTGCTACAGTTACAATCTCTAGTTATTATTGGATTTCTTATCGTTACTGTAATAACTTGCATCACAGGGATAAGTGTTTCCAAATTTCGCTACACTGGTTAGCAGAGCTATATTTATATTATTAATAAGGTAAGAACCTGTGTTAAGCAAGACCCTTCAAAGGTTTACAATATATGTTTCCGGACCCGATATAAACCGAGACGGGTTCGAACTCAGATTGTAAGTGAAAAATTTACAATTTGATTTTTTCTTAAACTACTATACATTAGGTTATATATTTTTATAAATAGTAATTGTTACAACTTCTTCTATAAGAATCCTCAGGACTTTGACAATTGGATGGAACTACTGCATCGAGATTCAGTCGGAGCTTACCAGGATCATAGCCTAGCTCTTCAGCAAATGTTGGACTGATTCAAAATGAATTTCACAAAGTGTAATATATTTTGTATAAGTCCAGATTTTAAAATGTTCTCTAGCCGATTTCTTTCTAATGATCTTTGATTATCGCACCGTTTTTACTTAAACTGGGTTCACTTACACATGAGCTCGATCCATTACGCACTCATTTAAAGTATAATTTCCTATGCTTCGACGTCAACGTTAACTATATGACACTGCGAGATTGTAGGGGTGTCATTGCGTCAAGCCCGATTATGTCACGTTACTAATTAAAATGATGAAAATAGTCATGTATATATTTCAATTTAAGTAAAACTAAATGGAATGATAGTAAAAATATTGCATCAGTATTTCGTTATAATGTGTCTTTTATATGTTTATATGATCTATGCTACAGAGCACATTCAAATATTGAGTATGTCTTCATTTCTTCCTCTTTTTTCGATTTTTATTCGTTCATTATATGGTGCCATTTCAAAAGTCTTTGTCGTGATCGAAAATTCGCATCGACCTCCCGCATCCGAGGCGTACGTTCTTCCACAACACCACCAAGTAGCTATGTCGAATTTCAACATAATGTAAGTAATATAATTTGAGAAACAGTTTACATTCTAGTTTATATATTGTTACTGTAACAACTTGCATCACAGAGATAAGTGTTTCCAAATTTCTCTTCACTGTTTCAGCCAGGTTATACGTGTGAAAGCTCGAGCCGAAGGCTCGAGCGAAGCACGCCTATAGGTTACACGTACGAACACATCATACGAGATCAAAACAACGAGAATTCAGTACAATCTTACTGTTTGTCACATATCAAATCTCAACCCCATAGCACTTTTTTTCGGCCATTTTGCTTCCGGTCTTACTGGACGGACAAATTATCGTAACCTATTCATTTCGTAACCGGTAAAACCCAAAAACACGATATTCGCATGTTTTGACAAATCAAAAAATACTTAGAACTAGAGAGAAAAATTAAATTAAATTCCTTCTCGATAAAGGAATGAAAACAAGGAATCTGATATGTGATAAAATTTGCGTATAATTGCACTCCTTTTCTATTTTTAAAATAATATTTTCTCAACCGGAAGTAAACACATCCAAATGTGACGTCATTGCAACGAAAAGTAACGTCATTGTAAGGCAAGTAATAAATAAATAACAAAAGGAAAACGACAGGAATGGTAGGAAAAGATAGTTTGACTTGTCACAAATAGATTTCTTTCACTAGAAGGACTTTATGAAGGCTAGGTCGACTATTCTTTTGTACCTGTCATCATTATTTCATGGATTTTATATCTTTGCAATATAGAGAAGCAATAAACACTTGAAAATTATTGTAAATATTTCAACGGAAGTTATCGTTCGTTACACTAGCCGCGGATATTATTTTAACTGAAAAGGACGAACAATTCTGTTTCTGTAGCTTCATTTCAAGGTAAGATATTTATTATATCAATAATTTGCTTAAAAATATAACTTCAGTTCTAAATTATTTGTTGTGCTTTCGTCACATCGTGTGTATTGTTTTTATCTGTATCTGTTCCACGATGCTTTCGTCACATCGTGTGTATTGTTTTTGTCTGTATCTGTCATTTGACGAATCCGTCTTGTCAAATGTTGACCCCACTCAAGAAAATAGCTAAACTATCATATCTTCGACTGTCTAGTTGTATTGACTTCAAGACGTTTATCTATATATTGTAGTAAGTGTAGCAAACAAACAAAACTACAGTCTATTTCAAATTATTTGCCTTCAATTTACATTTCTTTTTTACATTGTACAGTTTAACAGTTTATGTCTATGACCTAGTCTTTGTCAAATCATGAAAGTATGACCAGAATCAGTTCACCCTGGTTTTGGGGTATACATAGTAAATGTCCTCCAACCTGAAAGAGAGGAAAACACTTTCATGCCTTCAAATGAGTCCATTGTTTTAAAGAAATGATGTCATATATATGTGGGTTATCAGTAAAACTCATACTTTTCTTTCAACAGGCTGAATTTCTATTCGTCTTTTTTTTTTATCAAAAATGTGTTTATTGATCAGATTGGACAACTTGCTACTAAGAATTTCAACATTATTTTCACTAGATTATTTTAAATACTCTGCATGTATGTATTCAAACCACATTTACAAAATATTCAACATCAATTGACAGCATTATGTTCATACTTGGGAGCACAACAACCACTGATGTCATAGAACTCTTCAAATTGAAAAGCACATGCAAAATAAGCAGACTTTTATGGTCACCGATTTAGGTCTGTCTATGAAACACTAAATATATCAAACTAAAATAAGGTAAAAACAAACTGAACATTGAAATCTGCAGATAAAGAGGATCAATCTCTTTTTCAATTCAACAAACACTCAAAATACTTTTTATTCAAATAAATATGTATAAACATTTTGGTTGAAAAATAAAGAAAACTTTGTCTATTTTTCAACAGAAAAGGCTATATTATAAAAACTTAAAGGCAGTTCATAATTAATGTCAGTTATAATTAAGTCACCCAGTGACCTCACATAGGTGTTCGGTCCTCTGATAAAACTGAAATACCACAGATATATATATGTATCTGTTTTCTATGTAAATTTAGATATCAAATCTCAGCAGGTACATGTTTTGAAAGAAGGAACTAAACTAAACAATTTATACATAAAACAATTATGTTGTGGGGAGTTGTCTTACTTTAACACTTATTACATTTTTATCCAGGCTTCTATTGAAAAAATATTGTACTCCCTGTACCCTTTTCAAAAGCTTTTATAATTGAGCAGTAACAATTAAAAAAAGGAACAGTTATCAACAGTGATAACTCTGAGAATCTGTACATGTTCAAGGTCTGATCAGATCTTTCACTATCCATTTTTTTTTTTCAAACAACAAATTTCATATACATGTATACATAATTAGTTGTTGACACTAAGTCTGGTACTTATTAACAAATAACCTGATGCTGTTTCATGTTTTACAAATTAAAAACCAGAAAAGGAGATAGGGGTTCAAAGTGAAAATGTTGTTGAATAGGAACATATTGTTCATTTTGGATATATGTTCATTTTGGATCAATTACACCATTCCGACAATGTATTCAGATTAGTCACAGAAATCAAGTAATTTACATCAGGCAAGGGGCTAAACTTTACCTTTTCCTACATACATCATTATAAATGGGACTTTTGAAAATATTTGTCAAAAATGACAGTTTTCTCAATCTGTAATGCATAGTGTTCTCATCTTAAATTGTCTCAAGATTATACATTCAGCCAGATCATGCAAAATTAGCCATCTGCCTTGGAAGATTGTTGTGTGGGGTATTTTAGTATTCTAGAAAGCCAGGGGGAAATGTTAGGTGAACTGAAGTACCATTGAAAGTAATGTTAAGCTCAAGTCATTCAATCAACCATGGTACTATTAAAGAGTCAGTTTCCAATTATATATTACTTTTGAGTTTACAAATAACTGGCATTTGTAAAAATAAATCAGAACATTCTTCAATGCCTTTTAGTGTTGTTTTCCATCAACATCCTTGGAAATCTTACAGTCTGTTACAATCCTAACCTAATAAATCAAAGCGCCAATGGCACTGTAGTGGCGATCGTATGGAAAATCCTGCAAAGTAACAAGCAGTATATCGGTGTAGGGCTTGCGATGACGCTGGTGCGGGTAAATTTGAGAATGTATCAACCCTGCATCTTTTGACAGCAGAATAATGTTAGTTTGCCAGAATGTTGAATTGGTGATTTTTTAGTTACGTTCTGAAATTGGTCATGATGTGTTCAAAATTAGGCCATTCCAAAGTTATGAAAAATCTAGTTGGTATTCGATAGACTACCGTTTTAGTTCATTAGAATGGCTATTTGTAATCTAAATTGTTCGGGTAATCACATGTTCATCACCAGGTCGCTAGGCCATATTAAGATAAAATATTGTTTACACTTTAGAAATGACTCAATTATCAAGAAAGGAGAGAAAACAGTATCTATTAGTTTGGTGTTTGTTTCAATGATGTCCGATATTTAACAGGTCTGTTCAAGTTAGGCCCTTCACATTGCATGATTGAGGATTGTCAGAGACATATAAACACAGTGTATTTATATGTCTCTGAGGTTGTTAAACTGCTGTGAATAATGTGAGTGCAACATGCTCAAAAAGCACAATTTCACTATTTGCCAAACTGTTCAATTTATAAAAATATAGGCATACATGTATATTATAATGCTCGATCTCCAAACTAAATTAGGTTACACTTTCAGCATTGATTGCTAATTGACTCTAGAACGTGCAGACGTGTATACATAACGTGTGTACACACTGACATCGTGTGTCCTTTAAACCTTTGTAAACCAGTCTTATCATCTAGACGCTTTCATATATTTAAACAACTACACAATAAAGCGTTTATAATATTGAGATAATTAGAGTCTCGCGAGCTATTTATAGAACCTTTTGGAATTTCCAGATATGAGTTATTTGCAAGGCAGATAGAACGCGCAATAATATTTATTATCTGCCCAATCATGACGAAGATAATATTTACATATTTTAACTCTATGTAGATAATGTCTCAATAAAACTCAAATATTAGTAACAATCCGGTACCAAAGTAGCACTGACATAATTATTATTAATCACGTCTCTGCATCAATGATGGAACTATAACGGATGTGAGTAAATTAGTTTGCAGTAAGGAAAAAAAATATCAACCGATTGTTCAAAACCGACTATGTAAATATTTTTCGTTGTTGTTGTTTCTGTTAGCATTGTGGCGATTGTCAAACCAATCGCCACAAAAATGAAACAGATGTGTACAAATTAAACTTAAATGCATGATAAGTTTAGGTTTTTTCAATATGTTTTTCAAATTCATTTTTGTAACTTTCTACAATTTGCCTTTTAATTTGTTTCTTGTTGGGGGACTGACAGTGCTTACTTAATTGTTCTTGCTTTCACACGACCTAGGCTTTGCCTATTAACATAATAGAAAATAAAAAAAAAAAAAAAAAAAAAAGATAGAAAATCGCTTTAATTGAATGGATAACCTAAAAGTTGAAAACATTATGGCAAAAGGAGCAATTGCTCGTTTTAAGCAATTTCTTCTTTTGTCGCCATGTTTTCAAAAAGCTGTTTGCTGCAGAGGCGTCAGAAAGCGTCTATATGAGGGAAGGGTTAATCATTGGTCCGAAGGGGTAAATTTCCTAAGGTAATTCAATTAGTTACCTGTATCTCGGAACCGAAATTTGTAAGTGTTTATAGGTGTTAAGTTATTTACATTTTTTTTATTTTAATACGTGTGAAAGCTCGAGCCGAAGGCTCGAATGAAGCACGCCTATAGGTTACACGTACGAACACATCATACGAGATCAAAACAACGAGAATTCAGTACAATCTTACTGTTTTTCACATATCAAATCTCAACCCCATAGACATTTTTTTCGGCCATTTTGCTTCCGGTCTTACTGGACGAACAAATTATCGTAACCTATTCATTTCGTAACCGGTAAAACCCACAAACACGATATTCGTATGTTTTGACAAATAAAAAAATACTTAGAACTGGAGAGAAAAAATAAATTAAATTCCTTCTCGATAAAGGAATGAAAACAAGGAATCTGATATGTGATAATTTGCGTGTAATTGCACTCGTTTTCTATTTTTAAAATAATATTTTCTCAACCGGAAGTAAACACATCCAAATGTGACGTCATTGTAGGGCAAGTATGAAAAAATAACAAAAGGAAAACGACAGGAATGGTAGGAAATAGATTTCATTCACTGGAAGAACTTTATGAAGGCTAAGTCGACTATTCTTTTGTACCCGTCATCATTATTTCGTGGATTTTATATCTTTGCAATATAGAGAAGCAATAAACACTTGAAAATTATTGTAAATATTTCAACGGAAGTTATCGTTCGTTACACTGGCCTCGGATATTATTTTAACTGAAAAGGACGAACAATTCTGTTTCTGTATCGGCATAGCTTCATTTCAAGGTAAGCCATTTATTATATCAATAATTTGCTTAAAAATATAACTTAATTTCTAAATTATTTGTTTAGTATCTGTTGGGAACGTTCCACGATGCTTTCGTCACATCGCGTGACGTCACATGGTGTGTTTCGTTTTTGTCTGTATCTGTCATTTGAAGCCGAAGCCGTCTTGTCAAATGTTGACTCCACTCAAGAAAATAGCTAAACTATCATATCTTCGACTGTCTAGTTGTATTGACTTTAAGACGTTTATCTATTGATTGCAGTGAATGTAGCAAACAAACAAAACTACAGTCAATTTCGAATTATTTGCCTTCAATTTACATTATTTTTTTACATTGTACAGTTTAACAGTTTATGTCTATGACCTAGTCTTTGTCAAATCATGAAAGTATGACCAGAATCAGTTCACCCTGGTTTTGGGGTATACATAGTAAATGTCTTAAGCCATATATCCTCCAACCTGAAAGAGAGGAAAACAATTTCATGCCTTCAAATGAGTCTATTGTTTTAAAGAAATGATGTTATATGTGGACTTTCAGTAAAACACATAACTTTTCTTTCAATAGGCTGAATTTCTAGTAGTTTCATCTTTTTTTTATCCAAAATTTGTTTATTGATCAAACTAAAATGAGTCAATTGTTTAAAAGGAATGATGTCATATGTGGGCTATCAATAAAACACATTACTTCTCTTTCAACAGGCTGAATTTCTAGTAGATTTATCTTTTTTTTTTTATCCAAAATGTGTTTATTGATCAAACTCAAATGAGTCATGATTGTTTAAAAGAAATGATGTCATATGGGGGCTATCAGTAAAACACATTACTTTTCTTTTAACAGGCTGAATTTCTAATAGTTTCATTTGTTTTTGTTTTATCCAAAATGTGTTTATTGATCAGATTGGACAAACTTGGTACTAAGAATTTAAACATTATTTTCACTAGGATATTTTAAATACTCTGCATGTATGTATTCAAACAACATTTAAAAAAGATTCAACATCTATTGACAGCACTATTTTCATACTTGGGAGCACAACAACCAATGATGTCATAGAACTCTTCAAATTGAAGAGCAAATGCAAAATAAAAGCCTTTTACTGTCACTGATTTAGGTCCGTCTATGAAACAGGGCAATGTACACTAACTATATCAAACTCAAATAAGGTAAAAACAAACTGAGCATTGAAATCTGTAGATAAAGAGGATCAATCTCTTTTTAAATTCAACAAACCCTCAAAATACTTTTTATTCAAATAAATTTGTATAAACATTTTGGTTGAAAAATAAAGAAAACTTAATCTGTTTTTCAACAGAAAAAGGCTATAAGGCAGTTCATAATTAATGTCAGTTATATTAGTCACCCAGTGACCTCACATAAGTGTTCTGTCCTCTGATATAACTGAAATACCACAGAAATGTATCTGTTTTCTATGAAATCCATTTTTCTGTGTGAAATTGTATAATCTATACAATAGAAATGGTAAAATTTAAATTGGTATACATTCATTGTAACAAAAAAAATCTTATACTTTACTGGTAATAAAATTACACATATTTTCATGAACTGCTGCTCAAAATAAAAACCTATACTGTAGTTTAATGCTAAAACACCTGGTCTAACAAGAGTTCTAAGATCAAATCTCAGCAGGTACATGTTTTGAAAGAAGCAACTAAACTAAATAATGTATACATGAAACAATTATGTTGTGGGGAGTTGTCTTACTTAAACACTTATTACATTTTTATCCAGGCTTCTAGTGAAAATAGTTTTCAAAAGCTTTTATAATTGAGCAATAACAATTAAAACAAGAGGGCCAAGATGGCCCTAAATCGATCACCTAATTGATAGTAAATTAGTAGCAAATATTTAACTGCAAATATCTGGAAAATGTAATCAGGGAGTGCAAATGAAACTGAAAGGAGTGGACACTTCTCAAGAAACAGCTTATCAGTAAAGGCCATTTATATCTTGAAATCTAACAAGAACTTTAATAAGAATGGAATTATAAAGTTTTTGTCATTTTGCACCTTTCCTGATGCCGCCTTGCTGCCCTGTTTTTCAACGAAATCAATATGGCTTCAACAGTTTATTTAGAGGGTCACTTAAGAAACAATTCTACCAAATTATCTTGCAATCGCACAAGTAGATTATGGAGGAAAAGGATTTTAAAATTTGGGTATTTTTCTCACTTTCTGATGCCGCAGCAACCAAAGTTCTCAATGGAATTTAAATCTTTGAACAATTTTGAAAGAGGACCACCAAAGGAACATTCTTGTGATGTTTTGTGGAAATTGGTCTATTGGAATGGTAGGAGTTGGTTGTCATTTGTAGCTAAAAGTTCAGTTTACCCTTTTAGTGATGACGCCTGGTTGATATGATTGTGTAACCAATCAAAACGGCTTAAACATATTAAATAGAGGATCATTACAGTAAGATTCGTATTATATTTTCTTAAAATCAGACAAACAATTTTGTCATTTTGCCCCTTTTCTGATGCCGCCTGAATACCATTTTTTTCGACCAATCAGTATGGCTTGAACAATTTTTATATAGGGTCACCCAAGGATATTTCTACCAAATTATATTTGAATCTGACACGCAGATTCGGAGGAGAAGATTTTTAAAGTTTGGACCTTTTGCCCACTTTCTGATGCCGCAGCAACCAAAGTTCTCAATGGAATTTAAATCTTTGAACAACTTTGAAAGAGGCCAACCAGAGGAGCAGTCCTGTGATGTTTCACGGAAATTGTCCTTGGAGTTTGGGAGGAGATGATGTTTAAAGCTAAAAGTTAACGCCGGACGGACGACGGACAAAAAGTGATCAGAATAGCTCACCTTGAGCCTTCGGCTCGGGTGATCTAAAAAGGAATGGTTATCAACATTGATAACTCTGAGAATCTGTACATGTTCAAGGTTTGATCCAGCTTTGATAACCGTTCTAATATCAAAGTTTTAACGAAATTTATTCATCATATTTTTATAATAGAGCAATTTTAACATGATCACTAACAATGTTAAATTATTGCAAATTCTTCTCGAAAATCCATTTCTCTGTTTGTACTTTTTATAATTTCTTTATTTGCTATAAACATACTGTTTATTGTTTTATGCAATAAAATGTATATTGAATATATTGATCAGATCTTTCATTATCCATTTTTTTTTCAAACAACATATTTCGGATACATGTATATATAATCAGTAACTGTTGTTGACACTTAGTCTGGTACTTATTAATAAATAATCTGATGCTGTTTTATTTTTTATTGAAGTTGAAGAGGAACATATTGTTCATTTTGGATATGTTCAATTTGGATCAATTACACCATTCCGACAATGTATTCGGATTAGTCACAGAAATCAAGTAATTTACATCAGACAAGGGGCTAAACTTTACCCTTTCCAACAAACATCATTATAAATGGGACTTTTGAAAATATTTGTCAAAAATTACAGTTTTCTCAGTCTGTATGCACAGTTCTCATCTTAAATTGTCTCAAGATTATACATTCAGCCAGATCATGCAAAGTTAGCCATCTGCCTTGGAAGATTGTTGTGTGGAGTATTTTAGTATTCTAGAAAGCCAGGGGAAAATGTTAGGTGAACTGAAGTACCATTGAAAGTAATATTAAGCGCAAGTCATTCAATCAACCATGGTAAGAGTCAGTTTCCAATTATATGTATTACTAGTTTACAAATAACTGGCATTTATAAAAATAAATCAGAACATTCTTCAATGCATTCTAGTGTTGTTTTCCATCAACATCCTTGGAAATCTTACAGTCTGTTACAATCCTGACCTAATAAAAAATAAAACAGATATATATGTACAAATTAAACTTAAATGCATGCTAAGTTTCGGTTTTTTCAATATGTTTTTCAAATTCTGTTTTTGTAACTTTTTACAATTTGCCTATTAATTTGTTTCTTGTTGGGGGACAGATAGTCTCAATATATCGCCAATACATATTGCATTGTAGGATGCGAACAGTCAAAATAAAAAATCGCATTCCTAGTAAGAACCTGGACTAGGGGACAGACAGTGCTTAATTAATTTGTTCTTGCTTTCACACGACCTAGGCTTTGCCTATTAACATATTATTTATATATGTTATTACTATAGTAAGATCCCGCGTAAAGCAAGATCCTTCAAAGATTTATAATATGTTTCCTGACTCGATATAAACCGAGCCGGATTCAAACTCGGATTGCAAGTAAAAAATGTACAATATGAATTTTTCTTATATTACTATATATAAGGGAGCCTAATTTTATAAATAGTAATTTTCAAATAACTATTGTTACAAATTCTTCTATATGTTATGAAACATAAACACATTTTGTATTCAGATTTAACAATCGTTTAAGGTGTTTCAGAGTCAAACGAACACAGTGATGCTTTTCTCAAGATAATGTTCCTACGACAACGCATTCAAAAATGTGCCTCCTCAAGTAAAACTCGACAATTTTGACAAGGTCCTTCCTCACATTTGTCAAATTCTGCCAGTTATCATTTGGTTCTCGTTAAATGTATGTATATAAGCCGTTCCACGAGAACACATTATGGACTAAGTGTAATTTATCGATTAAGATCAACCTGCGCAATCCGCACAGGCTAATCCCGACCGACAGATTCCGTCTCAGGGGATAGAGGTATAGCTTAATGAATCCTGAAAAAGAAAATCCACATATTGCGCAAATTGTATGTCCGGGTTAGCTTGCGAGGAATGCTGAGGCTGATCCGAGTCGATAATTTTCGCAATGTTGGTTTTCTAGTGGAATGGCTGATATTATGATAGCAATAAATATTAACAAATAATAGCAGTGATTAAGAATATGTACAATATTGAATTTATGATCAGTGTAGGTTGAGATCAGCCTGTACGTCAGATCTACATAAGCTCTTTATAAGCGTATATAGGTAATATTTTTACAGTGTAGATCATGATCAGACTGATGTGGGTCTTCCTTGTTATCTGAAGCCATATGAAACGATTTCCCAAGAACGGGCTCAAATTATGATCTTCGCCAACGATTTTTAAATGTTTACAAAACATACATAATACACCTGTACTATGTACGTTTTGTATTGCTGTTGGTAAGGAATGTATCGTATCAATTAACCCTACAGCAAATCAGCAGCAGACGACTTTGAAATCAGTCAGGCAATATATAGAAAACTTCTTCAAATGAAGTACAATTATTGAATTGGGTTGAAAACAGTGTGGAAAATGGAAGAATTGCTCAATATGAGCATTTTCTCCTTTTGCCACATTGTTTTCAAATGTCGCCTGCTGTAAATCCGTCGAAAAGCGTCTGTAGGTGGAAAAAATATGTTTAAAAACCCCAAATACATCCATTCATATCCCGTATGAAGCAAGATCGATTAAATATTTACCTATCATATATAATTATGTTTCCTGTCTCGGTATAGACCGAGCTGTGGCATTAAATAAAGCGTGCCAGAGAAAAATGTAAATTCATGAATTTTCTTAAAATATTTTATATCGATATTTTTTTTTTTTATTTAAATCTTTATTTCCTCCATATAATGAAGATCAATAATTAACAAAAGTATAAAGACAATGTGAAAAACAAAAAGAACAGGACAAAAATGAAAGCATAGAAATACGAATATAATACAGCTGTACATGTATGTCGCTATGTGAATACCACTGGCCCCTCAAGCTGTCAGATCAACATGTCTCGTGGTGTCTGTGTTCATACGATTAACAATCCCATATATGCTTTGCGCATGCAACCAGTTCAAACCGAAGGGGAATGGTGGATTATAATCTGCCAATGACAATGAGACCCCTAATAGAAAACTTCACCGAAACGAAATGAGAAGTGTTCAATAAAGTACATAGACATAAATTAAGTAATTATAAAATTACCAATGCATCAGGTTAACTGATAAAACATGATACGATATTGAGTCGTCTGCTTAAATTCCTAATTGTGACCTAGTTATCCTTTTCTCCCAATGCTATCAATAGTTTGTTACCCGTAAGAGGTTTACTGTTATTGTGGTCAATAATCACACAGAATCAGTTATCTTTATACTCTGGCATTGTTATCTTTATTGCATGTCTGTAACAAGTCCATGCAGTGTGAAGAAAAATAATAGCTTTGTTATAGAAAAACAAATTTATTTCATAAACAAATGTTATATTAATCTACGTTAGGTTACTATAATTTATATTTCTGTAAATAGTAATATTATCAGAATAACGTTTAATAATAATTAATTATTAACATTTATTTTATTGAATTGTATTAATTGTTTAAGTTGTCTGGAAGAAATTCCACATATTGCGCAAATTGTATGTCCGGGTGAAGCCTGCGAGGCATGCTAAGGCTGATCCGGGTCGATACTTTTAGCCGAGTCCACAATGTTGGTTTTTTAGTGGAACGGACGAACAGAATGTTATTTTCATCATTATATTTGCTCTTTTATTTACTCAAGCTAAACATATTTACGGAAATAAACGGGAAAAGGTGAGATCGTCCGATTGCAATAAAGGTTTTTGGGTTTGTCTGAAATTGTAAAGGTGCTTAGACTCTCAAAATAATAGGAACCATGTGGATGTCTTCATACTTGGCATGTTTCCAGCTCCCTTTCAAGCAATGTTGGACGCGATAGCTGGTATCCAGCCCTAGTGAAGTATATCAACTCTGCTACACGGGATGAAAATAATCACACTCTAATAAATCGTTTAATTTCGTTAGCTTCTTTTTAATTTATCCATTTATTCAGACCAGCGAGTCAATCGCCATACTATTATTATTATTATTATTATCTTTATTTCCTCCATATTTGAAGATTTCACAAACAATACAAACAGATCACAAATTAACTATTACAAAAACAAGCAACTACAAAGAAAAGTAAAAACAGAAAATGAGAACGTGAGAGAGATTGAGAAAATGAGAGAAAAATGCATAATTATATTTTATATATACAAGTCAATTGCCAGAAAGAGATACAGGCAATCATAAGTTAAAATCATAATACACATGAGTAACATTTTTCGAACATGCTACTATACTTCCAACTGCATTCAGACATACAATATAAATGAGCTGAGCAGAATACATGCGCCCGATGAATCCAACTCCATGAACTAAATTGTTGCAACTCACAACAGAGGTCGAGATAAGGCGACCCTCTATCATAGGCACCAACATGCTCATACGAAAACGAAAGTAGAGTTGAATACGCCACGCTACTGCTTTATATACATGGAAACTTGTGAAAACATATAAGTCAATCTAAGCCCATGCGTCGCCGGACCACTGACATCTTCCAACGCACAGAAACCAGGCGAGAACTCCACCCGATCCAGGGAATATGGTAAAGTCATGACGCTCAAGATAGAGCGACGATGGCCCCCATATACGCTGATAATATATTTTATGAATTATAGATTGACCAGACATAATAAAGAAATCTATATGAAAGTTTAACAAAAGCATCATATCTTTCACCAAGCAAAATGAATAATTGATTGACAGGCATGCCAAGCAAACAGTTCACATATTCAATTCTATTCAATGCAGTTAGAGTTCTAAAAATGTTAACACCAAAGTGTTTCAAGACAAATCTATTGAATTTCATTCTTGCTCTTTGCACAACACCACAATCTACTACAACATGTAGTGTGAAATTAGCTGCCAAGTTGCTTGCATTGCATTTCGGACAATCGGGCTTGACATATCCAAGGTAGGCAATAAATTGAGCAACACTGAAACAATATTGTAAAATATCTGGGTATTTCTTAGCAAACAGCCACACCGGAGACTCTTGTAAACAAAGCTGTATTTGTCTGTATTGTATAAAGTCTTCATGATTTGTTTCACATTCCCACAACCGTTCGTATTGCTCGTTTACTTTGAATGAGTATATCTTTTTCCACGAATATTTCGAAGGAAATGTACAACTTTTATAATATCCAACTATAAAATCATATAAGTTATACCTTTGCAAAATGGAGACTATTTCAGAAATAAAGCCGGAAGTCGATGTCCCTGACATATACGAGCAAAGACGAGCTAAAAACATATCTTTTGCAGACGAATTATTATGCAATTTACAAAATTGTCCAAAGAGATTTAGCTTCCTCTTTTCTATTTCTGATTCAATCGGCAAACTTCCAATTAATCCCAGTGCAATGTTTGTCCTAGATCTATGCTTTAGGCCTTGTATATGTCTTATACACAATCGATGAGCTCGTTCTAATAGACTTAAGTCATTACTAGAAGAAATGGAGAGTAATTCAGTTCCAAATAGCGCTTTCGGAAGTATGACAGAAGTGTATATTTTCTTACTAGTGAGTGGATTCAAACCTTTAGAATGAAGGCCATCTTTACTCATACTGAACAGACTTCGACGAAGCTTCTTACAAACATGCTGAACTGGTACATTAGAAAGTTTATATTTGCTGCTGATAATTCCAAGATGAACAACCTCTTCTATTTCCTTCATGTTTTCACAACCAATACTCCATGCCTTATTTCTACGAGTGTAACAATGTTTCGTTTCGTTAAAAATTACTACATGACATTTCTCAGCATTATACTGATATCTCCATTTACACGAGTATGAATAGCAAGTGTTAATCATGGTCTGAAGTGAATGCATCGAAAGAGACAGAAGCGCCATATCGTCTGCGAATGAGGGAGCACAGAAATCAAAGTTATTGATCTTAAAACCAAGGTTACTATTAACTAGTATTTCAATCAATTCATTGATATAGCATAAATATAAGAACGGGGACCATACCCCTCCTTGCCGGGTACCTTGTAATACTGGGAACCAGTCAGAATAATGACCAGAGAATAAAATACGACTATGCATTTCCGAATGCATGGCTATAACGGTCTTTAATAATGTAATGTCTATGCCTAGTAGGTATAATTTGTATATTAAACCGTCGTGCCAAACTCTATCGAATGCTTGACGGGCGTCCAGGAAACATGAGAACAGTTTACTGTTCTTTTCTTTACAAAAGTTAATGCTTTCTTTGACTACAAAAGAAGTCATAATACTACTCATATTTTTCTGAAACCCCCCCTGCAACGGGTGAATAGGACTATTAATTCTGTTTTGTAACCTTCCGAGTAACAGTTTCTCGTACAGCTTCAGAATCGATGAAGACAACGTAATTGCCCGATAATTATTTGGAATATCTTTACGTTTTCCGTTGCCTTTGTGTAAAGTAACTATGGTTCCTAGCTTCAAATTACAGGGGACATAACCATACATGTACATCAAATTAAACAAGAACGTCAAATAGTGGTTTAACATTAAGCCTCCATATAACATATGTTCATTGTATACACAGTCATGTCCGCACATTTTACACTTTTTTAACTCCTTGCTCGCCATTATGACTTCATCAGATGAGAATTCGTCTAAGTTGTCGCGTAGTGGGACATTTTTATTTTTCAAGTTTGCGACTATATCGGATACCTTCAGAAAATGATCTTTGTCATAATGATCACAATCGGTATCAGAATACAAGGCAGCAAAGTGCTTTCCCCATGCTTCGGTAATTTCATTTGAATTCCTCAGAACAGTGTCGTTAAATTTCATTTCATTGCCAACCGTTGAAACTTTGCGAGCGCGTTTTGCATTAAATAATCTCCAAAACAAAGCACTATCACATCCGGAAGCATCATCAATGTCTTGGTTGATTTTATTCAAAATTCGCATCGACCTCCCGCATCCGAGGCGTACGTTCTTCCACAACACCACCAAGTAGCTATGTCGAATTTCAACATAATGTAAGTAATATAATTTGAGAAACAGTTTACATTCTAGTTTATATATTGTTACTGTAACAACTTGCATCACAGAGATAAGTGTTTCCAAATTTCTCTTCACTGTTTCAGCCAGGTTATATTTATATATGTTATTACTATAGTAAGATCCCGCGTAAAGCAAGATCCTTCAAAGATTTATAATATGTTTCCTGACTCGATATAAACCGAGCCGGATTCAAACTCGGATTGCAAGTAAAAAATGTACAATATGAATTTTTCTTATATTACTATATATAAGGGAGCCTAATTTTATAAATAGTAATTTTCAAATAACTATTGTTACAAATTCTTCTATATGTTATGAAACATAAACACATTTTGTATTCAGATTTAACAATCGTTTAAGGTGTTTCAGAGTCAAACGAACACAGTGATGCTTTTCTCAAGATAATGTTCCTACGACAACGCATTCAAAAATGTGCCTCCTCAAGTAAAACTCGACAATTTTGACAAGGTCCTTCCTCACATTTGTCAAATTCTGCCAGTTATCATTTGGTTCTCGTTAAATGTATGTATATAAGCCGTTCCACGAGAACACATTATGGACTAAGTGTAATTTATCGATTAAGATCAACCTGCGCAATCCGCACAGGCTAATCCCGACCGACAGATTCCGTCTCAGGGGATAGAGGTATAGCTTAATGAATCCTGAAAAAGAAAATCCACATATTGCGCAAATTGTATGTCCGGGTTAGCTTGCGAGGAATGCTGAGGCTGATCCGAGTCGATAATTTTCGCAATGTTGGTTTTCTAGTGGAATGGCTGATATTATGATAGCAATAAATATTAACAAATAATAGCCAGTGATTAAGAATATGTACAATATTGAATTTATGATCAGTGTAGGTTGAGATCAGCCTGTACGTCAGATCTACATAAGCTCTTTATAAGCGTATATAGGTAATATTTTTACAGTGTAGATCATGATCAGACTGATGTGGGTCTTCCTTGTTATCTGAAGCCATATGAAACGATTTCCCAAGAACGGGCTCAAATTATGATCTTCGCCAACGATTTTTAAATGTTTACAAAACATACATAATACACCTGTACTATGTACGTTTTGTATTGCTGTTGGTAAGGAATGTATCGTATCAATTAACCCTACAGCAAATCAGCAGCAGACGACTTTGAAATCAGTCAGGCAATATACAGAAAACTTCTTCAAATGAAGTACAATTATTGAATTGGGTTGAAAACAGTGTGGAAAATGGAAGAATTGCTCAATATGAGCATTTTCTCCTTTTGCCACATTGTTTTCAAATGTCGCCTGCTGTAAATCCGTCGAAAAGCGTCTGTAGGTGGAAAAAATATGTTTAAAAACCCCAAATACATCCATTCATATCCCGTATGAAGCAAGATCGATTAGATATTTACCTATCATATATATGTTTCCTGTCTCGGTATAGACCGAGCTGTGGCATTAAATAAAGCGTGCCAGAGAAAAATGTAAATTCATGAATTTTCTTAAAATATTTTATATCGATATTTTTTTTTTTTATTTAAATCTTTATTTCCTCCATATAATGAAGATCAATAATTAACAAAAGTATAAAGACAATGTGAAAAACAAAAAGAACAGGACAAAAATGAAAGCATAGAAATACGAATATAATACAGCTGTACATGTATGTCGCTATGTGAATACCACTGGCCCCTCAAGCTGTCAGATCAACATGTCTCGTGGTGTCTGTGTTCATACGATTAACAATCCCATATATGCTTTGCGCATGCAACCAGTTCAAACCGAAGGGGAATGGTGGATTATAATCTGCCAATGACAATGAGACCCCTAATAGAAAACTTCACCGAAACGAAATGAGAAGTGTTCAATAAAGTACATAGACATAAATTAAGTAATTATAAAATTACCAATGCATCAGGTTAACTGATAAAACATGATACGATATTGAGTCGTCTGCTTAAATTCCTAATTGTGACCTAGTTATCCTTTTCTCCCAATGCTATCAATAGTTTGTTACCCGTAAGAGGTTTACTGTTATTGTGGTCAATAATCACACAGAATCAGTTATCTTTTTAGACTCTGGCATTGTTATCTTTATTGCATGTCTGTAACAAGTCCATGCAGTGTGAAGAAAAATAATAGCTTTGTTATAGAAAAACAAATTTATTTCATAAACAAATGTTATATTAATCTACGTTAGGTTACTATAATTTATATTTCTGTAAATAGTAATATTATCAGAATAACGTTTAATAATAATTAATTATTAACATTTATTTTATTGAATTGTATTAATTGTTTAAGTTGTCTGGAAGAAATTCCACATATTGCGCAAATTGTATGTCCGGGTGAAGCCTGCGAGGCATGCTAAGGCTGATCCGGGTCGATACTTTTAGCCGAGTCCACAATGTTGGTTTTTTAGTGGAACGGACGAACAGAATGTTATTTTCATCATTATATTTGCTCTTTTATTTACTCAAGCTAAACATATTTACGGAAATAAACGGGAAAAGGTGAGATCGTCCGATTGCAATAAAGGTTTTTGGGTTTGTCTGAAATTGTAAAGGTGCTTAGACTCTCAAAATAATAGGAACCATGTGGATGTCTTCATACTTGGCATGTTTCCAGCTCCCTTTCAAGCAATGTTGGACGCGATAGCTGGTATCCAGCCCTAGTGAAGTATATCAACTCTGCTACACGGGATGAAAATAATCACACTCTAATAAATCGTTTAATTTCGTTAGCTTCTTTTTAATTTATCCATTTATTCAGACCAGCGAGTCAATCGCCATACTATTATTATTATTATTATTATCTTTATTTCCTCCATATTTGAAGATTTCACAAACAATACAAACAGATCACAAATTAACTATTACAAAAACAAGCAACTACAAAGAAAAGTAAAAACAGAAAATGAGAACGTGAGAGAGATTGAGAAAATGAGAGAAAAATGCATAATTATATTTTATATATACAAGTCAATTGCCAGAAAGAGATACAGGCAATCATAAGTTAAAATCATAATACACATGAGTAACATTTTTCGAACATGCTACTATACTTCCAACTGCATTCAGACATACAATATAAATGAGCTGAGCAGAATACATGCGCCCGATGAATCCAACTCCATGAACTAAATTGTTGCAACTCACAACAGAGGTCGAGATAAGGCGACCCTCTATCATAGGCACCAACATGCTCATACGAAAACGAAAGTAGAGTTGAATACGCCACGCTACTGCTTTATATACATGGAAACTTGTGAAAACATATAAGTCAATCTAAGCCCATGCGTCGCCGGACCACTGACATCTTCCAACGCACAGAAACCAGGCGAGAACTCCACCCGATCCAGGGAATATGGTAAAGTCATGACGCTCAAGATAGAGCGACGATGGCCCCCATATACGCTGATAATATATTTTATGAATTATAGATTGACCAGACATAATAAAGAAATCTATATGAAAGTTTAACAAAAGCATCATATCTTTCACCAAGCAAAATGAATAATTGATTGACAGGCATGCCAAGCAAACAGTTCACATATTCAATTCTATTCAATGCAGTTAGAGTTCTAAAAATGTTAACACCAAAGTGTTTCAAGACAAATCTATTGAATTTCATTCTTGCTCTTTGCACAACACCACAATCTACTACAACATGTAGTGTGAAATTAGCTGCCAAGTTGCTTGCATTGCATTTCGGACAATCGGGCTTGACATATCCAAGGTAGGCAATAAATTGAGCAACACTGAAACAATATTGTAAAATATCTGGGTATTTCTTAGCAAACAGCCACACCGGAGACTCTTGTAAACAAAGCTGTATTTGTCTGTATTGTATAAAGTCTTCATGATTTGTTTCACATTCCCACAACCGTTCGTATTGCTCGTTTACTTTGAATGAGTATATCTTTTTCCACGAATATTTCGAAGGAAATGTACAACTTTTATAATATCCAACTATAAAATCATATAAGTTATACCTTTGCAAAATGGAGACTATTTCAGAAATAAAGCCGGAAGTCGATGTCCCTGACATATACGAGCAAAGACGAGCTAAAAACATATCTTTTGCAGACGAATTATTATGCAATTTACAAAATTGTCCAAAGAGATTTAGCTTCCTCTTTTCTATTTCTGATTCAATCGGCAAACTTCCAATTAATCCCAGTGCAATGTTTGTCCTAGATCTATGCTTTAGGCCTTGTATATGTCTTATACACAATCGATGAGCTCGTTCTAATAGACTTAAGTCATTACTAGAAGAAATGGAGAGTAATTCAGTTCCAAATAGCGCTTTCGGAAGTATGACAGAAGTGTATATTTTCTTACTAGTGAGTGGATTCAAACCTTTAGAATGAAGGCCATCTTTACTCATACTGAACAGACTTCGACGAAGCTTCTTACAAACATGCTGAACTGGTACATTAGAAAGTTTATATTTGCTGCTGATAATTCCAAGATGAACAACCTCTTCTATTTCCTTCATGTTTTCACAACCAATACTCCATGCCTTATTTCTACGAGTGTAACAATGTTTCGTTTCGTTAAAAATTACTACATGACATTTCTCAGCATTATACTGATATCTCCATTTACACGAGTATGAATAGCAAGTGTTAATCATGGTCTGAAGTGAATGCATCGAAAGAGACAGAAGCGCCATATCGTCTGCGAATGAGGGAGCACAGAAATCAAAGTTATTGATCTTAAAACCAAGGTTACTATTAACTAGTATTTCAATCAATTCATTGATATAGCATAAATATAAGAACGGGGACCATACCCCTCCTTGCCGGGTACCTTGTAATACTGGGAACCAGTCAGAATAATGACCAGAGAATAAAATACGACTATGCATTTCCGAATGCATGGCTATAACGGTCTTTAATAATGTAATGTCTATGCCTAGTAGGTATAATTTGTATATTAAACCGTCGTGCCAAACTCTATCGAATGCTTGACGGGCGTCCAGGAAACATGAGAACAGTTTACTGTTCTTTTCTTTACAAAAGTTAATGCTTTCTTTGACTACAAAAGAAGTCATAATACTACTCATATTTTTCTGAAACCCCCCCTGCAACGGGTGAATAGGACTATTAATTCTGTTTTGTAACCTTCCGAGTAACAGTTTCTCGTACAGCTTCAGAATCGATGAAGACAACGTAATTGCCCGATAATTATTTGGAATATCTTTACGTTTTCCGTTGCCTTTGTGTAAAGTAACTATGGTTCCTAGCTTCAAATTACAGGGGACATAACCATACATGTACATCAAATTAAACAAGAACGTCAAATAGTGGTTTAACATTAAGCCTCCATATAACATATGTTCATTGTATACACAGTCATGTCCGCACATTTTACACTTTTTTAACTCCTTGCTCGCCATTATGACTTCATCAGATGAGAATTCGTCTAAGTTGTCGCGTAGTGGGACATTTTTATTTTTCAAGTTTGCGACTATATCGGATACCTTCAGAAAATGATCTTTGTCATAATGATCACAATCGGTATCAGAATACAAGGCAGCAAAGTGCTTTCCCCATGCTTCGGTAATTTCATTTGAATTCCTCAGAACAGTGTCGTTAAATTTCATTTCATTGCCAACCGTTGAAACTTTGCGAGCGCGTTTTGCATTAAATAATCTCCAAAACAAAGCACTATCACATCCGGAAGCATCATCAATGTCTTGGTTGATTTTATTCAAAATTCGCATCGACCTCCCGCATCCGAGGCGTACGTTCTTCCACAACACCACCAAGTAGCTATGTCGAATTTCAACATAATGTAAGTAATATAATTTGAGAAACAGTTTACATTCTAGTTTATATATTGTTACTGTAACAACTTGCATCACAGAGATAAGTGTTTCCAAATTTCTCTTCACTGTTTCAGCCAGGTTATATTTATATATGTTATTACTATAGTAAGATCCCGCGTAAAGCAAGATCCTTCAAAGATTTATAATATGTTTCCTGACTCGATATAAACCGAGCCGGATTCAAACTCGGATTGCAAGTAAAAAATGTACAATATGAATTTTTCTTATATTACTATATATAAGGGAGCCTAATTTTATAAATAGTAATTTTCAAATAACTATTGTTACAAATTCTTCTATATGTTATGAAACATAAACACATTTTGTATTCAGATTTAACAATCGTTTAAGGTGTTTCAGAGTCAAACGAACACAGTGATGCTTTTCTCAAGATAATGTTCCTACGACAACGCATTCAAAAATGTGCCTCCTCAAGTAAAACTCGACAATTTTGA
The DNA here is from genome assembly GCA_031761405.1 of Serripes groenlandicus. Classification (NCBI taxonomy): domain Eukaryota; kingdom Metazoa; phylum Mollusca; class Bivalvia; order Cardiida; family Cardiidae; genus Serripes; species Serripes groenlandicus. The sequence goes on along the minus strand of JASEVX010000001.1, from coordinate 105,878,088 downwards.
CAAGGTCCTTCCTCACATTTGTCAAATTCTGCCAGTTATCATTTGGTTCTCGTTAAATGTATGTATATAAGCCGTTCCACGAGAACACATTATGGACTAAGTGTAATTTATCGATTAAGATCAACCTGCGCAATCCGCACAGGCTAATCCCGACCGACAGATTCCGTCTCAGGGGATAGAGGTATAGCTTAATGAATCCTGAAAAAGAAAATCCACATATTGCGCAAATTGTATGTCCGGGTTAGCTTGCGAGGAATGCTGAGGCTGATCCGAGTCGATAATTTTCGCAATGTTGGTTTTCTAGTGGAATGGCTGATATTATGATAGCAATAAATATTAACAAATAATAGCCAGTGATTAAGAATATGTACAATATTGAATTTATGATCAGTGTAGGTTGAGATCAGCCTGTACGTCAGATCTATATAAGCTCTTTATAAGCGTATATAGGTAATATTTTTACAGTGTAGATCATGATCAGACTGATGTGGGTCTTCCTTGTTATCTGAAGCCATATGAAACGATTTCCCAAGAACGGGCTCAAATTATGATCTTCGCCAACGATTTTTAAATGTTTACAAAACATACATAATACACCTGTACTATGTACGTTTTGTATTGCTGTTGGTAAGGAATGTATCGTATCAATTAACCCTACAGCAAATCAGCAGCAGACGACTTTGAAATCAGTCAGGCAATATACAGAAAACTTCTTCAAATGAAGTACAATTATTGAATTGGGTTGAAAACAGTGTGGAAAATGGAAGAATTGCTCAATATGAGCATTTTCTCCTTTTGCCACATTGTTTTCAAATGTCGCCTGCTGTAAATCCGTCGAAAAGCGTCTGTAGGTGGAAAAAATATGTTTAAAAACCCCAAATACATCCATTCATATCCCGTATGAAGCAAGATCGATTAGATATTTACCTATCATATATATGTTTCCTGTCTCGGTATAGACCGAGCTGTGGCATTAAATAAAGCGTGCCAGAGAAAAATGTAAATTCATGAATTTTCTTAAAATATTTTATATCGATATTTTTTTTTTTTATTTAAATCTTTATTTCCTCCATATAATGAAGATCAATAATTAACAAAAGTATAAAGACAATGTGAAAAACAAAAAGAACAGGACAAAAATGAAAGCATAGAAATACGAATATAATACAGCTGTACATGTATGTCGCTATGTGAATACCACTGGCCCCTCAAGCTGTCAGATCAACATGTCTCGTGGTGTCTGTGTTCATACGATTAACAATCCCATATATGCTTTGCGCATGCAACCAGTTCAAACCGAAGGGGAATGGTGGATTATAATCTGCCAATGACAATGAGACCCCTAATAGAAAACTTCACCGAAACGAAATGAGAAGTGTTCAATAAAGTACATAGACATAAATTAAGTAATTATAAAATTACCAATGCATCAGGTTAACTGATAAAACATGATACGATATTGAGTCGTCTGCTTAAATTCCTAATTGTGACCTAGTTATCCTTTTCTCCCAATGCTATCAATAGTTTGTTACCCGTAAGAGGTTTACTGTTATTGTGGTCAATAATCACACAGAATCAGTTATCTTTTTAGACTCTGGCATTGTTATCTTTATTGCATGTCTGTAACAAGTCCATGCAGTGTGAAGAAAAATAATAGCTTTGTTATAGAAAAACAAATTTATTTCATAAACAAATGTTATATTAATCTACGTTAGGTTACTATAATTTATATTTCTGTAAATAGTAATATTATCAGAATAACGTTTAATAATAATTAATTATTAACATTTATTTTATTGAATTGTATTAATTGTTTAAGTTGTCTGGAAGAAATTCCACATATTGCGCAAATTGTATGTCCGGGTGAAGCCTGCGAGGCATGCTAAGGCTGATCCGGGTCGATACTTTTAGCCGAGTCCACAATGTTGGTTTTTTAGTGGAACGGACGAACAGAATGTTATTTTCATCATTATATTTGCTCTTTTATTTACTCAAGCTAAACATATTTACGGAAATAAACGGGAAAAGGTGAGATCGTCCGATTGCAATAAAGGTTTTTGGGTTTGTCTGAAATTGTAAAGGTGCTTAGACTCTCAAAATAATAGGAACCATGTGGATGTCTTCATACTTGGCATGTTTCCAGCTCCCTTTCAAGCAATGTTGGACGCGATAGCTGGTATCCAGCCCTAGTGAAGTATATCAACTCTGCTACACGGGATGAAAATAATCACACTCTAATAAATCGTTTAATTTCGTTAGCTTCTTTTTAATTTATCCATTTATTCAGACCAGCGAGTCAATCGCCATACTATTATTATTATTATTATTATCTTTATTTCCTCCATATTTGAAGATTTCACAAACAATACAAACAGATCACAAATTAACTATTACAAAAACAAGCAACTACAAAGAAAAGTAAAAACAGAAAATGAGAACGTGAGAGAGATTGAGAAAATGAGAGAAAAATGCATAATTATATTTTATATATACAAGTCAATTGCCAGAAAGAGATACAGGCAATCATAAGTTAAAATCATAATACACATGAGTAACATTTTTCGAACATGCTACTATACTTCCAACTGCATTCAGACATACAATATAAATGAGCTGAGCAGAATACATGCGCCCGATGAATCCAACTCCATGAACTAAATTGTTGCAACTCACAACAGAGGTCGAGATAAGGCGACCCTCTATCATAGGCACCAACATGCTCATACGAAAACGAAAGTAGAGTTGAATACGCCACGCTACTGCTTTATATACATGGAAACTTGTGAAAACATATAAGTCAATCTAAGCCCATGCGTCGCCGGACCACTGACATCTTCCAACGCACAGAAACCAGGCGAGAACTCCACCCGATCCAGGGAATATGGTAAAGTCATGACGCTCAAGATAGAGCGACGATGGCCCCCATATACGCTGATAATATATTTTATGAATTATAGATTGACCAGACATAATAAAGAAATCTATATGAAAGTTTAACAAAAGCATCATATCTTTCACCAAGCAAAATGAATAATTGATTGACAGGCATGCCAAGCAAACAGTTCACATATTCAATTCTATTCAATGCAGTTAGAGTTCTAAAAATGTTAACACCAAAGTGTTTCAAGACAAATCTATTGAATTTCATTCTTGCTCTTTGCACAACACCACAATCTACTACAACATGTAGTGTGAAATTAGCTGCCAAGTTGCTTGCATTGCATTTCGGACAATCGGGCTTGACATATCCAAGGTAGGCAATAAATTGAGCAACACTGAAACAATATTGTAAAATATCTGGGTATTTCTTAGCAAACAGCCACACCGGAGACTCTTGTAAACAAAGCTGTATTTGTCTGTATTGTATAAAGTCTTCATGATTTGTTTCACATTCCCACAACCGTTCGTATTGCTCGTTTACTTTGAATGAGTATATCTTTTTCCACGAATATTTCGAAGGAAATGTACAACTTTTATAATATCCAACTATAAAATCATATAAGTTATACCTTTGCAAAATGGAGACTATTTCAGAAATAAAGCCGGAAGTCGATGTCCCTGACATATACGAGCAAAGACGAGCTAAAAACATATCTTTTGCAGACGAATTATTATGCAATTTACAAAATTGTCCAAAGAGATTTAGCTTCCTCTTTTCTATTTCTGATTCAATCGGCAAACTTCCAATTAATCCCAGTGCAATGTTTGTCCTAGATCTATGCTTTAGGCCTTGTATATGTCTTATACACAATCGATGAGCTCGTTCTAATAGACTTAAGTCATTACTAGAAGAAATGGAGAGTAATTCAGTTCCAAATAGCGCTTTCGGAAGTATGACAGAAGTGTATATTTTCTTACTAGTGAGTGGATTCAAACCTTTAGAATGAAGGCCATCTTTACTCATACTGAACAGACTTCGACGAAGCTTCTTACAAACATGCTGAACTGGTACATTAGAAAGTTTATATTTGCTGCTGATAATTCCAAGATGAACAACCTCTTCTATTTCCTTCATGTTTTCACAACCAATACTCCATGCCTTATTTCTACGAGTGTAACAATGTTTCGTTTCGTTAAAAATTACTACATGACATTTCTCAGCATTATACTGATATCTCCATTTACACGAGTATGAATAGCAAGTGTTAATCATGGTCTGAAGTGAATGCATCGAAAGAGACAGAAGCGCCATATCGTCTGCGAATGAGGGAGCACAGAAATCAAAGTTATTGATCTTAAAACCAAGGTTACTATTAACTAGTATTTCAATCAATTCATTGATATAGCATAAATATAAGAACGGGGACCATACCCCTCCTTGCCGGGTACCTTGTAATACTGGGAACCAGTCAGAATAATGACCAGAGAATAAAATACGACTATGCATTTCCGAATGCATGGCTATAACGGTCTTTAATAATGTAATGTCTATGCCTAGTAGGTATAATTTGTATATTAAACCGTCGTGCCAAACTCTATCGAATGCTTGACGGGCGTCCAGGAAACATGAGAACAGTTTACTGTTCTTTTCTTTACAAAAGTTAATGCTTTCTTTGACTACAAAAGAAGTCATAATACTACTCATATTTTTCTGAAACCCCCCCTGCAACGGGTGAATAGGACTATTAATTCTGTTTTGTAACCTTCCGAGTAACAGTTTCTCGTACAGCTTCAGAATCGATGAAGACAACGTAATTGCCCGATAATTATTTGGAATATCTTTACGTTTTCCGTTGCCTTTGTGTAAAGTAACTATGGTTCCTAGCTTCAAATTACAGGGGACATAACCATACATGTACATCAAATTAAACAAGAACGTCAAATAGTGGTTTAACATTAAGCCTCCATATAACATATGTTCATTGTATACACAGTCATGTCCGCACATTTTACACTTTTTTAACTCCTTGCTCGCCATTATGACTTCATCAGATGAGAATTTGTCTAAGTTGTCGCGTAGTGGGACATTTTTATTTTTCAAGTTTGCGACTATATCGGATACCTTCAGAAAATGATCTTTGTCATAATGATCACAATCGGTATCAGAATACAAGGCAGCAAAGTGCTTTCCCCATGCTTCGGTAATTTCATTTGAATTCCTCAGAACAGTGTCGTTAAATTTCATTTCATTGCCAACCGTTGAAACTTTGCGAGCGCGTTTTGCATTAAATAATCTCCAAAACAAAGCACTATCACATCCGGAAGCATCATCAATGTCTTGGTTGATTTTATTCAAAATTCGCATCGACCTCCCGCATCCGAGGCGTACGTTCTTCCACAACACCACCAAGTAGCTATGTCGAATTTCAACATAATGTAAGTAATATAATTTGAGAAACAGTTTACATTCTAGTTTATATATTGTTACTGTAACAACTTGCATCACAGAGATAAGTGTTTCCAAATTTCTCTTCACTGTTTCAGCCAGGTTATATTTATATATGTTATTACTATAGTAAGATCCCGCGTAAAGCAAGATCCTTCAAAGATTTATAATATGTTTCCTGACTCGATATAAACCGAGCCGGATTCAAACTCGGATTGCAAGTAAAAAATGTACAATATGAATTTTTCTTATATTACTATATATAAGGGAGCCTAATTTTATAAATAGTAATTTTCAAATAACTATTGTTACAAATTCTTCTATATGTTATGAAACATAAACACATTTTGTATTCAGATTTAACAATCGTTTAAGGTGTTTCAGAGTCAAACGAACACAGTGATGCTTTTCTCAAGATAATGTTCCTACGACAACGCATTCAAAAATGTGCCTCCTCAAGTAAAACTCGACAATTTTGACAAGGTCCTTCCTCACATTTGTCAAATTCTGCCAGTTATCATTTGGTTCTCGTTAAATGTATGTATATAAGCCGTTCCACGAGAACACATTATGGACTAAGTGTAATTTATCGATTAAGATCAACCTGCGCAATCCGCACAGGCTAATCCCGACCGACAGATTCCGTCTCAGGGGATAGAGGTATAGCTTAATGAATCCTGAAAAAGAAAATCCACATATTGCGCAAATTGTATGTCCGGGTTAGCTTGCGAGGAATGCTGAGGCTGATCCGAGTCGATAATTTTCGCAATGTTGGTTTTCTAGTGGAATGGCTGATATTATGATAGCAATAAATATTAACAAATAATAGCCAGTGATTAAGAATATGTACAATATTGAATTTATGATCAGTGTAGGTTGAGATCAGCCTGTACGTCAGATCTACATAAGCTCTTTATAAGCGTATATAGGTAATATTTTTACAGTGTAGATCATGATCAGACTGATGTGGGTCTTCCTTGTTATCTGAAGCCATATGAAACGATTTCCCAAGAACGGGCTCAAATTATGATCTTCGCCAACGATTTTTAAATGTTTACAAAACATACATAATACACCTGTACTATGTACGTTTTGTATTGCTGTTGGTAAGGAATGTATCGTATCAATTAACCCTACAGCAAATCAGCAGCAGACGACTTTGAAATCAGTCAGGCAATATACAGAAAACTTCTTCAAATGAAGTACAATTATTGAATTGGGTTGAAAACAGTGTGGAAAATGGAAGAATTGCTCAATATGAGCATTTTCTCCTTTTGCCACATTGTTTTCAAATGTCGCCTGCTGTAAATCCGTCGAAAAGCGTCTGTAGGTGGAAAAAATATGTTTAAAAACCCCAAATACATCCATTCATATCCCGTATGAAGCAAGATCGATTAGATATTTACCTATCATATATATGTTTCCTGTCTCGGTATAGACCGAGCTGTGGCATTAAATAAAGCGTGCCAGAGAAAAATGTAAATTCATGAATTTTCTTAAAATATTTTATATCGATATTTTTTTTTTTTATTTAAATCTTTATTTCCTCCATATAATGAAGATCAATAATTAACAAAAGTATAAAGACAATGTGAAAAACAAAAAGAACAGGACAAAAATGAAAGCATAGAAATACGAATATAATACAGCTGTACATGTATGTCGCTATGTGAATACCACTGGCCCCTCAAGCTGTCAGATCAACATGTCTCGTGGTGTCTGTGTTCATACGATTAACAATCCCATATATGCTTTGCGCATGCAACCAGTTCAAACCGAAGGGGAATGGTGGATTATAATCTGCCAATGACAATGAGACCCCTAATAGAAAACTTCACCGAAACGAAATGAGAAGTGTTCAATAAAGTACATAGACATAAATTAAGTAATTATAAAATTACCAATGCATCAGGTTAACTGATAAAACATGATACGATATTGAGTCGTCTGCTTAAATTCCTAATTGTGACCTAGTTATCCTTTTCTCCCAATGCTATCAATAGTTTGTTACCCGTAAGAGGTTTACTGTTATTGTGGTCAATAATCACACAGAATCAGTTATCTTTTTAGACTCTGGCATTGTTATCTTTATTGCATGTCTGTAACAAGTCCATGCAGTGTGAAGAAAAATAATAGCTTTGTTATAGAAAAACAAATTTATTTCATAAACAAATGTTATATTAATCTACGTTAGGTTACTATAATTTATATTTCTGTAAATAGTAATATTATCAGAATAACGTTTAATAATAATTAATTATTAACATTTATTTTATTGAATTGTATTAATTGTTTAAGTTGTCTGGAAGAAATTCCACATATTGCGCAAATTGTATGTCCGGGTGAAGCCTGCGAGGCATGCTAAGGCTGATCCGGGTCGATACTTTTAGCCGAGTCCACAATGTTGGTTTTTTAGTGGAACGGACGAACAGAATGTTATTTTCATCATTATATTTGCTCTTTTATTTACTCAAGCTAAACATATTTACGGAAATAAACGGGAAAAGGTGAGATCGTCCGATTGCAATAAAGGTTTTTGGGTTTGTCTGAAATTGTAAAGGTGCTTAGACTCTCAAAATAATAGGAACCATGTGGATGTCTTCATACTTGGCATGTTTCCAGCTCCCTTTCAAGCAATGTTGGACGCGATAGCTGGTATCCAGCCCTAGTGAAGTATATCAACTCTGCTACACGGGATGAAAATAATCACACTCTAATAAATCGTTTAATTTCGTTAGCTTCTTTTTAATTTATCCATTTATTCAGACCAGCGAGTCAATCGCCATACTATTATTATTATTATTATTATCTTTATTTCCTCCATATTTGAAGATTTCACAAACAATACAAACAGATCACAAATTAACTATTACAAAAACAAGCAACTACAAAGAAAAGTAAAAACAGAAAATGAGAACGTGAGAGAGATTGAGAAAATGAGAGAAAAATGCATAATTATATTTTATATATACAAGTCAATTGCCAGAAAGAGATACAGGCAATCATAAGTTAAAATCATAATACACATGAGTAACATTTTTCGAACATGCTACTATACTTCCAACTGCATTCAGACATACAATATAAATGAGCTGAGCAGAATACATGCGCCCGATGAATCCAACTCCATGAACTAAATTGTTGCAACTCACAACAGAGGTCGAGATAAGGCGACCCTCTATCATAGGCACCAACATGCTCATACGAAAACGAAAGTAGAGTTGAATACGCCACGCTACTGCTTTATATACATGGAAACTTGTGAAAACATATAAGTCAATCTAAGCCCATGCGTCGCCGGACCACTGACATCTTCCAACGCACAGAAACCAGGCGAGAACTCCACCCGATCCAGGGAATATGGTAAAGTCATGACGCTCAAGATAGAGCGACGATGGCCCCCATATACGCTGATAATATATTTTATGAATTATAGATTGACCAGACATAATAAAGAAATCTATATGAAAGTTTAACAAAAGCATCATATCTTTCACCAAGCAAAATGAATAATTGATTGACAGGCATGCCAAGCAAACAGTTCACATATTCAATTCTATTCAATGCAGTTAGAGTTCTAAAAATGTTAACACCAAAGTGTTTCAAGACAAATCTATTGAATTTCATTCTTGCTCTTTGCACAACACCACAATCTACTACAACATGTAGTGTGAAATTAGCTGCCAAGTTGCTTGCATTGCATTTCGGACAATCGGGCTTGACATATCCAAGGTAGGCAATAAATTGAGCAACACTGAAACAATATTGTAAAATATCTGGGTATTTCTTAGCAAACAGCCACACCGGAGACTCTTGTAAACAAAGCTGTATTTGTCTGTATTGTATAAAGTCTTCATGATTTGTTTCACATTCCCACAACCGTTCGTATTGCTCGTTTACTTTGAATGAGTATATCTTTTTCCACGAATATTTCGAAGGAAATGTACAACTTTTATAATATCCAACTATAAAATCATATAAGTTATACCTTTGCAAAATGGAGACTATTTCAGAAATAAAGCCGGAAGTCGATGTCCCTGACATATACGAGCAAAGACGAGCTAAAAACATATCTTTTGCAGACGAATTATTATGCAATTTACAAAATTGTCCAAAGAGATTTAGCTTCCTCTTTTCTATTTCTGATTCAATCGGCAAACTTCCAATTAATCCCAGTGCAATGTTTGTCCTAGATCTATGCTTTAGGCCTTGTATATGTCTTATACACAATCGATGAGCTCGTTCTAATAGACTTAAGTCATTACTAGAAGAAATGGAGAGTAATTCAGTTCCAAATAGCGCTTTCGGAAGTATGACAGAAGTGTATATTTTCTTACTAGTGAGTGGATTCAAACCTTTAGAATGAAGGCCATCTTTACTCATACTGAACAGACTTCGACGAAGCTTCTTACAAACATGCTGAACTGGTACATTAGAAAGTTTATATTTGCTGCTGATAATTCCAAGATGAACAACCTCTTCTATTTCCTTCATGTTTTCACAACCAATACTCCATGCCTTATTTCTACGAGTGTAACAATGTTTCGTTTCGTTAAAAATTACTACATGACATTTCTCAGCATTATACTGATATCTCCATTTACACGAGTATGAATAGCAAGTGTTAATCATGGTCTGAAGTGAATGCATCGAAAGAGACAGAAGCGCCATATCGTCTGCGAATGAGGGAGCACAGAAATCAAAGTTATTGATCTTAAAACCAAGGTTACTATTAACTAGTATTTCAATCAATTCATTGATATAGCATAAATATAAGAACGGGGACCATACCCCTCCTTGCCGGGTACCTTGTAATACTGGGAACCAGTCAGAATAATGACCAGAGAATAAAATACGACTATGCATTTCCGAATGCATGGCTATAACGGTCTTTAATAATGTAATGTCTATGCCTAGTAGGTATAATTTGTATATTAAACCGTCGTGCCAAACTCTATCGAATGCTTGACGGGCGTCCAGGAAACATGAGAACAGTTTACTGTTCTTTTCTTTACAAAAGTTAATGCTTTCTTTGACTACAAAAGAAGTCATAATACTACTCATATTTTTCTGAAACCCCCCCTGCAACGGGTGAATAGGACTATTAATTCTGTTTTGTAACCTTCCGAGTAACAGTTTCTCGTACAGCTTCAGAATCGATGAAGACAACGTAATTGCCCGATAATTATTTGGAATATCTTTACGTTTTCCGTTGCCTTTGTGTAAAGTAACTATGGTTCCTAGCTTCAAATTACAGGGGACATAACCATACCTGTACATCAAATTAAACAAGAACGTCAAATAGTGGTTTAACATTAAGCCTCCATATAAGATATGTTCATTGTATACACAGTCATGTCCGCACATTTTACACTTTTTTAACTCCTTGCTCGCCATTATGACTTCATCAGATGAGAATTCGTCTAAGTTGTCGCGTAGTGGGACATTTTTATTTTTCAAGTTTGCGACTATATCGGATACCTTCAGAAAATGATCTTTGTCATAATGATCACAATCGGTATCAGAATACAAGGCAGCAAAGTGCTTTCCCCATGCTTCGGTAATTTCATTTGAATTCCTCAGAACAGTGTCGTTAAATTTCATTTCATTGCCAACCGTTGAAACTTTGCGAGCGCGTTTTGCATTAAATAATCTCCAAAACAAAGCACTATCACATCCGGAAGCATCATCAATGTCTTGGTTGATTTTATTCAAAATTCGCATCGACCTCCCGCATCCGAGGCGTACGTTCTTCCACAACACCACCAAGTAGCTATGTCGAATTTCAACATAATGTAAGTAATATAATTTGAGAAACAGTTTACATTCTAGTTTATATATTGTTACTGTAACAACTTGCATCACAGAGATAAGTGTTTCCAAATTTCTCTTCACTGTTTCAGCCAGGTTATATTTATATATGTTATTACTATAGTAAGATCCCGCGTAAAGCAAGATCCTTCAAAGATTTATAATATGTTTCCTGACTCGATATAAACCGAGCCGGATTCAAACTCGGATTGCAAGTAAAAAATGTACAATATGAATTTTTCTTATATTACTATATATAAGGGAGCCTAATTTTATAAATAGTAATTTTCAAATAACTATTGTTACAAATTCTTCTATATGTTATGAAACATAAACACATTTTGTATTCAGATTTAACAATCGTTTAAGGTGTTTCAGAGTCAAACGAACACAGTGATGCTTTTCTCAAGATAATGTTCCTACGACAACGCATTCAAAAATGTGCCTCCTCAAGTAAAACTCGACAATTTTGACAAGGTCCTTCCTCACATTTGTCAAATTCTGCCAGTTATCATTTGGTTCTCGTTAAATGTATGTATATAAGCCGTTCCACGAGAACACATTATGGACTAAGTGTAATTTATCGATTAAGATCAACCTGCGCAATCCGCACAGGCTAATCCCGACCGACAGATTCCGTCTCAGGGGATAGAGGTATAGCTTAATGAATCCTGAAAAAGAAAATCCACATATTGCGCAAATTGTATGTCCGGGTTAGCTTGCGAGGAATGCTGAGGCTGATCCGAGTCGATAATTTTCGCAATGTTGGTTTTCTAGTGGAATGGCTGATATTATGATAGCAATAAATATTAACAAATAATAGCCAGTGATTAAGAATATGTACAATATTGAATTTATGATCAGTGTAGGTTGAGATCAGCCTGTACGTCAGATCTACATAAGCTCTTTATAAGCGTATATAGGTAATATTTTTACAGTGTAGATCATGATCAGACTGATGTGGGTCTTCCTTGTTATCTGAAGCCATATGAAACGATTTCCCAAGAACGGGCTCAAATTATGATCTTCGCCAACGATTTTTAAATGTTTACAAAACATACATAATACACCTGTACTATGTACGTTTTGTATTGCTGTTGGTAAGGAATGTATCGTATCAATTAACCCTACAGCAAATCAGCAGCAGACGACTTTGAAATCAGTCAGGCAATATACAGAAAACTTCTTCAAATGAAGTACAATTATTGAATTGGGTTGAAAACAGTGTGGAAAATGGAAGAATTGCTCAATATGAGCATTTTCTCCTTTTGCCACATTGTTTTCAAATGTCGCCTGCTGTAAATCCGTCGAAAAGCGTCTGTAGGTGGAAAAAATATGTTTAAAAACCCCAAATACATCCATTCATATCCCGTATGAAGCAAGATCGATTAGATATTTACCTATCATATATATGTTTCCTGTCTCGGTATAGACCGAGCTGTGGCATTAAATAAAGCGTGCCAGAGAAAAATGTAAATTCATGAATTTTCTTAAAATATTTTATATCGATATTTTTTTTTTTTATTTAAATCTTTATTTCCTCCATATAATGAAGATCAATAATTAACAAAAGTATAAAGACAATGGGAAAAACTAAAAGAACAGGACAAAAATGAAAGCATAGAAATACGAATATAATACAGCTGTACATGTATGTCGCTATGTGAATACCACTGGCCCCTCAAGCTGTCAGATCAACATGTCTCGTGGTGTCTGTGTTCATACGATTAACAATCCCATATATGCTTTGCGCATGCAACCAGTTCAAACCGAAGGGGAATGGTGGATTATAATCTGCCAATGACAATGAGACCCCTAATAGAAAACTTCACCGAAACGAAATGAGAAGTGTTCAATAAAGTACATAGACATAAATTAAGTAATTATAAAATTACCAATGCATCAGGTTAACTGATAAAACATGATACGATATTGAGTCGTCTGCTTAAATTCCTAATTGTGACCTAGTTATCCTTTTCTCCCAATGCTATCAATAGTTTGTTACCCGTAAGAGGTTTACTGTTATTGTGGTCAATAATCACACAGAATCAGTTATCTTTTTAGACTCTGGCATTGTTATCTTTATTGCATGTCTGTAACAAGTCCATGCAGTGTGAAGAAAAATAATAGCTTTGTTATAGAAAAACAAATTTATTTCATAAACAAATGTTATATTAATCTACGTTAGGTTACTATAATTTATATTTCTGTAAATAGTAATATTATCAGAATAACGTTTAATAATAATTAATTATTAACATTTATTTTATTGAATTGTATTAATTGTTTAAGTTGTCTGGAAGAAATTCCACATATTGCGCAAATTGTATGTCCGGGTGAAGCCTGCGAGGCATGCTAAGGCTGATCCGGGTCGATACTTTTAGCCGAGTCCACAATGTTGGTTTTTTAGTGGAACGGACGAACAGAATGTTATTTTCATCATTATATTTGCTCTTTTATTTACTCAAGCTAAACATATTTACGGAAATAAACGGGAAAAGGTGAGATCGTCCGATTGCAATAAAGGTTTTTGGGTTTGTCTGAAATTGTAAAGGTGCTTAGACTCTCAAAATAATAGGAACCATGTGGATGTCTTCATACTTGGCATGTTTCCAGCTCCCTTTCAAGCAATGTTGGACGCGATAGCTGGTATCCAGCCCTAGTGAAGTATATCAACTCTGCTACACGGGATGAAAATAATCACACTCTAATAAATCGTTTAATTTCGTTAGCTTCTTTTTAATTTATCCATTTATTCAGACCAGCGAGTCAATCGCCATACTATTATTATTATTATTATTATCTTTATTTCCTCCATATTTGAAGATTTCACAAACAATACAAACAGATCACAAATTAACTATTACAAAAACAAGCAACTACAAAGAAAAGTAAAAACAGAAAATGAGAACGTGAGAGAGATTGAGAAAATGAGAGAAAAATGCATAATTATATTTTATATATACAAGTCAATTGCCAGAAAGAGATACAGGCAATCATAAGTTAAAATCATAATACACATGAGTAACATTTTTCGAACATGCTACTATACTTCCAACTGCATTCAGACATACAATATAAATGAGCTGAGCAGAATACATGCGCCCGATGAATCCAACTCCATGAACTAAATTGTTGCAACTCACAACAGAGGTCGAGATAAGGCGACCCTCTATCATAGGCACCAACATGCTCATACGAAAACGAAAGTAGAGTTGAATACGCCACGCTACTGCTTTATATACATGGAAACTTGTGAAAACATATAAGTCAATCTAAGCCCATGCGTCGCCGGACCACTGACATCTTCCAACGCACAGAAACCAGGCGAGAACTCCACCCGATCCAGGGAATATGGTAAAGTCATGACGCTCAAGATAGAGCGACGATGGCCCCCATATACGCTGATAATATATTTTATGAATTATAGATTGACCAGACATAATAAAGAAATCTATATGAAAGTTTAACAAAAGCATCATATCTTTCACCAAGCAAAATGAATAATTGATTGACAGGCATGCCAAGCAAACAGTTCACATATTCAATTCTATTCAATGCAGTTAGAGTTCTAAAAATGTTAACACCAAAGTGTTTCAAGACAAATCTATTGAATTTCATTCTTGCTCTTTGCACAACACCACAATCTACTACAACATGTAGTGTGAAATTAGCTGCCAAGTTGCTTGCATTGCATTTCGGACAATCGGGCTTGACATATCCAAGGTAGGCAATAAATTGAGCAACACTGAAACAATATTGTAAAATATCTGGGTATTTCTTAGCAAACAGCCACACCGGAGACTCTTGTAAACAAAGCTGTATTTGTCTGTATTGTATAAAGTCTTCATGATTTGTTTCACATTCCCACAACCGTTCGTATTGCTCGTTTACTTTGAATGAGTATATCTTTTTCCACGAATATTTCGAAGGAAATGTACAACTTTTATAATATCCAACTATAAAATCATATAAGTTATACCTTTGCAAAATGGAGACTATTTCAGAAATAAAGCCGGAAGTCGATGTCCCTGACATATACGAGCAAAGACGAGCTAAAAACATATCTTTTGCAGACGAATTATTATGCAATTTACAAAATTGTCCAAAGAGATTTAGCTTCCTCTTTTCTATTTCTGATTCAATCGGCAAACTTCCAATTAATCCCAGTGCAATGTTTGTCCTAGATCTATGCTTTAGGCCTTGTATATGTCTTATACACAATCGATGAGCTCGTTCTAATAGACTTAAGTCATTACTAGAAGAAATGGAGAGTAATTCAGTTCCAAATAGCGCTTTCGGAAGTATGACAGAAGTGTATATTTTCTTACTAGTGAGTGGATTCAAACCTTTAGAATGAAGGCCATCTTTACTCATACTGAACAGACTTCGACGAAGCTTCTTACAAACATGCTGAACTGGTACATTAGAAAGTTTATATTTGCTGCTGATAATTCCAAGATGAACAACCTCTTCTATTTCCTTCATGTTTTCACAACCAATACTCCATGCCTTATTTCTACGAGTGTAACAATGTTTCGTTTCGTTAAAAATTACTACATGACATTTCTCAGCATTATACTGATATCTCCATTTACACGAGTATGAATAGCAAGTGTTAATCATGGTCTGAAGTGAATGCATCGAAAGAGACAGAAGCGCCATATCGTCTGCGAATGAGGGAGCACAGAAATCAAAGTTATTGATCTTAAAACCAAGGTTACTATTAACTAGTATTTCAATCAATTCATTGATATAGCATAAATATAAGAACGGGGACCATACCCCTCCTTGCCGGGTACCTTGTAATACTGGGAACCAGTCAGAATAATGACCAGAGAATAAAATACGACTATGCATTTCCGAATGCATGGCTATAACGGTCTTTAATAATGTAATGTCTATGCCTAGTAGGTATAATTTGTATATTAAACCGTCGTGCCAAACTCTATCGAATGCTTGACGGGCGTCCAGGAAACATGAGAACAGTTTACTGTTCTTTTCTTTACAAAAGTTAATGCTTTCTTTGACTACAAAAGAAGTCATAATACTACTCATATTTTTCTGAAACCCCCCCTGCAACGGGTGAATAGGACTATTAATTCTGTTTTGTAACCTTCCGAGTAACAGTTTCTCGTACAGCTTCAGAATCGATGAAGACAACGTAATTGCCCGATAATTATTTGGAATATCTTTACGTTTTCCGTTGCCTTTGTGTAAAGTAACTATGGTTCCTAGCTTCAAATTACAGGGGACATAACCATACCTGTACATCAAATTAAACAAGAACGTCAAATAGTGGTTTAACATTAAGCCTCCATATAAGATATGTTCATTGTATACACAGTCATGTCCGCACATTTTACACTTTTTTAACTCCTTGCTCGCCATTATGACTTCATCAGATGAGAATTCGTCTAAGTTGTCGCGTAGTGGGACATTTTTATTTTTCAAGTTTGCGACTATATCGGATACCTTCAGAAAATGATCTTTGTCATAATGATCACAATCGGTATCAGAATACAAGG
>JASEVX010000001.1:105502763-105861223 GCA_031761405.1 Serripes groenlandicus | reverse complement strand
AATATGGTAGCCGTACCTGTTATGGTTCAAAAGTAGTCGTCAAGGTTAAAGTTTTTTTTTAGAATGGCAACATCTAGGTCAAAGGTCAAGGTCGCAAGGTCAAAAATGTTGATACTGACAGAAAGGTCATGTCACAAGGAATACACATGTGAAATATGGTAGCCGTACCTGTTATGGTTCAAAAGTTATGGCCAAGGTTAAAGGTTTTTTTCGAGAATGGCAACATATAGGTCAAAGGTCAAGGTCGCAAGGTGAAAAATGTTGATACTGACAGAAAGGTCATGTCACAAGGTATACACATGTGAAATATGGTAGCCTTACCTGTTATGGTTCAAAAGTAGTGGTCAAGGTTAAAGTTTTTTTTTAGAATGGCAACATCTAGGTCAAAGGTCAAGGTCGCAAGGTCAAAAATGTTGATACTGACAGAAAGGTCATGTCACAAGGAATACACATGTGAAATATGGTAGCCGTACCTGTTATGGTTCAAAAGTAATGGCCAAGGTTAAATTTTTTTTTGAGAATGGCAACATCTAGGTCAAAGGTCAAGGTCGCAAGGTAAAAAATGTTGATACTGACAGAAAGGTCATGTCACAAGGAATACACATGTGAAGTATGGTAGCCGTAACTGTTATGGTTCAAAAGTAATGGCCAAGGTTAAAGGTTTTTTTCGAGAATGGCAACATATAGGTCAAAGGTCAAGGTCGCAAGGTGAAAAATGTTGATACTGACAGAAAGGTCATGTCACAAGGAATACACATGTGAAATATGGTAGCCGTAACTGTTATGGTTCAAAAGTAATGGCCAAGGTTAAAGTTTTTTTTCGAGAATGGCAACATATAGGTCAAAGGTCAAGGTCGCAAGGTCAAAAATGTTGGTACTGACAGAAAGGTCATCTCACAAGGAATACACATGTGAAATATGGTAGCCGTACCTGTTATGGTTCAAAAGTAGTGGTCAAGGTTAAAGTTTTTTTTGTGCAGACAGACAGACAGACGTGCAGACAGGCCAAAAACTAGATGCCCACCGAATCGGTGATTCCGGGGGCATAAAAACTTGCATCCGGTAAATATTTAACCATTTTCATAATATAATAATTTGATGGAATAAATTGCTCATTAAAAGTGATTTCTCCTATTGTCACAATGTTTTCAAATGCCATCTGCTGCAGAAGTGTCAACATGAGTCTATATGTGTAAATCCCTAACCTAATATAATATTTTTTACAGATTCTTAAAATCACCTTTAATGGTAAAAACCCATTGCCACCAGGGGACTGCCAGCATCTTCGAAAAACATTTAATTTGAATTTAGTCAAAAACTGATTTATTTACATGAGAGACATAAGAAGATCCACAATAGGACAGGAAAAAAATCAGATGTGAAGCTGAGCTGTTTCCTTCATAAGAAATCTACAGCACTTTAAAAACATTTAGGCAAAAGTATGGGAAACACTCTTTAGACAAAAGCATAATAATTGAATATATTTTAACCCTTTTCCACATACAGCAATTCTGCAAAAGACGACTTTGAAAACTAATATACAAATACGTGAAAAATCTCCATAAATGAGTGTAATAATTAAAAGAGTTGAAAACCTTGCGGCAAAAGGAGAAATTGCTCGTTTGGAGCAATATCTTCTTTTGTCACAATGTTTTCAAAAGACGTCTGCTTCAGAGGTGACAGAAAGTGTCTATATGAGCGAAAGGGTTAAAACATAAAGGCTAGAGGAGAAATTGCTCATTATCAAAATTCATCCATTGCAGATGGATCAAAATGGGCCTGCTGATGTAGTGTATGAACCAATTGGATGCTTGAAATCATTTCATACCACTCACATTATAAAACCATTAAATAATCATTTAGGATCCCTTGTATTTCCCTCCCCTCATAGTCTGAGTATAAAATGTTATCATTTAGCCATGGATCTTCATTTCCTTCTTTCCTTTATTTTAAAATATTGTCTTTGCAGTCAGAAATATTTCTACAAAATTAGTTGAAAATCAGCCAAATACTTTCGGAGGAGAAGATTTTTTAAGTTTGATAGTGGGTCACTTAAGGAACATTTTCTACAATATTATTTGAAAATTGGTCCGACACTTCAGTCATATAAGCCCTACCCCCTGATGGACATGTTTTTTGACCAATCAACATGGCTTGAAGGAATCTGATAGAGGGTCGGTCATACAAGGAACATTTTTACAAAATTATTTGAAAATCAGCCAACCAGTTTGGGAGAAGAAGAATTTTAAAGATTTTTTTCGATTTGTTGCCACAGAAACCAGAACTCTGCATGTATCCCAAAAATGTGAATGAATTCTGGTGAGCTAGGTCATTGAGAGGCTGCTTTCTGTGAAGTTTCAATCCCAAATGACCCACTGGTTACTGAGAAGAAGAAGTTGCCGGACGCCGGACAAAAGGCGATCACAATAACTCACCTTGAGCACTTCGTGCTTAGGTGAGCTAAACAAGAGGGCCATGATGGCCCTAGTTCGCTCACCTTAATTATACAATGTACTGCAATGCAAAACACATCAAGACAATTATTCTGAATTCAACCTCCAGTGTTAACAAGATTTTCCTTCATTTGGCCTAATGACCTAATTTTTGACGCAGGTGGCACAATAAACATTCTGACCAAATTTCAAGCTGATGTAGCAAAAAAAGCGGCTTCTACAGAGTTAACAAGGTTTTCCTTCAATTTAAACTAGTGACATATATAGTTTTTGACCCAATATGACCCATATTCGAAACTGCTAAAGCAAATATTGCGGCTTCTGGAGTGTTAACAAGATTTTCCTTCAATTTGACCTAGTGACCTACTTTTTGACCCGACATGACCCATGTTCGAACTTGACTTACATATCATCAAGACAAACATTCTGATAAAGTTTCAACATGCTCATGTTGAAAATGTGGCCTCCAGAGTGTTAACAAGATTTGCTTTCAATTTGACCTAGTGACCTAGTTTTTGACCTCATATGGCCAAGTTTCGAACTTGTCCAAGATTTGATGGAGATATTCTGATAAACTTTCATGAAAATTGGATGCAAATTGTAGCCTCTAGAGTGGTAACAAGCCCAAATGTTGACAACGCCGGACAAAATGTGATCACAATAGCTCACTTGCACTTCGTGCATAGGTGAGCTAAAAATAAAGGGGAGTATCTCTAAAACACTGGAATATCTAGGTTCAATCTACAAAAATCATGTGCCAATTCACAATACTCTCCAATCATTAATTAACCCTTTCCGACTTGCAGACACATTCTGAAGTTTCTGCAGCAGACTACTTTTGAAAACAATTCCACCTTTTGCCACAAGGTTTTCAACATTTTTCAGTAATTACACTTTTGTTTTAAAGAGATTTTCCATGTTTTTGCATGATTGTTTTCAAAGTCATCTGCTGCAGATTTGTTGTATGTGGGAAAGGGGGGTTAAAAGCTCTATATAGATAGACTGTTTGAAACATTGTGAGAACCCAGTGGGATGTGCATTCTGTGTTTTTACGGTCAGGCTGAAACCTGGTGTCACATCCTTCATTGAATATTCATAACTCGACACTTCACCTTGGGAAACGAAAATCGTAGAAAAACATTTCAACCGTGTCAGATAAACAGTGCCCTTAATCCTTTTCTCTCACCTTTGCTGCCTGTAAACAAAACAACTTTTGAAAACATTGTGGGAAGAGGAGGAAATGTTAGAACTAAAGAGTTTTTCCTTTTCTCACAACGTTTTCAACACCTCTGTATCAAACTATACTTCATATATTTCATATAATATAACATTGTTTTCCTCAAATGTTTTCAAATCTGACTCAAAAGTTTTCAAATCTGACAACTCTAAAAAATGTCATATTACTTAAACATCTGTGTATTGTCATAAGCTTTAAGGGGCTACACCTTTAGTATGTAGTTAAAAGACTGAATGACATTCATATACAGTAAGTTTGCAGATGGACGGACATCAACAAGTAGGTCTCCGCCAAAAGTCAATACAAAAGGACCCCCATATATTTTGACACAGCCAATTTCAAATTACCCAAAAATGTGTATGAATTCTTGTCCTTTTTCTCACAACAGGTGCGCCCTGGTCGAGCATATTCACAGATTAAGTAAATGACAGATAGACGTTGTATGGGGTTGATGGGATACTCTTTTCTAACTCTACCCTTTCCCACATACAACAAATCTGCAGCAGACGTCTTTCAAAACATGTAGCCAAGAATAATGACTGGAAATAGTTGAAAACATTGTGGCAAAAGGAGAAATTGCTTGTTTTGAGCAATTTCTTCTTTTATCACGATGTTTTCAAAAGTCGTCTGCTCTAGAGGCGTCAGAAAAATATTAGCCTAACCATTTGAATATAAAAAATTGAATTCCTGCTGGGCGAAAAAACAGCCATGAAGCTTGTGACCATTAACCCCTTTACCTGGTACAGATGAATTTGGATACCTCTGTAACAAACAATTTTTTGAAATCATTGTTGGAAAAGGAGAAATGATTTAAAAATGAGCAATTTCTCCTTTTCCCATAATGTTTAAGATATTTAAACCTTTCCCTCATAAAGACACTTTCCGACGCCTCTGCAGCAGACAGCCTTTTGAAAACATGGCGACAAAAGATGAAATTGCTCAAAACTAGCAATTTCTCCTTTTGTCCCCATGTTTTCAACTCAATTCAATTATTGTACTTTCGTTTAAAGGAGTTTCCAAACAATTTCAGGTAGGTTTTCAAAGTCGTCTGCTGTAAATTTGTGATATATGGGAAAGGGTTATTCAAAATTAATCTTTTATATTTCCAGAATTGACAAGGTCTACCATAGACATTTTTAAAGCAGATGAAACACTGAGGCAGGTAAATGGTAAAAGACCAAAATAAATTGGAAGTTCTTTGCAGCCTATAATCAAGGTGTACACTAGTTTCTGATTGCACTTTAGAGATAACAAAAGATCAGAATAGAAGAGCAAGACTATGCAGCCTAATCAAAGTGTACACTAGTTTCTGATTGCACTTTAGAGATAACTTAAGGTCAGAATAGAAGAGCAAGAATATGCAGCCTAATCAAAGTGTACACTAGTTTCTGATTGCACTTTAGAGATAACAAAAGATCAGAATAAAAGAGCAAGAATATGCAGATTAGTCGAGGTCTGCAATCTTTATCTTCACTGGGTAGGCAAGTACATTGGTTGATTTTTGCACAACATGGCTTGAATATTTTCTTACATGATAAATTGAATTCATCTGGTTAAACATTCAAAAGCCATGAAGTGTTTGCGAGGCACAGAGAAGTATGATGAAATGGCAGGCAGAGATATATGACATTCTCCCCACAAAAGAAGCCCAACTTGTTTTGTATAAAGGCATGAAAAAATTTTGAGTGAAAAATAATGAAACATTGTGAAGGTGATAGATAAGCTTCTGCCGTCAAGCAAAGTCTGGTTTACAGATCACCGGGTATATCTGACTGGAGTGTTTTGTCAAGGGAGTTAATCGTTTACTTGATACCAGATTTGTTTAGCCGTCTGTCTTGAAAACATTGTGAGGAAAAAATAGGGAAAATCAGGAAAAAGAAAAAGAGTCTGATATTGACATAAGGCAGAAAACATTGTGAGGAAAAGAGAAATTGCTTTCTGAAAAATTTCACCTTTACTAACCGAGTTTTTAAAGCTGTATGCCGAGTCTTCAAATGTTGCCTGTATCACATACAGGGTTAACCTTTTCCCACATACAGACGGTTTCTGATGCCTCTGTGGCAGACAACTTTTAAAAACATATTGGCAAAAGGAGAAATTGCACATAATTGCCAGAATATTTTCATACTTTTGTTTATTGAGATTTTCACTTATTTTTGCTACTTCTTCTTTTCAAGTTGTCTGCTGTAGATTTGTTGTTTGTGGGAAAGGGTTAATGGTAGGCTGGTGGAAAGCTATGTTCTATCAACTTGAACATGTTTCACTGATACACCAATGTGATAGCAGCAGTGCACACCACGGAAGTTCTGGAACTGAATTTACAAGTATCATGGCTCCAGTGATAGATAGATACTCATAAATATAGCACGCCAAATCACTAAAAAGAAGGGCTGTCAATAAACCCTTTCCCACATACAACAAATCTGCATTAAAAACATCTTGCCAAAATTATGAAAGAATCTCTGTAAATGAAAGTATAATATTTGAAAACACTGTGGCGAAATTGAATTTTTAGCAAGGGGCTTATTAGAGCCAATTGCTTCAGTAGAGCCAATTGCTTTAGTAGGCAAATTACGAACTAAGATCTTCGAATTCTAGACTGGAATCAGTCCCTATTGTTATAGTCATATTACAATATCAGCAATGAATTACTACAAATATCTCTTTCTACAGAAGCTCTCCACAGCTGAATTTTTTTTCGGGTTCAGGGATATGTCTTGATAGTCTTGGATTGTATATAATATTTGTTGAAAATGATTGGACTGTAATCAGCTTATTCAAAACCCTACCATATCATACTGCCAAATAGTCTGTCACTAAAACAGAAAATGAGGCAACTTGTTGGGATATCAACCGGATAATGGATATTAATTGACATCACTTACACATAATTGATTGATTGATTGGGGTTTAACGCCGTTTTTTAACAATTTCTCAGTCATATCACGGCGGCCAGTTCACCTACTCATGTGTTTCCTGGTTTTCTCACACCAGTACTCCACACAGCAATCTTCCCAAGCAATACACACAATTGAAAGAACTCCAATGAATTGAGCTGTTGAAATACAGGAATTACAGAATTGAAAATGAAAAATGTATTTTTACGCTGTCAACAGACGAATAAATGGAAGTACATGTACATGTCTTTGAATCGAGTCGAAGCAGCTTTTCGATTCCGACTCAAACATTTTTATTTACAGATACTTAAGACTCCCCAGTTATAAATTAATATTATACCAAAAGAGAATCAAATTATTGAAATAATAGTAAAAATAGTTGATATTTTATAAAAGTTTAACATATTCTCTAGTCAAGGTTTTTTCGAATTTCAAAAAGGATAAAATTCTTTTGAATAGTCCATATCTACAAGATGCTTCCTGCGCTGAAAATTGCATGAATGGTATAAATTCATCTATAAACTTCAGGAGTTAACCCTTACCCGCCTATAGACACATTTTGACACATCTGCAGCAGACGACTTTTGAAAATATCGTACCTACAATTATAGAGATTTTCCATGTTTTTAAGTATACATTTTCAAAGTCGTCTGCTGCAGATTTGCTGTATGTGGGAAAGGGTTAAGAAACTTGAGGTGGTCCAGTGGTATTGACGTTCGTCTGTTGTGAGCGGGTTACTTTTTTTCTAACAAATAAATTTCATCGTATTTTTTCCCCAACTTTTGTTAAATATTTGCGTTTCAAACGCCTTTTGATTCCTTTCATTTGAAAGTTGTCTGCTGAAGATCAGATCAGTTCATAAGTGGGAAAGGTTTAAACATCAATGTTTGAGAAAAATGGTAGGAGTAACTTACCCCTTTCTCTGATATGAAAGACTTTTGAAAACACAAAGAAACAGGAACGTTGCATATTGTAAGTCATTTCTTGTTCTCTATTATTGTTTACTACTATAATTAAACCTTTTCCCCTCATACAAGAAATCTACAGCAGACATATGAAAACATATTAAAAACAACTATGGAAAAATTTCAATAAATAAAAGTCATTTCTCCTTTTGCTGCAATTTTCAGTTTATTATAATCATTTTGTAAAACACTTTACCACATATAGACACTTTTTGACACCTTTAGAGCAAACAATTTTTGAAGACGATGTGGCAAAAGAAGAAATTGCTCAAAACAAGCAATTTCTCCATTTGTCACAATGTTTTCCATTTTTTCCAGTCCTTATACTTTCATTTACTGAGGATTTCCATAGTTTTGCCTAGATGTTTTGAATATCGTCTGCTGCAGATTTGTTGTACGCGGGATAGGATTAAAACACAGTTTGCATTTGTCCCAGGGTAGTAAAGCACCTGAACATATTCATTTTATTCTCTAAATGAATAATTTCTTTTATCTAATTTCAACCAACATACAAACAATCTGCACTAGACGACTAAGGAATCATTTAGACAAAAATTTGGAGAATCTCTATAAATGAACATATAACTATTGAATACAGTTGAAAACATTGTGACAAAGGGAGAAATTGCTCACTATTTTGTTACACTTTTCAAAAAACTTCTGCTGCAAAGGCGTTAGAAAGCGTCTATAAGTGGGAAAGGGTTAATTAGTCTCTGTTAGGCTCATAATACCACAAAGGATCACTTCTGTGTGGACTGTCTGTTCATCACACATTTACTTTAGGTAAAGTCATTTGTTTTATTGTAAGATCAGCTGAACCCTTTTCCATATCATTTTGATGCCTCTGCAGAAGAAAATATTTGAAAACATGGCAAAAGGAGAAAATTTTCATAATGAGTAATTTCTCCCCGACACACTGTGTTTTAAACTCTTATTTCCTATTTTTAGTCATCTGCTGCACATTTGGTGTATGTGGGAAACGGTAAACACTTGAATTCCTGTTCATTAAAACAAGACCTTAAAAATTACAAAAAAAAATGGTTATTTGAATTTTGCCCTTTTTATTACAGATTTATTACCTTTCAATTCCTTTCTGTGATAATACTCAAAGGTCATTCAAAAACCTGTTTTGAACTAAGATAAGTTTCTGATGAATATGATATGAGAAATTGACATTGAGAGCTGATGATTCTCAAAGGGCATGAAGATTTATATATTCTCCGATCAGGTTAGATAAAAGGAATATGAAAAATGAACATGGGTGTTTTGAGACTTAAGATTTGGACATAACATAATATATAAATTGCCGTGTAGATATGAAATAAGTGTAAGTAAGATTTCAAAGAGAAACAAGTGTTTGTACCCTTTCCCACATTTTCTGCAGCAGAAGAGTTTTGAAACATGTGATAATAGGAACAATATTTTCTAAATCATCTGCTAAATGTTAACCCTTTCCCTCATACGACAATTCTGCAGCAGACGACTTTGAACATATTTGGTCAAAAATATAATATCTCTATAATTGAATGGATAACCTATGACTAAAAGTGGAAAACATTGTGTCAAAAGGAGAAATTGCACGTTTTGTGCAATTTCTTCTTTTGTCACTATGTTTTCAAATAGCCGTCTGCTGCAGAGGCGTCAGAAAGCGTCTATATGAGGGAAAGGGTTAAGTGTATGTTGATCATATTATGCAGGTCACAAGTCATCTACATACCAAGATTGGAGTTGACATAATGGAAACAAGAGAGCCGTGATGGTCCTCGATGGCTTACCCGATTTGATTTTTTTCACTTTAGCCATATAAGCCCCGCCCCCTGGTGGCCATAGTTTTCGACCAATCAATATGGCTTGAAGATACCTTATAGAGGGTCACCCTAGCAATATTTCTACAAAAATATTTGAAAATCAGCCAAACACTTTCGGAGGAGAAGATTTTTTAAGTTTTCACTAAAGCCATATAAGGCAAAATAGCCCCGCCCTGTGGCTTCCATGTTTTTCGACCAATCAACATGGCTTTAAGGAATCTGATAGAGGGTCACCTAAGGAACATTTCAACAAAATTATTTGAAAATCGGCCTGACACTTTCAGGAGAAGATTTTTTAAGTTTTCACTAAAAACATATAATGTACAAGAGTGCCAGTGCCGCCACAAAATATAAAGATCAAGATTGGTCCTTTTAATTATTGCTTTTAACATGTATCACAAGACTACCATTGGAATCTCTCTATCAAAATGGCCGAACCGAAAAATGGTAATTTCATGAAAAAAAATCACAAAACTACCATTCTGGTAAAACAATCATTTAATGGAAAAGTAACAGCAAACAAAGTATTGGATTGGATTGTTGGAGCTTAATGTCCCATTCAACAAATTATTTCAGTCAGGAAGAAAATAGGATACATATAAACAGAGATAGAACCCTATAGAGGCTTCCGATATGAAAGTAGGTCAAATGGCAGTGTCGATATGTATCCTTTTTTCCTTCTGAGCATAACTCTTGCAAAAATCACTCTACCGGATAATCCCTGCTTTATGCACTTCTACGTGTTTGGAAACTTGAGTTGCGTTCTCAAGTGAATATGCTATCGAGACCAAGTTTCGAAAGGCATAACTATTGCAAAAATCGCTGAACCGGAAAATCGCCGCTTCATGCACATCTAACCATTATAGTAATGATACTGACCAAGTTTTGAAAAGATTCAGTCAGAAACATAGGAGGAGATGCGTTCACAAGGCTGCAATATCAATCAGCAACAGAGACTAAGTTACAAGGGACATAAATCTTGCAAAAATCAATGAACCGGAAAATCGCCGCTTCATGCACATCTACCCATTATAGTTATGACATTGACCAAGTTTTGAAAAGATTCGGTCAGAAACATAGGAAGAGTTGCGTTCACAAGGCTGCAATAAAAATCAGCTACAGAGACTAAGTTACAAGGGACATAAATCTTGCAAAAATCAATGAACCGGAAAATTGCCGCTTCATGCACATCTACCCATTATAGTAATGACATTGACCAAGTTTTGAAAAGATTCGGTCAGAAACATAGGAGGAGATGCGTTCACAAGGCTGCAATATCAATCAGCTACAGAGACTAAGTTACAAGGGACATAAATCTTGCAAATATCAATGAACCAGAAAATCGCCCCTTCATGCACATCTACCCATTATAGTCATGACATTGACCAAGTTTTGAAAAGATTCGGTCAGAAACATAGGAGGAGTTGCGTTCACAAGGCTGCAATATAAATCAGCTACAGAGACTAAGTTACAAGGGACATAAATCTTGCAAATACCAATGAACCGGAAAATCGCCGCTTCATGCACATCTACCCATTATAGTCATGACATTGACCAAGTTTTGAAAAGATACGGTCAGAAACGTAGGAGGAGTTGCGTTCACAAGAAATGGACGTACGGACGGACGGAGAAGATGACGCCAATGTACCACCGCCTCCGGCGGCGTATAAAAATAGCCCCACCCCCTGGCAGCCTTGTTTTTCGACCAATCATTATGGCTTGAAGGAATCTGATAGAGGGTCACTTAAGGAACATCTTTACAAAATTGTTTGAAAACCAGTCAAGAAGAATTTAAAAGTATTTTTTTCGTTTCGTTGCCATGGAAATCAGAATTCTGCATGGATCCCAAAAATTTGAAGGAATGCTGGTGAGGTCATTGTGAGGATTCTTTCTGTGAAGTTTCATCCCAATTGACCCACTGGTTACTGAGGAGAAGAAGTTGACAGACGTCGCACACTCCACGGCGGACGATGGACAAAAGGCGATCACAATAACTCACCTTGAGCACTTCGTGCTCAGGTGAGCTAAAAAACCATTACAAATAAAGAAGGAAGAGGTTATTCCTTTTCCTGATATTGAAAACTCTTATTAGCTCTGCATTAGATGTGTTTTGAAAACATTGTGAAAAAAAGAAGAAACTAATCATAATGAGCCATCCCCAGATTCCTTTCTATCTCTTTACTGAAATACAGAGAACCAATTAACCAGATGCGAGATCTCATTCCACAGATGTTTTCAAAGCAGCCAGACTTTACAATTTGCATATCAGGTAAATGGTTAAGTCAGAAATAACAAGCTGATGGGGAAATGTGATAGACAGGGCAGATCTGGCTTTTCACTTTCCTATCCTCAGAAAACCAAGTATCCATGACTTGACAGCTAGATATATTATGAACAAGATTATCCCAGATTGCATACCTTAAAACAATAAACACTTTTACCAGACGATTTTTTTGGAAATTCTTTTATGCTATTGTTTCCTTATATCCTATCTCATCAATGTTACGATTTATGCACATGATTTAGGAGAATCTACCTCATATTCCATATAATATACTATCTCATCAATGTTACGATTTATGCACGTGATTTAGGAGAATCTACCTCATATTCCATATAATATAGCATGTCTAACCCTTTTCTATCCTTTGGACAATTTTTAAAAATATTTAACAAATGTGGATTTTTTTTTTAACACTTTCCGACATACAAGAAATATGCAGCAGAAGACTTTTGACACATTTCAGTTAAAATGTTTAACTCTGCATCAAAAATAATTCCATATTTCAGACTAAACATTTTATGATCTGAAATATATTCAAATCTGACCACTCAAATGACATATTGGAAACTGTTTTCTGAGAAACATTTAGGAAACATTGTGCCAAAGGAAGACATTGTTCATCATTTTCTAATGTTCTCCACAGCCTTTCTCTGGTTCAGATGACTTTACGTAAACCTTCAACACACAAAATTTGATAACATTGTCGAACAAGAGGCCCATGGGGGTCCTGAATCACTTGACTGGCCTCATGGCTTACCTGGTTCATGATGATTTTCAACCAAGAACTGCAACACATAAACAACAGTCCATCTAACTCAAAACCAAATGAGAGCAAGGTCTCATGTTCATATATAATGTGTCCTAAGTCAGAACCTGCTCATCACGGGACCTCGAACCCAGGACCTTTGGCGAGAGAGGTCGACGCTCTACCTCTGTACCACTGTCTTCTTTAGAGTGTAGAAACAAAGACATAATGTATACTTTTCTAAGGAAAGTAACTCTTACTCTAAAGTTATGGTTTTGCTACAAATATCACTAGATTGAAAACCCAAAAGTTACATTTTGAGGGCTTGGCGAGAAACGGTTGTAACTAAAAACCTATTTTGAAAACCCTGCTTTAGGGGCAATTTTGACCCCTTTGTAAACAATGCAAATTTAGGTGCCATTGCTCAGAACGAGCAATGGCACCTAAATTTCCATTGTTTACCAAGAAAAATGATTTAACGCTTATAAAGGCTTTATGGCGAGGTGATTAACCTTGATAAAAAAATACCAATTTCAGTTACAACCATTTCACGCCAAGCCCTCGATTTAGACTGCTTGAAGTATGCAGAAGCTATGGTGCCAAAAATAGTGAAATAAGCAAAAAAATGTACAATGACAGACTAATCAATTCAATTTTGATCATTCTCCAATGATCTTCTGCCATCATTTATAAAAACAATAGGTGCAAGATTGATGAGAAATAGATGAAAACTGTGAACATTATTGAGTTCACAAAGTGAAAGTGCATATTTTTTATCAAAATTAAAGGCAGATAACTCTTTTATTAATCCTTTAATTTCACTAATATCCTCATTGTGTTCATTTAATTTTCCATAAACTCATTGATATAAACAATCTGTAAAAGTTTGATTGAAAAAATAAAAACAAGAGGGCCATGATGTCCCTAATTCGCTCACCATAATTAAACAATGTACAGCAATGCAAAACACATCAAGACAATTATTCTGAATACAACCTCCAGTGTTAACAAGATTTGGCCTAGTGATCTATATTTTTTTACCTGATATGACCTATACTCCGACATGGACTAGATATGCGGCCTCCGTAGTTTGAACAATATTTTCCTTTATTTTCCTTTATTGACCTTGTTTCTGAACCAATATGACACATATTCGAACATAACTTAGATATAATTCAGACAAATATTCTGACAAAATTTCAAGCTGCTGAAGCAAGTAATGCGGCATCCAAAGTGTTAACAAGATTTTCCTAGTGACCTAGTTTTTGACCCAGCATAAGCCATATTCAAACTTGCCTAGATATCATTCAGCTCAACATTCTGACCAAATTTCAAGCTGCTGAAGCAAAAAATGCAGCTTCTACAGTGTTAACCAGATTTCTCTTCAATCTGGCCTTGTGACCTAGTTTCTGATCCATATTCGAACTTGACCTAGATATTTTTAAGACATTCTGACAAAATTTCAAACTGCTGAAGCAAAAATTGCAGCCTCCAGAGTATTAACAAGATTTCCCTTCCATTTGACATAGTGACCTAGTTTTTGACCTAATATGGCCTATTTTCGAACTTGCCCAAGATTTGATGGAGATAAATGTTTTGTTAACTTTCATGAAGATTGGATGCAAAATGTAGCTTGTAGAGTGTTAACAAAGGCAAATGTTGAGGACGCACGCCAGACGGACGCTGGACAAAATGGGATCACAATAGCTCACCTTGCACTTCGTGTATAAGTGAGCTAAAAAGTAGGTCTAGCATGTTAATTATGCGGAATTTCGCACCTCCTTATTATCTACGGTCATGATCACTCCTTGACACCG
Organism: Serripes groenlandicus; assembly: GCA_031761405.1. Classification (NCBI taxonomy): domain Eukaryota; kingdom Metazoa; phylum Mollusca; class Bivalvia; order Cardiida; family Cardiidae; genus Serripes; species Serripes groenlandicus. The sequence continues at coordinate 105,847,017 of JASEVX010000001.1, read as the reverse complement.
GTCATGATCGAAAAATCATGACCACTTTCTTCAATGCAAAGTGAACTGAACAATATAAAAGTATGCAATAACATTGAATTCTGACTGGAGGTTGCTGAGAACAAGCCCGCACACAAATTGTCCTTTTTTATGTCAAAAATACATTACCAGTCATTTAATACCTGATATAATATTATAATCTCCATACCCTAATTCATCCAGAAAAAAGAACGCGTTTAGCGTATTCCTCACGCCCTGTGTGATATACACGGTTGGCGGTAAACACTGCTGCACGTGGCCAACTTTTCACTTTTAGTTTCTGGACACAACGACCTACAGGCTAAGAATTTATTTTCATTTCTAAATTTAATTTTCTTTGTTTGTTAATGCTTTCGCTTTAACAGTCGCTTTCATTCAGTTAATTGTTTTACATTAACTTCTTATTAACTCTAATTGTGTTTAATTATTGTTTGTGATTAAGTTGTCTTTTGTATTTTGCAACTTGCTGAGAGTCACGGGTGGTTACCCCACCCACTATTTCAGTTACGTGTCGGAATTATTAATGGCCGTGCATTACTAAACGGTTAATTATCTACCGACCTGGTTGTTACCGTTAATATTGTATTATCTCATTGTATTTACTTCGTATGTTTATGGCATTTACAATTGTGGAAAATATTTTGAAAAATTGAGCGACGAGTAGTAAAAAATAAAAAATAGAAAAAATATTTTGTTTTCTTTTGTTGAATTTCATATTGTGTATTGCATTTAATATGTCACATAAGGGTGAACAGAGGCGTGGCTCGTGTGGTCATTTAGTGGCTTTATGGGACACGCATCCGTCCTGCATTTCGTACACTAAGTGCATAAAGGACTCGCCCTGTGAGTACTGCTCTTCTTGGTCTGAAGCCATTTGGAAAAAGGCTGGGGCGAGGAGGACTCACAAAAGCCGTAAGACTAAGAAGATTCCGGTTAAGGTGTCTCTTAGCTCGACTAGTGAAGCAGAATTCGATGGATTTTTCGCAATCGGACTCTGCTGCCAAGGGGAGTGATCAGAAGGTAAGATCTATTAAATCACTCTTTACAACCGCCCCCCCCCCCCCCCCCCCCCCCCCCCCCCCCCCCCCTCAGCTTCGGCTGGTTCTTCACGGGACACGGGGGAACGGATGTTAGCGTCGGGTGTCAGTTCTTCCGAACGGCAACTTCCGACGCTAGGTGTTAGGGCTGATCCTTCGGGAGACGCCATAGGCCATTATAAGGGAAACCTTGTTGATTGGCCGTTGCTAACACCACACTCTGTGGTAAAACATTCTTCAGAATCCTGCAGAGTGCCAAATCTCGTCTCCGGACTCAACCGGGAATTGCTTCCGAGCAAAACCCTTATGACACCGGGCAACCGGTCACTCATTACGCCGTGGCGCGTCCGGTCACCGGGAAACCGGGTAGTCATGGAGACATGACGCGACCGGGAACCGCTCAGTCATTTAACTATGACGTGACCGGGCAACCGGTCAGACAGTTAAACATGATTCCGGTCACCGGGAATTCAGTTGACAATGAAATTGGCCAGTCATTTACTAAAGATTGGTCCAATCAGATGGTTAGTCACCCGTCTATGACGCATCCGGGCACCAGTCAACCGGGTACCGGGCAACCAGGTACGGGGCAGATGGGCCCTGTGTTTCACGACCGAATAGATACAAGGTATCATTCATTCGCGGCACAACCGGAATACATGGATTTACAGAACACTGGACAGTATGTACCAAGTTCATATATCCAACCGCCTAACAGTTGTTATAGGGACTATCATACGGAGAAATACTACCGTTCTCCTAGGGAGACAGTGTATTAATCTAGAGAGAACTCTCCACCCCTATACCATGCGCCGTTACACAAGGTGGAACGGCTGTATGATAGGCAGGTAAACCAAGCCTACCGGGATACTAAAATTCCAGCTCATGAGAATTTACGACTCCCGGAAAGACATCTCTCGAAGAGACAGTCTTTGGAAAGGCGAACCCCCGTTCAGGATAGTTATGTTTATCCGATAAAGGGTAGTCGAGACAGTCCCATACGGTTAGTTCGGCCCCGACAATCGACCCTGTGCGACCTCTCTCTGCTGCGGAGAGAAGGGCCATTTCACAGGATCGACATCAGAACATAGAATCGGAAGAATCTATGTCTGATTCGGAAATTGACCAACCGGTTGAAAGACCGGTTAGAGACAATTTATCACGTCGTAGGGTCCGACAAGATTCCAGTTCTTCGTCTGACGAAGAATTGGAAAGTCAGCACACTACAATGGACGAGCCAGCTGTAGAACGTTGGTCACTACAGCAGGCCATTGAGGAAGTATTTAGGGTTGTTCCTAGTACTTTTTGCCCTAAGGTTGACGCTCCCCCTCGTCGTAAAAACCTTTCCAGTTTGGAAGAACTGAATGCGGAGACTCCACAGCAGTTACTTCCACAGGCAAACAACCTGGGCAGATTGTTGGACCAATTGCAGTCCACCAGATCGTTGGTTACTATTGAACCAGCCTGGTCAGTCCCACTGGCCATTTCTAAGGAATGGGTGTCTCCGAAAGTGTATGTAGCTTCTAAGGAGTACTTTCCTGTTAAAGTGCCAACCTTAGACGGAGATGCGGCTACACTGGGACTGTCTGCACCCACATCAATAACGGTTAACGCAAAACTTATTGAGAGATGGGAGGCCAGAGCGCGTCTGGGAGTCATGGAGTCATCCCATGACGATCATTTCGCGATAGCTCTAGCTATGTTACTAAAAGAGGAGAACGTCTCTAGCAGAAGGGCTAGCAGAATTCTTGAAGCGTTTGATACGGGTAATCGGCATTTAATGGCTCTGAACTTGCAGAACGCCACAGAAATGCTGTACGTAAGGAGAGATGCGACGCTAGTCAAATCTTCTCCGTTACTTCAAACCAGCAAGGACAGTCTTAGAGCTGCTCCTTTAGCCTCAAACCTTCTCTTTGGTGGAAGGGTAGCTGCGGTGACGGTATCTGATGCGTCAGAACAGTCTAGACGCCTGTCGGCGAGCGCAGCTAATGCTTTTTCGCAGAGTAATAAACACTCTGCACCGTCGGCGAAATGGGGCAAACCTAGGAAGCCTCCAGTGAAGAAGCAAAAACAGGAAGTTAAGGCATTGCGGCCTAAACAACCTCCTTCCACGGGCCAGAAGTTTGTTAAACCAAAGCCCCGTTATACGGGAGCTAAGCCAAAACAGACTTCGAGGTATGGTACGGCACCTAGGCCGCAGCCCTAGGGATACGTACCTCTCTATGATCATCCCGAGGCCGGAGATAGCAGTAGGAGGCCGTCTGTCATTTTTCGTGGAGGAATGGGAGAGTATCACAGAGGATCGTTGGATCTTATCTGTGATACAAGAAGGGTATCTGATTCCCTTCGTTTCCCCTCCGCCCATGACAAGCGTTCCTATCGAACTGTCATCACGCCATCCAGCCATGTCAGAAGTGATTTCGTCACTTCTGAAAAAGAAGGCCATAGAGAGGGTTCTCAACCCCAATACTCGGGTTTTTACAGCCGTCTCTTTCTCGTTCCGAAGAAGGACGGTCGATGGAGACCGGTGATAGATTTATCAGCCCTGAATCTATTAATACCGGTCGAGAAATTCAAGATGGAGTCGGCCCGCTCCATCAGAATGGCTATTCGGAAAGACGACTGGGCGGTCTCTTTAGACCTGACAGACGCATATTACCATATTCCGATCGCTCCCTCGTCGAGGAAATACCTTCGGTTTGTGGTAAATGGGGAAGTGTTCCAATTCAGGGCACTTCCCTTCGGCCTCAAGTCCGCTCCGCGAGTGTTCACGAAGGTTATAAATGCTGTGGGAGCGTTTCTACGTATGAACGGTCCCCAACTCCTTCAATACTTCGACGACTGGCTACTCCACAGAACAGAACGTGTAATTCCAATTCACGATCTGTCTCTAGCTTGACTGACCATTCTGCGATTGGGTCTTATTCCCAATACGCAGAAGTCGGACTAAGTTCCGTCAAAGAGGTTTACGTTCGTGGGGATGACGTTTCTCACCGACCTAGCGGTGATTCGGGTCCCTCCGGACAGAGTCGATTCTCTTTGCCAGAAGATCAGACTCAATCTGGATCAGGTTTCGGTAACAGCCCGATCCATGCTGTCACTTCTGGGATCGCTAAGTGCAGCGGCCGACCTAGTCAGTCTAGGCAGGCTCCACATGAGACCCCTTCAGTTTCTTTTTCTGTCCCGGTGGCGTCCATCTGTGGACTCACTGGAACAGGAGGTAGCTCTGACGGATTTCTTCAAGTCACACCTTCGCTGGTGGCTAAATCCGTCAATCTATCTACAAGGGGTGCCCTTGATCACAGCACCTCCGGATCTGTACCTCTTTACAGATGCCAGTGCTGTGGGTTGGGGAGCTCATTTAGAGCCGCAGGGCTTAACAGCCCAGGGCATGTGGACAGCGGAGGAACGTTGTTTTCACATAAACAACTTAGAATTGAGAGCAGTCCTGCTAGCTCTCAAACAGTTCTCTGCCTCCGTTGCGAACACAACTGTTTTGTTGTCGACGGACAATACTACTGTTGTGTCCTACATTCGCAGGCAAGGAGGAACGCACTCCCATCTACTCTTTCTGGAGACATGGAAGTTACTCCTTTGGTGCCAGGAGACGTCGTTAGTAATAGTAGTAAAACACGTCCCCGGCCATCTAAATGTCTTAGCAGACAGTCTGTCCCGCCAAAACAAAATTCTTCCGGCGGAATGGACACTGAATCAGAGTGTAGTAAACTCAGTATTCATGCAGATCGGGACACCCCTGGTGGATCTTTTCGCCACCAGAGTCAATCATCGGCTGCCACTCTATGTGTCACCGATGTACGATCCTGCAGCTTGGGCAGTGGACGCACTGACTCTCGATTGGAACCGTCTATTCGGGTATGCGTTCCCCCCGTTCATTCTGGTCCCGATCGTACTACAAAAGGTTCTTCGTTCTCAACAGTGCAGAATCCTGTTGATAGCGCCATTTTGGCCCCAGAGGTCGTGGTTCAACGACCTCCTGGCCTGCCTTTCGGCACAACCGATACGTCTTCCTCTACAAGACGACGTTCTGTTTCAGCAACCGGGTCGGCGGCTTCACCCAAACCTGGCAATGCTACACCTTCACGCTTGGACATTATCAAGCGTTCGATCCGAGAGAGAAACTTTTCTCGAAAAAAGTTGCCTCTCGCATCGCTCAGTCTAGAAGGAGGTCTACTAGAATGGTCTATGATTCCAAGTGGACGGTCTTCTCAGATTGGTGTCGTGCTAGGTCGATCAATCCTGAGTGTCCCTCTATAACCAGGATTGCCGACTTTCTACTTTTTCTTTTTGAAGAAAAAGATCTAGCAGTTAGCACGATTAAGGGTTATCGTTCTATGCTATCGAATACGCTTAAGTTCAAAGGGGGAGAGCGAATTGGTTCTAATCCATTTCTCTCGGAACTTATGCGATCATTCAAGCAAGATAAACCTATTTTTAGGAGTTTAACTCCCAAATGGGATTTATCGTGCGTTCTTTGGTCTCTTACAAAGGCGCCGTACGAACCTCTATCTTCTGCGTCGTTGAAGTTCTTAACATATAAAACTGTTTTTCTTCTTGCCTTTGCAACCGCTCGTCGTAGAAGTGAACTACACGCTCTTTCTGTAGAAACAGGGTTTATCAGGTTTAATGAATCTGATGACTCATTAACTCTACTGTGTCAACCGGGTTTTCTAGCAAAGAACCAGTTGCCGTCGGTTCTTCCGAAACCAATCACGGTTCCCAGTCTTTCTGGAAACTGTGGTCCATCGGACTCCGACAGACTTCTTTGTCCCATCAGAGCTCTTACGTTTTATCTTAAGAGAGTTGAGGGGAAAAGGGGCCAAAGGAAGAGGTTGTTTCTCCCTCTTATAGGTTGTAAGGATATCTCAGCGGCGTCTATTTCCCGCTGGATAGCCTGTACAGTAAAATTAGCTTACAAAGATCTATCAGCTCGAGATCTCTCGTTTCTACGGATACGTCCGCATGAGATTAGAGCTCTCTCGGCTAGTTGGGCTTTCTCCAACAATGTACCTTTGAAAGATATTCTTCGTGCCGCGGTATGGAAGTCGCAGTCTACGTTTTCAACCTTTTATCTGCGCTCCATGTCTGCACAAACTGAAACCTGTTCTCTCTGGGACCACTAGTGGCTTCTCAGCGAGTTATATGCTAATTTTGTTAAACACAACAATAAAGTACATTAAGATTGAAATTCTGTTCAATCCTTTCTCCTACTTTTACAGGCGGTTGTGTTCAATAGTACTTCGTAATTAAATATAACAAGAGGGCCATGATGGCCCTTGAATCGCTCACCTGATTTTTTATTTTTTTTTCACTTTAGCTATATAAGCCTCGCCCCCTGGTAGCCAGTTTCCGACCAATCAACTTGGCTTGAAGGAATCTGATAGAGGGTCACCCTAGGAACATTTCTACAAAATTATTTGAAAATCGGCCAGATACTTTTGGAGGAGAAGATTTTTTAAGTTTTCACTATAGCCATATAATGCAAAATAGCCCTGCCTACTGGCGGCCATGTTTTTTGACCAATCAACATGGCTTGAAGGAATCTGAAAGTGGGTCATCCAAGGAACATTTCTACAAAATTATTTGAAAATCGGGCCGACACTTTTGGAGAAGAAGATTTTTTAAGTTTGCACTATAGCCATATAAGGCAAAATAGCCCCCCCCCCCCCATGGCGGCCATGTTTTTCGACCAATCAACATGGCTTGAAGGAATCTGATAGAGGGTCACCCAAGGAACATTTCTACAAAATCATTTGAAAATCAGCCTAACACTTTCGGAGGAGAAGATTTTTTAAGTTTTCACTATAGCCATATAAGGCAAAATAGCCCCGCCCCCCTGGCGGCCGTGTTTTTTGACCAATCAACATGGCTTGAAGGAATCTGGTAGAGGCTCATCCAAGGAACATTTCTACAAAATTATTTGAAAATCTGCCTACCAGTTTGGGAGAAGAAGAATTTTGAAGTGTTTTTCGTTTCGTTGCCATGGAAACCAGAATTCTGCATGGATCCCTAAAATTTGAAAGAATTCTGGTGAGGTCATTAAGAGGATGCTTTCTGTGAAGTTTCATCCCAATTGACCCACTGGTTACTGAGGAGAAGATGTTGAAGATTTTTTAAGTTTTCACTATAGCCATATAAGGCAAAATAGCCCCGCCCCCCCTGGCGGCCATGTTTTTCGACCAATCAACATGGCTTGAAGGAATCTGATAGAGGGTCACCCAAGGAACATTTCTACAAAATTATTTGAAAATCGGCCTTACACTTTCGGAGGAGAAGATTTTTTAAGTTTTCACTATAGCCATATAAGGCAAAATAGCCCCGCTCCCCCTTGCGGCCATGTTTTTCGACCAATCAACACAGCTTGAAGGAATCTGATAGAGGGTCATCCAAGGAACATTTCTACAAAATTATTTGAAAATCTGCCAACCAATTTGGGAGAAGAAGAATTTTGAAGTTTTTTCGGTTTCGTTGCCATGGAAACCAGAATTTTGCATGGATCCCAAAAATTTGAAGGAATTCTGGTGAGGTCAATGAGAGGATGCTTTCTGTGAAGTTTCATCCAAATTGACCCACTGGTTACTGAGGAGAAGAAGTTGACGCACGACGGACGCCGGACGCCGGACAAAAGGCGATCACAATAACTCACCTTGAGCAAAGCTCAGGTGAGCTAAAAATGCATGGTACTACATTACCTGTAAGGACTGGAAGTGTTGGCCGATCCTCCCGACCTATGCTGAAAAGTCATCAGGTATTAAATGACTGGTAATGTATTTTTGACATAAAAATGAAGTTTTTTAAAGTAAAACATATTTTTATTAGAAAATACTTACCAGTCATTTCAGATTCCCACCTCCCATCCCCGCGTCGTCAACCAACACTTACTGTAAACTAAAAGTGAAAAAGCCACGTGCAGCGGTGTTTACCGCCAACCGTGTATATCACACAGGGCGTGAGGAATACGCTAAACGCGTTCTTTTTTCTGGATGAATTAGGGTATGGAGATTATATATCAGGTATTAAATGACTGGTAAGTATTTTCTAATAAAAATATGTTTTACTTTAAAAAACTTCATTATCATACTATATAGAAATTCAAAGGGCAATAATTCTGTTAAAAATCATTCAGCCTGAACATGGCGATATGATAATATGCACTCTTGTTAGTGAAGCTTCCCATAAAATGTCATTGAATTCAAGTCAAAGAAAAATAGACCAGACACCAATTAAGAAATTAAAAGGGGAATAACTCTTAAGAAAAATCATTGAACAGGAACATAGTGATAATTTGTTTGTTTGTTTGGAGTTTAACGCCGCTTTCAACAGCTTTGGTCATATCACGGCGGTCAGTGCACCTACCCATGTTTTCCTGGCTTTCCCACACCAATACTTACACAACATTCTTTCGAAGCCACTGACTACTTTCTCACATAGATCAGAGGTGAGAGGCAATTGAACATAGTGATAATATGCACAACTCCTCTTGTTTGTGAAGCTTCCCATAAAGTTTCATTGGATTCAAGTTTATGGTTGCTGAGAAAAAGCCTATGGAAATGTCAATTAAGCCATGATAACCTGAACTTTGCATGGAATTCAATCCTTTTAGCAACTTTGAATGGGCTTCTTTCCGTGAAGTCAGGGCTATATTGGCCTTATGGATTATGAGATGTCATTTAAAAAAAATCTAGATCGACTACGCTTAACGCATGACGTACGACTTCCCATGGACATCCAATCATTCTTAAAGCTCACCTTGAACATCTCAGGCTCAAAGAAGCTCAAGAAGACATATAATATCAAAGGTATTGTGCGACATCAATGCCGACATCATGAGCCTTCCGCTCAGGTGTTCTAAAAAGATGTAGTAATGACAGTATAAAATCTTTGCTTTGAAAAAATGTGGGAAAGTGAGAAATTGCTTATTTCGAGCATTTTCTCCTTTTAACGCTCAAGTTTTTTGCTGCAGAGACATCTAAATTTGCCTATACTAGGGAAACAGGTAATTTAATACAATTGTACTACAAACTAGTTCTTTCTATGCCTTTACCAGAAATATTCAAGTTTAGACTCCTCTGCAGCAAATATCTTTTGAAAACATTGCGGAAAAAGGAAAAATGGCTCAAGATGAGCATTTTTCCCTCTCCCGATACATAATGTATACAAGAGAAAGTTAAATCCATACTGCAGCTATGCATAACACTTACATTATAGTAGTTGAAAAAACAGTTATCAACTGAGCGGCGTATTGGAACATCAGGGGTGAGGTAAAGTGAAAATGTATCATAACTTGCATTTCTTTGTCAACAAAGTGAATGTCCTTCATTGTTTATGATCAATCACCATTCTAAGGTAGGTTGATCATACACACAGCTAACTAATTATTGATCATAAACAGTAATGGAAATGAGTAATCTTGCTAATCATTAATCTTAGTATGTATACAGTGCTTTCATTAACCCTTTCCCTCATACAACAATTCTGCAGCAGACGACTTTGAACATATTTTGTCAAAAAATAGAAAATCTCTATAATTGAATCGATAACCTATGGCTAAAAGTGGAAAACATTGTTGCAGTAGGAGGAATTGCTCGTTTTGAGCAATTTCTTCTTTTGTCACTACGTTTTCAAAAAGCTGTCTGCTGCAGAGGCGTCAGAAAGCGTCTTTATGAGGGAAAGGGTTAAGGAATAATTATAAGATTTGTGAATTCCACATACACTTTTCAAGATGTTTGTCAGAATATTTGAATTGTATTATTTATCAATAAAACCACAAAACAGACAATTTAGGATTTGCATGCAATAGCACGTCATTTTACGTTTCCCCTATTAAAGTCAACATTGCAGCAATCTACTTTTAAAACAATGAGAAAAGGGTTAAATCGCTGAAGACATGAGTTTTCTCTTTTTCTCAACATGATATTAGCTTGGCATCCTAATTTTATCATACTTTAACAAATGTTAAAATGTAGTCCAATATTTATAAATCAGACCACCCTTGAAATATAATATCAGCTAAACAGTTAAATTTCATTGAAATTGTTGTATAATTTCAAACTTAATTTCGAACATAAACTGAACCCTACAACATGTTAATTTATTGTAATTCTTTCCTTCCTTTTTTATAATGAAAATAACAAACTACTTATGTTTTAAAACTATATTATGATGAGTGCCCTTGTGTCAATGATGCATAACAATATGCAGATCGGAAGCAAAATGCCTGTAGGGAATCTAATGACACATTTAAAATTGTCAAGGACGAAATCATTTTGTACGAAAGACCCGATTCTTCTTCGCAGAGTTGTCGTTCTTTACACTCTCTTTATAGGCAGAGTGTTCATTCGAAGTAATTTTTCAATCAAAACCAGTTTTATCTCAGTTTGTTCTTCTCTTCATTTGTTTCGAACCAAATAAACATTTCAAATCACCTATAATTAACTATTTGTAAGTGAGTGTAAAGAACGGCTCTGTGCAAAGGAGATTGATCTACGCAGTCAGTATTCGGTAGTCACGTAATCAACTGTTTTAGCTTAGAAACAACTGTTCATATTTTAGATATACATTATTAAATGCAATCTTCACAAATCAAGACATCTCTTTGAACATGAAGTAAGTTAAAATTGCTATTAAAAGGAGAATTCAACGTGATTTTTATCTCGATATTGACACATAACAGTCTGCTGCAAGTCTAATAGGGACTGTTTTATCTTCGTAAATAAAAAAAAAAAAAAAAAATGCGAGTCAAAATAAAGAAACTGCAAATACATAAGATATCGTAATATTTATTTCAATTTAGATGTGTCTAACACTTAAGTGTTTTTAAACAAACGCAATTGTAATATGTTCAAGACATTTTTATAATAATAACTCGTCCTCCCATGTCATTTCTGAAAACCTATTAAAAATATCTGTATAAAACCCTAATACAACAAATCTGCAGCAGATGACTTTGAAAACATATTGACAAAATCAAGGGAAAGCTCTGTAAATAAAGTTAAAATTAATGAAAAAAATTGAAAACATTGTGGCAAAAGGAGAAATTGCTTGTTTTGAGCAATTTCTCCTTTTGTCAGTGTTTTCAAAAGTCCTCTGCAGCAGAAGCGTCAAAAAGTGTCTGTATGTGGGAAGGCGTTAAGTAAATATCATGTTTTTCCAAACATTGACTTTCTCTGATGTTTTCAATGAAGACATCATATAGTCCGGCAGAAGTAGGGTTGAACCTGGAAATGTCTTATATAGTTTTTTTTACAACTGATTTGTATAGTCCAAGGTGTCCTCTTTCAGAATCCGCCGGGTGGACTTTGGTCACCCTTGAGCAATTTGAGAAATTCAAGATGGCGTCCAAGATGGCCGCCGTTTCATGCAATTGGCCATAACTTCTCTCATTTTATACATAGGATGTTAATTTTGGTGTCTAGACATATGTTTTTTAGATTGATTTGAATAGCCCTAGTTGTCCTCTTTCATAATCTGCCGGGTGGACTTTGGTCACCCTTGAGCAATTTGAGATATTCAAGATGGTGTCCAAGATGGCCGCCGTTTCATGCAATTTGCCATAACTTCTCTCATTTTATACATAGGATGCTAATTTTGGTGTATAGACATATGTTTTAGGGGTCAAGGAATTCATTTAAACCATTTGTATGGTCATTAATGGATTACGTCATGGAAAATCCAAGATAGCCGCCAATAATTGCCACCATTTCATGTTTTGGCTTCAAACATAGTAGCTATATTAGACACAGGATAACATTTTTGGTGTCCAATGTAGGTTTAAGGGGTCAAGGAATCTTTTGAAGGTATTTGCATAATCATCGACTGATAACATCATAGAAAATTCAAAATGGCCACCAATAAGGGGCATCCTGTTTCCTTTCTTTGGCTTCCACTTGCTTCAAATTAGATCTAGTATAACAATATAGAAAAAGAAGCATTCGAAAGGTAACACAAATTATCTAGTTATTGCAATCTGCGTTATTCATAAAATCAGATTTGAAATATGCTGGGTCTTTTTCTACCCGCACTCCAATGTTGTTATGGGGGACATTGTATTCGTTATCTTACAGTAAACTCAACGATTAAGAAATACGCGGCCCTAATAGTTGCACAATGTTTTGAAATAAAACTAGGTTGTTAGTTTCTGGCAGCATCCAGTATTGTGACATGCACAAAATAGTGTGCATTTCATATTATTACTAGTGCAGTTACAAGCACGAGTACTACACGGGGTGCCACTCTTGCACCCACATTGTATAAGGGGCATGATAAACTCCGGAGCGAGTTCTGTGTTGACCGGAAGAGAAGTTGGTTTTAAGCTTTGTTTCCTTTGTCCAGCTATACAATTCTGGATCATGTTCTGGTGGATTGTTCTCTTCTAATGAGCACCACACAATGGCTTGATGATGGGCCCTTTCAACATTCTCCACAAAAGCCGCATTGGTTGGAGGTAGAGAGCATAGTTTCGGTGGTGATGAGGAGGACTTTCCTGTTTTCGATGCCCATACCTACCATCGTGATTCAGACATTGACGTGGTAGAATTGTGTCCATAACAGGCTGACATAAATGCAGAAGCTTGCACAATCACAGATTATATTGGAGCGTCCATAACACCAAGAAGTGACAGGGAGTGAGATCCAGTTCTCAGTACCTTTAGAGCAGTCCCCTTTCCTATTCCATAGCAACATGCTACCGTGTCACATCCAGTAAGCGTGTGGACTGGCAATATTTCAGTAGGCATGCATGTTTCTCTACTGTTTTTCCAATGTCAATTACTGTCCTTTCTTAGATAGGTGACTCCATAGTAACATGGTTTTTCTTCTTTGCAGTGTAATAATAATGCATAAGTAGTATAAAATCATCTGTGTCATCAGAGACAACCGTTATCTGACATTGATCATTCGTTCGGGCACACATCATTGCCATCTGGACAATGATATTGTCTGCCTCTTCATGTGTTGTTGCGGGATCTTGTCTTATTGTAATTTTCCCGCTGCTGATCTAAACTGGAGCAGCTTCCTCGCCAATCACAATCAGCTTACGGGTATGTTCATGGAATGACTCATGATCCTCGATTAGAAGTGTGACAACCAAGTTTATCAGCTGCTTCTTGTTTGCAGTCACAGTCAATACTATTTCTGCGGTGGTAACTTGCTATTCAATTGTAACTGGTGGACTCGGCTTGCTCCAGTAGCCCTGGCACTTCTAGTGACACTCTTTGTACTATAATCATAGTACCGATCAAATACTAAGAAACAGTTCATTGCATAGTCCTTAATTGTGCCATTTGCGCGCCAAGGGATAACCCAACATAAGGCAGAGCCATCAATGACAGAGACCGTATTAACATTACTAGAAGTCCTCGCAGACACCTCAACCTGCAGCTGTCGTTTTAATGTTGATTTTGATGTGGCTGCTCTCATTTCTCCTGACGACTCGAACATCAATATTGGCAATGGGGCTAATTCGTGTGAAAGAACATCCTTGATATTTACTTCGCGACCACTAGCCTGAAGCCCTACGACCCTCGAGTAAATGACATTTGTGTCATACACTTTAGCTTCTCCAATATTAACATGTTTCTTTGTTGCTACCATGGTGATCCCTTTTTTATGAATGACGTCATGCAAGCCATCTGGTAATTTCTGCCCAAATTTATTCATTCGGTCCAACCCTATTCGCAACCCATCCTGGACATTGACTGCGGTGTTCCCATGTTCTCCTGTTACGATGTTAAATATATCATCTGTGTGTTTCTCTGGATCGAGAGGATCAGTGAATTTCTCAAGTTGTGCTCTCAGAGCTTCTCTGTCCCTTCTATCATTGCCTATTCGTGTCTTTCCTTCTTCTTTGTGTTGGTTCACAATTTCACTGGTATTCTCAATCATTTCGTCTAGATCTGCTTCCAAACGACTGCAAGTATGGAGGCTCAATGCCCACACTTTAAGTGTCTGGGGCTTCAAAGTTATACCAATTATGCCACCGGGGGCCTGACCATACCGCATAAACGTAGTTTCAATGAACATAACACTCCATATTCCATTCCACAAACCACGCTGGTGTCTCATAACATGCTCTCCCTTCATGAACCGAGCAAGAACCTCGTCGGGAAGTGCCTCCATCGAATGTAGGTAACACCTACTTTATCTCGTGTTATGCACATGCCCAGAAACAAAGAAGTATGGGATCATTTGTTTAAATGCTTCCAAATGCAGTGGCCAGTCACCCTCTCGTTCTGCCCTCACAAACATCATGATTATAAAAACTGGTCTTATCAACATATCCACCCACAGCTTTGCTGACTTGCTTTTTTCAGCTAGGTCTTCCAGCACCTTCATCAATTCTCCTTTCGAAATGAGGATGTGGTCATCAATAACAAATGGTTTCAATGGATTCCTTGGCCCCTAAATTATATGTCTAGACACCAAAATTAGCATTCTATGTATAAATTGCTCAATGGCAACCAAAGTCCAACCGGCAGATTCTGAAAGAGGACAACTAGGGCTAATCAGATCAATCGAAAAACCATATGTCTAGACACCAAAATTAGCATCCTATGTATAAAATGAGAGAAGTTATGGCAAATTGCATGAAACGGCGGCCATCTTGGACGCCATCTTGAATATCTCAAATTGCTCAAGGGTGACCAAAGTCCACCCGGCAGGTTCTGAAAGAGGACAACTATGGCTATTCAGATCAATCAAAAAAACATATGTCTAGACACCAAAATTAACATCCTATGTATAAAATGAGAGAAGTTATGGCCAATTGCATGAAACGGCGGCCATACTGGACGCCATCTTGAATATCTCAAATTGCTCAAGGGTGATCAATGTCCACCGGCAGATTCTGAAAGAGGACAACTAGGGTTATTCAGATCAATCGAAAAAACATATGTCTAGACACCAAAATTAGCATTCTATGTAAACAATGAGAGAAGTTATGGCCAATTGCATGAAACGGCGGCCATCTTGGACGCCATCTTGAATATCTCAAATTGCTCAAGGGTGACCAAAGTCCACCCGGCGGATTCTGAAAGAGGACACCTTGGACTATACAAATCAGTTGTAAAAAAAACTATATAAGACATTTCCAGGTTCAACCCTACTTCTTCCACCCGGCAGATTCTGAAAGAGGACAACTAGGGCTATTTAGATCAATCGAAAACAATATGTCTAAACACCAAAATTAACATCCTATGTATAAAATGAAAGAAGTTATGGCCAATTGCATGAAACGGCGGCCATCTTGGACGCCATCTTGAATATCTCAAATTGCTCAAGGGTGACAAAAGTCCACCCGGCAGATTCTGAAAGAGGACAACTAGGGCTATTCAGATCAATCGGAAAAAAAACTATATAAGACATTTCCAGGTTTAGTTAAAATATCCCATTTGGCTTCCGGATATCAAGTAAATGGTGAATACGTATGGTTCCAAATTGTCTATTGCATGACAATACTTCATCACCGGTTGTTGGGAAACAATTTTATCAGAATTCTATCTCTATCTTACAAGAGAAAGTTGATGCAAGGCATCACCCGTACGAAGATTTTAACAGGATTCCAGCAGGACCCTGGTAGGAATGTACCAGGAATCTAGCAGGAATCAATTTTTCCTGCAGGAATGTAACCGTACATGGAAAAAACCTAATTTCCTACAGGGAAAATTTGTTCATACTGGAAAAGTTTCCTGCTATAGTAACAGGAATCCCTTTACTGTAGCTGGAATATTGGTGAAATTCATATTCCTACTAGGAATAATTCATCTTATAATATTTAAAATCTCCAGTTAATGAAACTTTGGCAGGATTTCTAGAACTTATACTTTTTCATAGCAGGAATTTTATACTTTAACATTTTACTAACTTGGATTTTGAAACTTAGAAAATATGCAAAAGAAAATCTAAAACTTTAATAAAAAAAAATGGTATACAATCCTTAGTTCCCCACTGGGGTATTCAAGATCAGTAGGTACAATCCTAAATGAAAAAGCCATTGAAATTTAAATAGCAATTTCTCCTTTCCTCACAATATTTTTAAAATGTGTTTGCTGTAGATGCATAGAAATGCCTCTACAAATTGGTAAGGGTCAACTTATTTACCCGGGAAAACTTAGCAGCTAACCTATTTTTAACCTACACAAATGAGTCATGTCATACAAAAATGACATTTGGTCTCTGCAACCAGCCGATATTCATATAACTTGATAAACCTGCCCAGTCTGCTTCTAAGGGTCTCTAGTCACACACACACAGCTTTAACTACACAGGGGGAAAACAATGACTTAATGTAAAACTTGACATAGAAGTATTAACTGTGATCATAGTTCATTGATATATAATGTGGGTTTTCATATGACGTGGCTCAATCTCTCCCCAGCATTTTAAACAAAGGTCGGTGACTTAATTATGACGCAATAGGTCACGTGAATGTTAGACAGGCAGGATTTATGTAAAAGTAAGTTGGACTTTCCCAAAGCATTTATATTCTGATCAGTCCAAATTAATGAATTGGTGACAATTGTTATTAACTAGATTTAAAAAATGCTTCAAAAGTGTTACATATCTTCACCTCTGTGCAAATTTGACCAGATTTTTATAGATTCTTCAAACAAACAACTAGACACCATTTAAAAACATTGTGAGAAGAGGTGAAACACTTACCTTTCGAGTGTATTCAAACATCGTATATATATTTTGGATTTACGGTGACTATCAAGAGGAGTTGTTTTTTGTTAGTTTTTCTTTCAGCTAACAAGCTTTTGAAAACATTGTAATAAAAAGGAGAAACCAAGTAATTTCTGAGTCGATTCATAAACCATGTATACATATCTCTACTATCAAACATTTGTTTTAAGTTTTACTTTCAGCTAACCAACTTTTAATTTTGAAACATTGTTGGAAAGGGAAAAACACATTACGTCTGATGAATGCGTCTGCAAGTGAAAAAGAGTTAATTTAAGTGTGCAAATGGATATTAAGTGTGAAGTTATTTATACAGTGTCTCTTAAGTAATTTAATTATCTAAGGAAAATCTGGAATAAACTCATATTTATCAACCACTCCCATCGACGGTCTGTAATATTTTTAATTGATTTATGTTTAAAGTCTTAAAACTTTTCTGCATATTTGTTACTTTCGACAAGTCACTTTTGTTATGCATTGATCTTGTTACGTCATGAATGGCATGCGGTATGACGTCATTAAAAAAGTCTATCGGCGTTTGGAAAATTGTTTAAATCAAGATGGCGGCCTTTTTCAACACATGCTGTTTTCACAGAATATATGCGATATCGGCGATAGTTTGCATCTATTTCTGTTTAGTTGATGGATTAAGTGTTCTGGAATATTCGTAAGTAAATTATTTTACTTTTATTTTGCATTATTTCATTTGTATTGCAATCAAAATGCTGTTACGAAGATCTCTCACCCTTTCTCCGTCCCACAATATTTAGATCAACAGAAATATTTTAAAGCATTTATTTGATCATATATCATTGGAAAATATTTACTTGCGTACAGCGACGGACCACCTTAGAATGATTAATGGGTTTTTGTATAACCCTTTCTGGGATTCAACACAGGAGATCAAAAACAAATTGTTTCCATAAATCTTTACTGGAGCAGTGTGCACAAATTCAAGACCATTGTTTCATTTACACATTTGTATCAATGAGTCCTTTGATGTGTTCTCCCAAAATAATGAGTCCTACTAAATTACTGTTGTTATTTCACATTTTAATTAGTCTATGACTCGGCAGAAAAATTAAACATTCAAGACACATTCCCATGTTTAGAAATATTTGTCTGAACCAGCAATTTAAATTAATACTTGAATGTATACTTTTCAGTTGAAGCAGCTAGGCAAGAAAAATTTGGAAAGCATTCTAGCTTTGAAAATTGACCAACCAAGGACATTACCTGTGACGTGTTCCAGATGAACTATTGACAACATGGTGATTTATATAAATTTATAATGGTGATACTGACCTGTCGTCTTAGATGATTGATTGATTTGGGTTTAACGCCATTTTCAACAATTGTTCAGTCACATCACGGCGGCCTACTCATGTATTACCTTGCTTTCGCATAGGATGATTGATTGATTTGGGTTTAACACCATTTTCAACAATTGTTCACATCACGGCGGCCTACTCATGTATTACCTTGCTTCGCATACCAGTACTCAACACAACATACTTTCTAAGCAGCTGGCTGCTTTTCCACATAGACTGTAATCCCATTGATGAATACCCGGTTGCGGCGACATTCTTTCGGGCGATGTTTTCCATTGCCTCTCACCTCTGATCTATGTGAGAAAGTAGTCCGTGGCTTCGAAAGAATGTTGTGTAAGTACTGGTGTGGGAAAGCCAGGAAAACATGGGTAGGTGCACAGACCGCCGTGATATGACCAAAGCTGTTGAAAGCGGCGTTAAACTCCAAACAAACAAACCATTGATGAATGACGCATGTCAAAGTGACTTTTTCAAACGTCAGAAAGAATGTAGGCCGAGCTGGGATTCGAACTCTCAACCCCTGGATGAGGTCTAGGTCCGCACATTTTTCATACAGACCTCGTCAAATTAATGAAGAAAATAACCGTTCTTGAGAATATTCTAAGACTTGAACTCAAA
Source organism: Serripes groenlandicus (assembly GCA_031761405.1). Taxonomy (NCBI): domain Eukaryota; kingdom Metazoa; phylum Mollusca; class Bivalvia; order Cardiida; family Cardiidae; genus Serripes; species Serripes groenlandicus. The sequence continues at coordinate 105,828,317 of JASEVX010000001.1, read as the reverse complement.
AATGCAATATTTAACGATGAATATTAAGTAAAGTATTTGAGATTAATTTGCAAACTTACTTTATATTAGATATTTGCCTTTAAATGAACGTCCATGAAAATTGAAGCTGGTTTATCAGAATGCAAACTTGAGAACAATCTCTAAAATGGTTGCTGGATTCGAGATCTTGAGTATTTTTATTAATGTTTTGTAAAAGAAAGATGACTGGCACTGCATATAACTAGGCAGACATGATCAAATAGAGGAAAGGTAGCTGTGTAAACGAAAGTAAAATTATTGAATAAAGTTGAAAACAGATAATAGTGGCAAAAAGAAAAATTGCTCATATTGTATTTAAAAGTCATCTGCTGCAGAGGTGTCAGAAACCGTCTTTATGGGTAAAGAAGCCTTCAAGGGTTCATTTATTATAATTTTCTATCTTTTACTTTCATTTGAATAGCTCCATACACAACAACTTAAAAGAGCCCCTTATAGAGGATGGTCCAGTCATCACCAAACTGAAACAAACTTTAACCATTTCCTCATAGTTGACGACTGATGATTTGACCACCAGACTCTACAAGACTCTGCTTAGTGATACCCATCAGTGCTTTGTTCATGCACAATCAAATGGATTAATTCTTTAAGTTAAACTATGTTTCCAGATCACCCTTTGTTTTTAAGTGGCAACATTCTTAAATATTCCTGAGTTGTTTGTGAACAATTTTTCAACCTACTTCTTGAATTGTGAATGCTTGTGTTTGTTTTAGAATTTAAAGTTGACACTTTCCCTCATACAAGGGATCTGCAACAGCTGACTTTGAACATGTCCTGGCAAAATGAGTTGTTATGGAAAATCTCAATAAACTAAAGCGTTTTTTTTAATTGAGTTGAAAACATTGTGGCAAAAGGAGTAATTGCTCATTATAGATGAGAATTTTCTTCTTTTTCCACAATGTTTTCTAAAAGCGTCTGTATGCGCAAAAGGATAAAAAAAATTGTTCTGATATATATGTTAATTACCATCAAATAAATCAATGATGCATTATCAGCATCTCTTGATTAAACATTTACAGTTATTATTTATTCTAGTAAAAATTTGATTTGGATTCCTGGTAGGATTTTGTTCTAGGAATCCTGTTGGGTATTTGAACCTAAAATAGTGGTCTAGTCCACTCTCTTTAATAATTTTACTTATAGATTTTCCGTATTTTGTGACTAATTAAGGACCATCTTGGCCCTCTTGCTTCTTATTAGCTCGCCTGTCACGAAGTGACAAGGTGAGTTTTTGTGATCGCCCGTCGTCTGTCCACAATTTCTTGTGAACACGATAAATTCTTCATTTATTATCTAATGTTTACCAAAATTATACAGTAGCTAGATACACCATGGGAGCTCAGTTCCTTTCAAAAACCAGCCAGATCCATCCATGCATGACTGGATTATGGCCCTTTAAAATTGGCAAAATTGTTCAAATTGACCTTGTGAACACGATAAGAACTTGATTTATTATTCGATGTTTACCAAACTTATTCAGTAGCTAGATAAACATGGGAGCTTGGTTCCTATTGAAAACCAGCCAGATCCGTCCATGCATGACAGGAAGATGGCCCTTTAAAATTGGCAAAATTGCTATAATTGACCTTATGAACAAAATAAAGTAATCATTTATTATCCGATGTTTACCAAACTTATACAGTAGCTAGATATACATGAGAGCTTGGTGCCTTTTGAAAACCAGCCAGATCAGTCCATGCATGACGGGATTATGGCCCTTTAAAATTGGCAAAATTGCTATAATTGATAATTTATTATCTGATGTTTACCAAACTTATACAGTAGCTAGATATACATGAGAGCTCGGTTCCTTTTGAAATCGGCCAGAGGCGTCTATGCATGACTGAATTATGGCCCTTTATTAAAATTGGCAAAATTGCTATAATTGACCTTGTGAACAAGATAGTCATTATTTATTATCCGATGTTTACCAAACTTATACAGCAGCTAGATATACATGAGAGCGCACTTTTTTTTTAAATCAGCCAGATCCGTAGATGCATCACTGAATTATGGCCATTTAAAATTGTCAAAATTGTTATAATCGACTGTGAACACGATAAAAACTTCATTTATTTGTCATTTGTCCTTTACATTGATTTATAAACATGTGACCATGACCTAAAAGTGATCTTTTACAATTAAATAACATCATTGTCTTTGGATGACCTTCACCATGACTTTTTGACCTTCTTGTCTAAACATTAGTAACCGTACATATAAGCACTGTTGAGTCTCATAAAAGGTTGAACCTGGATTCCTTTGATTCTTTGTACGATTTTTGTACCAGGAAACGATTCCTTGTAGGAATTTTGTACCAGGAAACCTGATAGGAAGTTTTAACCTATTTAAGTATCAAAAATCTTTTTGGATTTTGTAATGAGATTCCTTGTAGGATTTTTTCTATATTCCTTGTAGGATTTGTTCTATATTCCTTGTAGGATTTTGTAACTGGATTCCTTGTAGGTATTTAATCTAACTAGAAATCAAGAGTTTTGAAATATGCAAATGAGGTTTGATTTCCTGCTACTAGGATTCCTGGTAGGAAAAAAGTAGAAGGAATCCAGCAGGAAAATGGCCCGAAATATGTAAATGAGGACAAAATCCCTGCAAGGATTTTTTATCAAATATTCCTACAGGATTCCTGTTAATCTAATTAACATATTTCGCTCCATTTTCCTGCTGGTTTCCTTGTAGGATTTAGAGCGATATTCCTGTATGAATCCTGTTATATTACGCCTGGACTGTTTCGTACGGGAAATGTCGCCGGAAAAGACTGCATTGATTTATTGTTTAACACACATGTATTCTTGACTTTCATTAGTCTAAACATACACATAATGTTTTCATAAGGACTAATTCCAGGATTTTTGAAATTCCACATAGATCTACAAATTTCAGGATTTCTTGTGGTCAGGATTTTGGATGTTTTGTATTTGTCAATAAAACCCCAACAAATCAATACATTTTGGGATTTAAATCTACATGCAATAAAAAGCTATTAAAGCAACAATGAAAACCTTTAAACGCTTAAAACATTGAGAAAACGGTTAAATTGCTGAAGACATGAACTTCCTCCTTTTTAATAATAATTATAATAAATATTTCACAGATGTTAAAAATTATCATCATATGTTTAAAACGTAGACCACACTTGAAACAACATATCAGCTAAATTATTTATCTAAATCGTTGATGCATACAATATATGTTTGGCGCAAGAGAAATGCCAGTTGCGAGTCCCATAGTTTAATTTTATATTTAATAGGTGGCAAGTATGAAATTAATTGGGTGCGAAAGAGCAGATTTTCTTTATTTCTAAATCTATTGTTTATCAGTTTGTTCTTCTCTTAATTTGTTTCAAGCCAAATAAACATTTAATATCACATATATTTAATCATTTAAGTGTGTAATATTAGCTATCTATGATAGACTATCTGTAATAAGGTGTTTGAGCATTCTTTCGAAATGTTGACCCTCGTTTCAAGATGTCAGACATCGAAGAAAGTGAATACAAAGTCAGGCAAAGCTGTAGTGCATGTTTTATTCCACTGCATTCGAGAGAAAAAAGCATTTATATAGTATCTTTCTTCCTACATTCGACCCATGCACTCGTTTCGTGACGTTTAAGATATCAATTTGTCGTGCGACATTTTTTGTCTGCATAAACAAGTCACTTTTCTAAGTTTACATTTTACTTCCGGTTACTTCGCTTTGTTTACATTTTGGCAATATGAAACTAGGTCATGAACTGAGGAAAAGGCGTTTCGACGTTCACGACCGATAAACAGGCTTATATTTGAGACATATTTTCACAAAATATTTCTTATTTTTGTTTCTGTTACCAGTTTATGTTGATACTGATCTATTAAAAGGAGAATTCAACGTGATTTTTATATCGATAGTCTCTGCAAGCAGGTGCGCGTATCTAAACAAATTTGACTGTGCGACGTAAAGGTTTGTAGTTATCGCCTTTTGATTACATAGTTTATGAAAACAAGCATTTTCAGTGAAAAGATATCCCCCGCCAACGATGGCTTGTTTGTAATTGATGGCTTGTTTGTGCATGAAGGTCTTTATGTTTAATGTGCAATTGACCTTTAAATTTCAACTTCTTCGCACAAGATCAAGGGGAAAGAATAAAGTTATGACACTGGTTTATCCCGTTCCGTGCCAAATTATAAAATATCGACTTGGATTACTTTATGATAAAATATTTTAACGAAATAAATCAGAGGGACGATTAAATAAAACTGTATTTTCCGAAACTGCTTACTCGGGAACATCCATTATTGCAAAATAGTGCAGTCCAAGATAAGACGCCACCTTTAAAAGCGGCGTCTTATCTGGAACTGCACTATTTTTTAACAGAGTATTTATGCGGTGAAAGGGTTAATAATCAATATTACAAAACTAAAGGGGTGTCATTTGTTATTTCTTAAATAACACAGGAAAAATGTGAATACTAGGTTTTGCTTCTTAAACCAACAGTGACACAAATACAATAGATATCTTTACTCTTCTTAAAGTGGAGCTAAAATGCATGGATAATTATTTATCAGACAGTGTTATAATAAATGTAAATGATTTTATACCATATTTATTCAGAAGTTCATTGCAGGATGTTGGTTCATATCACATACAAGTTTCATCAAATTCTAACAGCTAGTTACTGAGAAATAACTGTAGGCGTGGATTTTTTAATAAATCAGGGACAGTAACTCTAAAAAAAATTAAGGAATCCAAAAAAGAGTTGGAGGGGAATAATGGCAGGAAGTTGGTTAATATTACATTCAAGTTTCATCAAATTCTAGCCGCTAGTTACTGAGAAACGGCTGCGAACGATTATTTTTTAATAAATCAAGGGAAATAACTCCAAGGAAAATTGACTAATCAAAAAGAAAATTGGACGGGCATCATCCCAGTATAGTGGTTCATATTTATTTTAAGTTTCATGAAATTCTACCCGCTAGTTACTGAGAAATGGCTGAAAACGTAGATTTTTCAAAAAATCAAGGGCAATAACTCCAAGGAAAATTGACTAATCAAAAAAAAAATCAAGGGCATCATCCCAGTATAGTGGTTCATATTTATTATAAGTTTCATGAAATTCTACCAGCTAGTTACTGAGAAAATGCAGGTGACGGACGGACGGACGGACGGACGGACGGACAACGCCATTTCAATATCCCCCTCCCTATTTCATAGGCGGGGGATAATAAAGTATCCCAGTCTAGCTAATAGGGACTGTTTTGTCTTCGTAAATAAAACACAAATACGTAAATGCCAGTCAAAATAAAGAAACTGCACATACTTAAAACATCGGAATATTTATTTCATTTTAGATGTGTCATAACTTAGTATTTTTAAACAAACGCAATTGTAATATGTTCAAGACATTTAAAAAAAATATATCTAATAATAACCCCCCCTCCCATGTGATTTCCGAAAACCTATTAAAAATAGAAGTCGCGGGCTTCTGCCCGGCGACTAATAAGCCCCTTTCACATATACAGTTGCATTTTGACACAACTGCAGCAGACGAATTTTGAAAACATTGGGGGAAAAGGACAAATTGCTTATCATGGGGAATCTTTTTCATCAAAATATTTTCAATCAATCAATTTTTGATTTTTAGAAATTGTTCAAATTTTTACCTACATTCTTTCAACTTTTTGTTGGAAAGGGTTATAAATACTTTCAAACTTAAATTCAACCCCACTTACAAGAAATCTGCAGCATGCGACTTTGAAAACATAAAAGGCAAAATTTTGAAAAAATATCTATACATAAAATATTTATTTAACCCTTATCCTCATATAGACGCTTTTTGACGCCTCTGCAGCAGACAGCTTTTTGAAAACAGTGACAAAAGAAGAAATTGCTCAAAACAAGCAATTTCTCCTTTTGCCACCATGTTTTCCACTTTTAGTCATAGGTTATCCATTCAATTATAGAGATTTTGCATCTTTTGACAAAATATGTTCAAAGTCGTCTGCTGCAGAATTGTTGTATGAGGGAAAGGGTTAATAAACTAATAGTTACTGTGGCAAAAGGAGAAATTGCTCAACATTAGCAATTTCTGCTTTTGCTAAAAATCTATTATTTTCAGATGTGTCAGAAAGCATTAAATTTTGCTTCAGATATGTCAGAGGCATCTGCTTCAGATGTTTTCAGATAGAATGGGATAGGTTTTTTATGACAATACCTCATTGGTTGTACAATGTTATCAGAAGTGTCCAACAATGGTGAAAAATGGTCTGGCTTTAGGTCTGCTGGTTCCCCGGAATGATAGTGATTATGTTTTTTATCGTTGTATTCTCTTTTTTTATCTCTGATTTATTGTCAGTACTATGTCTATCTATCTATGGTACTATCAGTAATGGATGGGTTTTTTGGAAAGAAATAGTCGCAAGTTTTGGCTCTTCATTCAGTGTTCACTCAGTATTTTCCACACTGATTATTTTATTTCCTTGAATTACCTGATGAGATTAGTAACTATGTAGACTATCAATTTAGTTGTCCCAAATAACTATCATTTTAACCCTTTCCCACATGCAGTGCATTTTGACATTCTGCAGTAGACATCTTTTGAAAACATTGTAGTAGCAAAAGGAGAAAATATTCATTTAACCCTTTCCCTCATACAACAATTCTGCAGCAGACGACTTTAAACGTATTTTGTCAAAACATAGAAAATCTCCATAATTGAATGGATAACCTATGACAAAAAGTGGAAAACATTGTGGCAAAAGGAGAAATTGCACGTTTTGTGCAATTTCTTCTTTTGCCACTATGTTTTCAAAAAGCCGTCTGCTGCAGAGGCGTCAGAAAGCGTCTATATCAGGGAAAGGGTTAATCAATTTCTATATTTTCATTTATATAGAATATGCATTGTCCGTAATAACTATCATTTTGAATACTTTTGAGATATTAGCATTTAAAAGTTGCAGCAGACAATTTTGAAAACATAAAGGCAAAATCTCTACAAATTAACCTTTTCCTTCTTACGTCAATTCTGCAGCAAACGACTTCAAATATATTTTGTCATAAAATAGAAAACCTCTATAATTGAATGGATAACCTATGACTAAAAGTGGAAAACATTGTGGCCAAAGGAGAAATTGCTTGTTTTGAGCAATTTCTTCTTTTGTCACTATGTTTTCAAACAGCTGTCTGCTGCAGAGGCATCAGAAAGCGTCTATATGAGGGAAAGGGTTAAAGAATGTTGATTGAATCAAGTTAAAAATATCAAGGCAAAATCTAGAGATTTCAACACTGCAACTTATTATGCATCAAAATATCTCAGCATGTGGGAAAGGATTAATTGATCAGCATTCACAGACAGTGTGAATAGCAACATAACCACCAAAGGGGACATAATAGCCAAAGGAGAATCTTTTGTGCATCTGTTCTGACAGTACTATCTTATCATCACTGATCAGATTCTGATCTGAGAAAGCAATTCAAGCATATATCAAACACAAACTATTTTGTTATAAAAAAAATCTTCTATTTTACTAAATCAAAAAAAAGGTGCAAGTTTTGGTGGAGTCAAAGAATGTTACTACATATGAAAACAATTTAATGTCAGTATGACAAGCTTTGTACACATCAAAGGGCTTTCCCATTGTGTTTGGCATTTTGACAATTGATACCATGTCAAATAAAAGTTGGTTTCTATAAGCAGAAGGGTCAACCATTTACCCGATATTATATTTCATAGTTATCTACTTTATAATCATCACAGGAGCTAAATGTAATATCTAACAAAAGAATACGACATAAGATTTTGATACAGATTTGATAACGTTGTTGGAAAAGGTAGAAATTTCTCCTTTTTCCAACAATATTTTCAAAAGTCACCTGCTACAGAGCCTTCGAAAGTGTCTTACATCAGGAAAAAAGGATACATTCCAAAAGTAGGCTTGTTTGGTTGAAGTGACAATGCATTATGTATTATGTGCTAACAAGTTAATAATAGTTTGATGACAACTTCGGCAGACATGCATGGTCCTTGCCACAAATAACAAATCAGAGTTCTAGATAATCAGTGTTTTGCTTGTTCTAAATCCTTATTTTATCAGCTAACCCTATGTTGTGGGTACTCAAAAGAATCGTCAATGAGAAAAATAAATTGAGTGCCCACACCATAGGCTTTGGTTGGATAATAAGAGAGATATTGTGGGAAAAAGAGCTGTAAACCCCTCCTTATCTGGAATTCTGAACAAATGCCTTCATGTTTGGCAGACTAACACTAGTTATGATACCACCATGCATATTTTGAAACTTGTCCAAAAGGCCACACAGAAACAGTATTTCTCAGATATCTATTAACCCTTTCCCTCATACGACAATTCTGCAGCACACGACTTTGAACGTATTTTGTCAAAAATTAGAAAATCTCCTTAATTGAATGGATAACCTATGACAAAAAGTGGAAAACATTGTGGCAAAAGGAGAAATTGCACGTTTTGTGCAATTTCTCCTTTTGTCACTATGTTTTCAAAACGCCGTCTGCTGCAGAGGCGTCAGAAAGCGTCTATATGAGGGAAAGGGTTAACCCTTTCTGACGACTTTTGAAAATACCATGGCAAAAGAGAAATTTCTCATGATGAGTAATTTTTCCTTATTGCCGCAATGTTTTCAACACTATCAATAATTAAACAAACTATCAGTTATAGAAATAGAAAGTTCCTATTTTTGTCTAGATGTTTTCAATGTCGTCTGCTGAAGATTTGTTTATAAGTGGGAAAGGGTTAAAGTATCCCACACAAACTATAATGGTAAAGAAGAAGAAGAAGCACATTACTAGTATCGGTGGAATGGCTTTTGTAAATTATTTCTACATTTACCCACATCCAAGTTGTAGGGTTTTCAACAGTTTATAGCACTATTATCTGTCTGAAGTCACACTTGCAGCATTCATAAACTGCTTTGTCTTATATTTTATCCCTGTCCCACATACAGCGAATCTGAAGCAGTCACATAATGAAAACATTTATGCAAAACTATTAAGAATCATTACAAAAGAAAGTTTAACTTTGATGAACAAAGTTGAAAACATTGCGCAAACATGAGGTATAGCTCATTATAAGCAATTTCTCTGTTTGCCAGTGTTTTTTTTAAAGACAAGCAAAGTATCCTTGTACCAATGGATCATGATGGATCGCCCTTGTTCAAGGCACATTTTGTAGCCTCATATTGGCTAGTCGTGGATTACCCATGTAATCAATGCACATTTCCTAGCCTTGTATTGGTTAGTTACCCATAGATAAAGGTGGATTGTCCTTGTTCAAGGCACATTTCCTTGCCTTGTATTGGTTAGTTACAAAGGGATCAAGGTGGATTGCCCTTGTTCAACACACATCTTCTTGCCTAGTTTTGGTTAGTAATCAAGGGATCATGGTGGATTGCCCTTGTTTAATGCACATTTCGTAGCCTAGTATTGGTTAGTTACACAGGGATCATGGAGGATTGCCCTTGTTCAAGGCACATTTCCTAGACTAGCATTGGTTAGTTATCAAGGCATCATGGAGGATTGCCCTTGTTCAAGGCACATTTCTTAGCTTAGTATTGGTTAGTTCCACAGGGATCATGAAGGAATGCCCTTGTTCAAGGCATATTTCCTTGCCTAGTATCGGTAAGTTAAACAGAGATCATGGACGATTGCCCTTGTTCAAGGCATATTTCCTAGACTAGCATTGGTTAGTTACACAGGGATCATGGAGGATTGTCCTTGTTCAAGGCATATTTCCTTGCCTAGCATCGGTTAGTTAAACAGGGATCATGGAGGTTTGCCCTTGTTCAAGGCATATTTCCTGGACTAGTATTGGTTAGTTACACAGGGATCATGGAGGGTTGCCCTTGTTCAATGCACATTTCCTCGATTAGTATTGGTTAGTTTCACAGGGATCATAGAGGATTATTGCCCTTGTTCAATGCACATTTCCTAGACTAGCATTGGTTAGTTACACAGGGATCATGGTGGATTGCCTTTGTTCATGGCACATTTCCTTGCCTAGTATTGGTTAGTAATCAAGGGATCATGGTGAATTGACCTTGTTCAAGGCATATTTCCTAGACTAGCATGTGTTAGTTATACAGGGATCATGGTGGATTGCCCTTGTTCAAGGCATATTACCTAGACTAGCATTGGTTAGTTACACAGGGATCATGGAGGATTGCCAGTTGTTCAAGGCATATTTTCTAGACTAGTATTGGTTAGTTACACAGGGTTCATGGAGGATTGTTCTTGTTTAAGGCATATTTCCTAGACTAGCATTGGTTAGTTACACAGGGACCATGGAGGATTGCCCTTGTTCAAGGCACATTTCCTAGACTAGCATTGGTTAGTTATCAAGGCATCATGGAGGATTGCCCTTGTTCAAGGCACATTTCTTAGCTTAGTATTGGTTAGTTCCACAGGGATCATGAAGGAATGCCCTTGTTCAAGGCATATTTCCTTGCCTAGTATCGGTAAGTTAAACAGAGATCATGGACGATTGCCCTTGTTCAAGGCATATTTCCTAGACTAGCATTGGTTAGTTACACAGGGATCATGGAGGATTGTCCTTGTTCAAGGCATATTTCCTTGCCTAGCATCGGTTAGTTAAACAGGGATCATGGAGGTTTGCCCTTGTTCAAGGCATATTTCCTGGACTAGTATTGGTTAGTTACACAGGGATCATGGAGGGTTGCCCTTGTTCAATGCACATTTCCTCGATTAGTATTGGTTAGTTTCACAGGGATCATAGAGGATTATTGCCCTTGTTCAATGCACATTTCCTAGACTAGCATTGGTTAGTTACACAGGGGTCATGTAGGATTGCCCTTGTTCAAAGCACATTTCCTTGCCTAGTATTGGCTATTAATCAAGGGATCATGGTGGATTGCCCTTGTTCAATGCATATTTCCTAGACTAGCATTGGTTAGTAACACAGGGATCATGGTAGATTGTCCTTGTTCAAGGCATATATCCTAGACAAGCATTGGTTAGTTACTCAGGGATCATGGAGGATTGCCCTTATTCAAGGCATATTTCCTAGACTAGCATTGGTTAGTTACACAGGGATCATGGTGGATTGCCTTTGTTCATGGCACATTTCCTTGCCTAGTATTGGTTAGTAATCAAGGGATCATGGTGAATTGACCTTGTTCAAGGCATATTTCCTAGACTAGCATGTGTTAGTTATACAGGGATCATGGTGGATTGCCCTTGTTCAAGGCATATTACCTAGACTAGCATTGGTTAGTTACACAGGGATCATGGAGGATTGCCAGTTGTTCAAGGCATATTTTCTAGACTAGTATTGGTTAGTTACACAGGGTTCATGGAGGATTGTTCTTGTTTAAGGCATATTTCCTAGACTAGCATTGGTTAGTTACACAGGGACCATGGAGGATTGCCCTTGTTCAAGGCATATTTCCTAGACTAGCATTGGTTAGTTACACATGAATCACGGGACTGGTTAATATAGGGGATTTGAGACTAGGTGTCATTGGTTTAATTCCTGCTTACTGTGGTGCCCTAGTGTTGGGGCAGTCAGCCAGGGATCATGGATACAGTGAGTGTAATGGGGTAATCATAAAACTACAATATTGTTGAAAAAAGTGGAAAACTATTTCATCATATAACAGAACAAGAGGCCCAAGAGGGCCAGTATCGCTCCACGGCCATAAGGCAAAATTCAAATCTCCAAACAGCCCTGCCCCCTAGTGGCCATGTTTTTTACCAACGACCATGGTTTAAAGGAATCTTGTAGAGTGTCACCAAGGAACATTTCTACAAAATTATTTGAATATCAGCCAGACACATTCGGAGGAGAAGATTTTTTATGTTTTCTCTTTAGCCATATAAGGCAAAATAGCCCCGCACTCTGGCGGCCATGTTTTTTTACCAATCAACATGGCTTAAAGGAATCTGATAGAGGGTCACCCAAGGAACATTTCTACAAAATTATTTGAAAATCTGCTCAACACTTTCGGAGAAGAAGATTTTTTAAGTTTTCACTATGGTCATATAAGGCAAAATAGCCCCACACTCTGGTGGCCATGTTTTTCGACCAATCAACATGGCTTGAAGAAATCTGATAGAGGGTCACCCAATGAACATTTCTAGAAATTATTTGAAAATCGGCTGAACACTTTCGGAGAAGAAGATTTTTTAAGTTTACACTATAGCTATATAAGGCAAAATAGCCCCGCCCCCCTGGCGGCCATGTTTTTCCACCAATCAACATTTCTTTAGGAATCTAATAAAGGGTCACCCAAGGACCATTTCTACAAAATTATTTGAAAATCTGCCAACCAGTTTGGGAGAAGAAGAATTTTGAAGTTTTTTCGGTTTCGTTGCCATGGAAACCAGAATTTTGCATGGATCCCAAAAATTTGAAGGAATTCTGGTGAGGTCATTGAGAGGATGCTTTCTGTGAAGTTTCATCCAAATTGACCCACTGGTTACTGAGGAGGAGAAGAAGTTGACGGACGACGGACGACGGACAAAAGGCGATCACAATAACTCACCTTGAGCAAAGCTCAGGTGAGCTAAAAATTGAAGGAATTTAAGAGAGGACATTGAGAGGATGCTTCCTATGAAGTTTCAACCAAATTGGCCAAGTGGTTAGTGAGAAGAAGTCGTTTAAAGGAAAAAGTTAACGAACGCATGCACGCACGCACGCACGACGGACAATTCACCATGACATAAGCAGCCAGTGGAGCTAAAAAGTGTCGACAATGGCATGCAAAATACTGATAAATTAACACCATGGATATGTAAATAGAGTTCAGATAATGCTTAGCAACCAGGTAGTAGAACAATCAATCAGTGTTCAATCATCGCCAGGTAATAATCACATTAGTGACACGCCCTTCTTCACTTTGCACAGTGAAGATAGAAATACTCAAAGGTAGAAAAATATTGAGGCTTTAACCCTATCCGACTCGCAGCAGCTTATTTTTGAAAACATTGTGACAAAAGAAGAACTTAGACATAAGAGAAAAAGTATGATTCAGTTGAAAACATTGCAGCAAAAGGACATGAGTAGAATCTCCTTTTAACATAAATGTTTCATAAGTCATCTGCAGCAAATGCATCAAAAGGTATCTGCATGTGAGAAAAGGTAATTTATATTGGTAATAGGATGGTTCAAAGGGGAAGGTTATATATCGCTACATTGTAAACAGATAAATCATTTAATCCTTTTTATTTGGTTGAAATATCAGATGTCATGGTTAAAATCATGCAGGTCATGTATGCATAGCTATTTGAGATTGAAGAAAAAGACATTATAGTTATTATAGTTTAATCATAACAATATGTAGATTATGACCCTATCCGTCAACAACACAATCATACAGCAGACCAATTTTATTTTTTAAATAATTAATTATATTCAAAACAGGAAATTATTTAAATCAATCTATTTCTCAATGCATTCATTTCTGTTTGAAAATAATGAATTTTGTTCATTTTCTCAACCCTTTCCCACTTGGAGACACATTTTGCCACAATGTTTTCTGCATTTTTCAATTATATCATTCTTTCATTTAATTTCCATTCATTTTGTCTAGAAGTTTTCAAAATTGTCTGCAGCAGATTTGTTGTATGTGGGAAAGGGCTATTATCTTAAATATAATTAGTCGCCGGGCAGAAGCCCGCAACTTCTATTTTTAATAGCTTTTCGGAAATGACATGGGAGGAGAGTTATTATTAGAATATTTTTTTTTTAAATGTCTTGAACATATTACAATTGTGTTTGTTTAACAAGAGGGCCATGATGGCCCTGGATCGCTCACCTGATTTTTTTTTTTTTACTTTAGCCATATAAGCCCCGCCACTTGGCGGCCATAGTTTTTGACCAATCAACATTGCTTGAAGGAATCTGTTAGAGGATCACCCTAGCAATATTTCTACAAACAATATTTGAGTTTCGGCCAAACACTTTCGGAGGAGAAGTTTTCACTAAAGCCATATGAGGCAAAATAGCCCCGTCCTGTGGTGGCCATGTTTTTCGCCTAATCAACATGGCTTTAAGGAATCTGATAGAGGGTCACCTAAGGAACATTTCTACACAATTTTTTGAAAATCGGTCTGACACTTTCAGAGAAGAAGATTTTTTAACTTTTCACTATAGCCATATAAGGCAAAATAGCCCCGCCCTGTGGCCGCCATGTTTTTCGACCAATCAACATGGCTTTAAGGAATCTGATAGAGGGTCACCTAAGGAACATTTCTACAAACAATTTTGAAAATCGGCCTGACACTTTCAGGAGAAGATCTTTTAAGTTTTCACTATAGCCATATAAGGCAAAATAGCCCCGCCCCCTGGTGGCCATGTTTTTCGACCAATCAATATGGCTTGAAGGAATCGGATAGAGGGTCATCCAAGGAACATTTGTATAAAATTATTTGAAAATCAGCCAACCAGTTTTTGGAGAAGAAGATTTTTTTCATTTCGTTGCCATGGAAACCAGAATTCTGCATAGATCCCAAAAATTTGAAGGAATTCTGGTGAGGTTATTGTGAGGATGCTTCCTGTGAAGTTTCATCCCAATTGACCTACTGGTTACTGAGGAGAAAAAGTTGACGGACGATGGACGATGGACGACGCACGCCGGACGCCGGACAAAAGGCCATCACAATAACTCACCTTGAGCACTTCGTGCTCGGGTGAGCTAAAAATACTAAGTTATGACACATCTTAAATGAATTAAATAATCCGATGTTTAAAGTATTTGCAGTTTCTTTATTTTGACTCGCATTTATGTTTTTTTGTCTTATTTACGAAGACAAAAGAGTCCCTGTTAGACTTGCTGCAGACTGTTAATTCAGGGCTCGGATTTAGCACATGCTAACTTGCAAAATTCGAGTTAAAATTTAATTTTGAGAGTTCATTTTCTGTGAGCTCGCCTTTTTTAGCGTGTGCAAAATATTGACTCACAACAAAATCGGCATCGTATGTTTTTCTATCCGACGAGTTAAACTTCAGAATGGAATCGTATTTTTAACATACGCGCACCTGCTAGACTGAGGTACTGTATTTTCATATACTACATGTAATCACAACACGATAACTACATACCTTTACCTCGCACAGTCTATTTTTTTTGCGTACGCGCACCTTCTAGACTGACACACTGTATTTTATTTTACTATTGACAGCACAATGTTACTGTGAAATGTCTAATAGTCAAGTTTGTGCAGCCGGTGCATTGATAATTTAGTAAACAAAGATGTCAAAACGCAAAATAACAAGTTTCTTCACGTCTTTCGAAGATAAAAACAACAATAAGGATGAACAACAAACAACTGTTACTCCCAAACAAAATAAAATAAATTGGACATCAGTTAAAACTGTGAAGAAATGGGAGACTGAGCTCCACATTAACTTGCGTCACGACGTCGATGATGATGGAAATGTATAAACAATAATCTGTAAAGATTTTTCCGAGCGCGCCGGACCAGACATCGACTGTATGTTGAGACACCAATGACACTATACACATTCTATAAATTGTCTGTTAATAATTTCAGCCGTCTGAGACGAAAATGACTCGACTGCTTTCTTTGTAATTTGGTTTTTTGATTCATACCAAAGACATCTCGTAATCGTATTCAAATGTGCACTTTCCAAGGCTCAGTGAATATTGCCAAGAAAATCATGTCATTAAAAAGTGAAATAAATATATTCTACACTGTGGAACCAATTGTTTTGTGAAAACACGTGAAAGGAGCCATTGATAAATTTCATAATAAAAAACATTTTCTCATTGTTTTAAAAGTAGATTGCTGCAAAGGTGTCCAATGTTGACTTTAAAAGGGGAAGGTAAAATGACGTGCTATTGCATGCAAATTCTAAAGTGTCTGTTTTGAGGTTTTATTGACAAATAATAAAATTCAAATATACTGACAAACATCTTGAAAAGTGTATGTGGAATTCAAAAATCTTATAATTGTGCCTTAATGCAAGCACTGTATACATACTAAGACTAATTAATGATTGGCAAGATTACTCATTTCCGTAACTGTTTATGATCAATAATTTGTTGGCTGTGTGTATGGTCAACCTACCTTAGATTGGAGATTGATCATAAACAATGAAAGGCTTCAATTATATTTCAATGAAGGACATTCACTTTGTTAACAAAAAAATGCAAGTTATGATGCATTTTCACTTGACCCCACCCCTGATGTTCAAAAAATATGCCCCTCAGTTGATAATTGTTTTTTCAACTACTTTAATCTAAGCGTTATGCATAACCGCAGTATGGAATTCCGGCGACATTGATGTGTTGTATCAACTTTTTCTTGTAAGAACTGTTGTGAAACCTTTTTTGAATTTTTTGTGAACTACATGACCTACAGTCACAATGCAAGGTACTGGGTCCCACACCTATGCATAACATTCTAATATGGGGTTTATCATTATGTCAAGTTTAATCAATATTAGAGCTTTGGTTGAAAATATATCAATTGTAAAAACAATTATTGCACTAAAACTTTGACCTGACACAAACTTGAGTGATGCCCTTGACATTGGGGGATCACTGCTTTAATAAGACCTCCCAAAATGGTGGTCTATAAATTATGTCAAATTTCATCACCATGGGAACTGAAGTTGCAAATATAAGTTAAAAAGGCAACTGTACCCAAACAAAAACCTAAGTGAGTCAACAACATTGATCTTGACTTTGGAATACCTAGGTCCCCAATCTATGTATAATCTATGTAACTATACGGTTTCACATACATTAATCCAACACAGAATTATTATTATCAGACATTATATTATGGAACAAAGTATTGACTAATTAATGATCGAGTGTTCAAAATACACTTTTGTCCTTGGTTTAAGCAAGGCGCTCGGACTGTTTCAGGGAATTCTGCAGACAGTCTTTGTCAGCGTCCTTCTAAAAACAGTCCATATCTAACAAAAGGAAATAACAGTAAGCTGTTGTGATACCAGCTTAAAAACTGATTTGAAGTGACATCACTCACACAATTGAAAGAAACCCAAAGAAATTGGCTGTTAATATATCACAATTAGAGAATCTGTACAGCCACTGAAAAAAGGTTCATGAATTGTACGAACACCGGCCCTGCATTAATACATAAGTTGATTGTGACTAAATTACAATTCAAAGTTTCAATAGCGCAATTGATGAAAGCGCTGACCTACGGAGCTGGCTGATCGCATTCCAGGCTTACATTTGTTCCCCCTGATTATTATCCTTTATATGTCTTTTTCATTTTATTTCTCGTCTTCCAACATTGTTTTCAATTCTTTCTGATAATTATATAAAATATATATTTCCTCTCTTTCTTTTAAAATCATTTTAAATTGACTGGTGGAAGCTTGCATGAAAGGTTCACAGCAGGGGGTAACTACTTTTAAGGTTATCTCCTCAAAACATTACAGACCTGAGGATATCATTTTCGTATTAGTCATTTTTGCAGGTCATTTTATAATATTATCATATAAATACTTTCATTATATTAATCACATTCAATGTCTACTTCCTGGAGACATAACCAGTACTTCCGCCATTTGAGTGGAATAATCCCAAAGGCATAACTGGCTTATCATAAGATTCATGGCCAGACACTCTAAAGCAGTGTCTTCCACAAGAATTAACAAGAGTTGTCGGAGGACAATATAGCTTGCCTATCAGGGCCTAGTTCAGAACAGTTATAGCATGGGTAAAAGTCCAAAATCCAAGTGGAATAATTCAGTTGAAATTGAATTTACAAAAGAAAGACAAGAATTACGCGTAATTAAATGTCTTGCTGTCCCCTGCTTTGACTATCAATGCCAGTGTAAAAGACATTGAGCTAAACACAATTGTTTTTAAACAAGAAATTAAAAAAAAAAAAAAAAAATACTAAGTTCAAAAATACAAGAAATTTAAAAAAAATAATTGACCTGAACGCAAATTTCCCAAAATTCAAGAAAAAAAAAAAATAACAAATACAAAAATACAAGAAATTTAAAAAAAAAAATTATGCTCAAAGTCAAATTCTCAAAATCCACCAAAAATCAAATGTTTTACCCCAAAACAAGAGGGCCATGATGGCCCTGGAATCGCTCACCTGATATTTTTTTTTTTTTTCACTTTAGCTATATAAGCCCCGCCCCTGGCGGCCATAGTTTACGACAAATCAACTTGGCTTGAAGGAATCTGATAGAGGGTCACCCTAGGAATATTTCTACAAAATTATTTGAAAATCGGCCTGACACTTTCGGAGAAGAAGATTTTTTAAGTTTTCACTATAGCCATATAAGGCAAAATAGCCCCGCCCCCCCTGGTGGCCATGTTTTTTGACCAATCAACATGGCTTGAAGGAATCTGAAAGAGGGTCACTTAAGTAACATTTCTACAAAATTATTTGAAAATCAGGCTGACACTTTCGGAGAAGAAGATTTTTTAAGTTTTCACTATAGCCATATAAGGCAAAATAGCCCCGCCCCCCTGGCGGCCATGTTTTTCGACTAATAAACTTGGCTTGAAGGAATCTGATAGAGGGTCATCCAAGGAACATTTCTACAAAATTATTTGAAAATCGGCCTGACACTTTTGGAGAAGAAGATTTTTTAAGTTTTCCCTATAGCCATATAAGGCAAAATAGCCCCGCCCCCCTGGTGGCCATGTTTTTCGACCAATCAACTGGCTTGTAGGAATCTGATAGAGGGTCATATAAGGAACATTTCTACAAAATTATTTGAAAATCGGCCTGACACTTTCGGAGAAGAAGATTTTTTAAGTTTTCACTATAGCCATATAAGGCAAAATAGCCCCACCCTCCTGGCGGCCATGTTTTTTCACCAATCAACTTGGCTTGAAGGAATCTGATAGAGGGTCATCCAAGGAACATTTCTACAAAATTATTTGAAAATCGGCCTGACACTTTTGGAGAAGAAGATTTTTTGAGTTTTCACTATAGCCATATAAGGCAAAATAGCCCCCCCCCCCCCCCCCCCTGGCGGCCATGTTTTTCGACCAATCAACATGGCTTGAAGGAATCTGACAGATGGTCATCCAAGGAACATTTCTACAAAATTATTTGAAAATCTGCCAACCAGTTTGGGAGAAGAAGAATTTTGAAGTTTTTTTCATTTCGTTGCCATGGAAACCAGAATTCTGCATGGATCCCAAAAATGTTTAAGAAATCTGGTGAGGTCATTGAGAGGATGCTTTCTGTGAAGTTTCATCCCAATTGACCCACCGGTTACTGAGGAGAAGAAGTTGACGCACGATGGACGCCGGACAAAAGGCGATCACAATAACTCACCTTGAGCAAAGCTCAGGTGAGCTAAAAAGGTCACACTCAGCATCTTCAGCATACAATGTGCAGAAAGGTATTAGATGTAACTATATTCCAAATATGAAAGCCCTAGTACCAGTTCTTATTGAGAAAAATCAAAAAAAAAATCGAAACTTTAACGTTGAAAAATACAAGAAATGAAAAAGAAAAAAATCCAAATGTTTGAAAAAAATCCATTCCAGAGTTATGGGACTTGACATACAAGGTCATCTAATGACCCTGAATAAGTGTGTGAAGTTTCAAAGCAACAGCATACACAGTGTCTGAGAAAAGGCTTTGCATGCAAAGGTTTGACCAAAATTCTAAGTCCAAAAAAGGGCACAATTCAGTCAAAATCCATTCCAGAGTTATGGGACTTGACATACAAGATCACCTAATGACCCTGAATAAGTGTGTGAAGTTTCAAAGCAACAGCATACACAGTGTCTGAGAGAAAAGGCCTTGCATGCAAAGGTTTGACCAAACCTCTAAGTCCAAAAAGGGGCACAATTCAGTAAAAAGCCATTCCAGAGTTATGGGACTAGACATACAAGGTCACCTAATGACCCTGAATAAGTGTGTGAAGTTTCAAAGCAACAGCATACACAGTGTCTGAGAAAAGGCCTTGCACGCAAAGGTTTGACCAAGCTGGCAACACGTACGCCAACACCAACGTGATAACATAAGCTCCCCCTATTTCTTCGAATAGGCGAGCTAAAATGGAGAATTGATCAAAACAGGAAACTTCTCCATAATCCTAACAAAGTCTTCAGTCCTTTATTAACTAAAGTTTAACTCTTCAAATATTAATGTTTTTCTTCAGGTGTATTCAAAGCAGACAACTCAAACTTATCCAATCAGGTAAACGGTTAACCCTTTCCCTCGTACAGACACTTTCTAACACCTTTACTGCAGACAACTTTTGAAAGCATTGTAACAAAATGAGCAGCAGACAAACTTTTGCCACAATGTTTTAAACTCGATTCAAAGATTTAACTTTCATTTAAAGGACTCTACCATATGTTATCATTTGCTGCTGATTTTTTTGTATGTGGGAAATGGTTAAAAATGTATGGAGGAAGGCATTAATCAGACTGGTGACGACAAAGTGAGATGGTTAACCTTCCCATTATGTGAGAAGAATTTAACATTTGTCATCATATGCGCATCCGATCTGATGCAGATTTTATTTCACATTTTTCTTCTTTTCTCCCTTTCTAGTCTCTTGTTGCAGCGAGACCCTTGACTTGCTTTACCCTATCCCACATATAACAAATCTGCAACAGATGACTTTGAAAACATTTTGGCAAAACTACTAGTATAGAAAACCTCTGTATAAAAGTATGGCTTTTGCACAAACTTAAAAATACTGAGGCAAGAGAAGAAATTTGCTCATCATGAGCAATTTCTTTTTTTGCCACATTGTTATCAAAAGCTGTCTCTTGCAGATGGGGGGATAATTGGGAATATGTTAATATCTATTTCATTGTCACTAACAGACCCTATAAAGCAGTATCAGACACCAGCTTGATCTAAATCAAATGATTTAGCCTATCCACAAACTGCAAAATCTGCAGCAGACGATTTCGAAAAATAAGGAGGCAAAATCATGAAAAATCTCTATACATGAAGGTATACCAAAAAAGGCAAAAAGAATAATTGCTCATTATGAGCAATTTTGCCTTTTGACATAATTCTTTCAAAAGCCATCTGCTGCAGAAAGGGTATAAAGATCCTTGAAACAGATGGCACAATTCCTAGTCAGGTAGTTGTACTGGTTTGGCACCCAAGATTCTTGACATAGTCTTACGTCACCGTGATATATAACTGAACAATTGTTGAAATGGCTTTAAACCATTATAAACCTAGAGATTGCTTTTTTGAAAAAGCGCTTGTCTCCCCATTTGTGTGGTCGTAGGGGAGGAAAAGAAATGATGGAGATGAATTTTGTAGTTTGTAATTTTAACCATTTTTCAGCTGAAGGTTACCATGACCTTGACCTTTGACCTACTGACATCAAAATCAATAGGGGTCATCTACAGGTTAGGACCAACCTGCACACAAAGTATGAAGTTCCTGGGCATAAGTGTTCTTGAGTTATTGAGTAAAAAACATTTTTCAGCTGAAGGTTACCGTGACCTTGACCTTTGAGCTAGTGACCTCAAAATCAATAGGGGTCATCTACTGGTGGTGACCAACCTGCACACCAAGTATTAACTTCCATGGTCAAGCACTCTATACAGTTATTAAGCAAAAACAATGTTTCAGCTCATTGTTACTGTGACCTTTGACCTTGTGACCTCAAAATAAATAGGGGTCATCTACAGGTTAGGACCAACCTGCACACAAAGTATGAAGTTCCTGGGCATAAACGTTCTTGAGTTATTGAGTAAAATACATTTTTCAGCTGAAGGTTACTGTGACCTTAACATTTGACCTTGTGACCTCAAAATCAAACAAATTCAATAAAGGTCATCTACTGGTTAGGACCAACCTGCACACCAAGTATGAAGTTCCTCGACATAAGAATTCTTTAGTTATTGAGCGAAAACCATTTTTCAGCTGAAGGTTACCATGACCTTGACCTTTGAGCTAGTGACCTCAAAATCAATAGGGGTCATCTACTGGTGGTGACCAACCTGCACACCAAGTATTAACTTCCATGGCCAAGCACTCTACAGTTATTAAGCAAAAACAATGTTTCAGCTCATTGTTACTGTGACCTTGACCTTTGACCTCAAAATCAAAAAAAAAATCAATAAGGGTCATCTACTGGTTAGGACCAACCTGCACACCAGGTATGAAGTTCCTCGACATAAGCATTCTTAAGTTATTGAGCGGAAACCATTTTTCAACTGAAGGTAACCATGACCTTGACCTTTAACATATCAATAGGGGTCATCTGCTGGTGATGACCAACCTGCACACCAAGTATTAACTTCCATGGCCAAAGCATTCTACAGTTATTAAGCAAAAACAATTTTTCAGCTCAAGGTCACTGTGACCTTGACTTTGACCTCAATATCAAATGGCGAACCTGCATACCAAGTATGGAGTTCCTCGGCCAAAGCATTCTTCAGTTATTGAGCGGAAACCATTTTTTACCTCACAAGGTCACCATGACCTTTGACCTTCTTACATCAAAATCAATAGGGGTCATCTACTGGTCATGACCAACCTGCATACCAAGTATAAAGTTGCTACGCCCAAGCGTTCTTCAGTTATTGAGCGGAAACAAGTGTGACAGATGTGACCTTGACCTTTTACCTTAAAATAATAGGGGTCATTTGCTGGTGGTGACCAACATGCACACCAAGTATGAAGTTCCTGGACCCAAGCGAAAACAATTTTTTAGCTCATTGTCACTGTGACGTACCGACCTCAAAATCAATAGGATTCTTCTTCTGGGCATGGCCAACCTGCATACCAAGTATGGAGTTCCTCGGCCAAAGCGTTCTTCAGTTATTGGGCGGAAACCATTTTTTACCTCACAAGGTCACCATGACCTTGACCTTAGACCTTCTGTTATCAAAATCAATAGGGGTCAGCTACTGGTCATGACCAACCTGCATACTAAGTATGAACTTCCTACACCCAAGCGTTCTTCAGTTATTGAGCGGAAACAAGTGTGACAGACGGAAGGACGGACGGAACGGGCAAAAACAATATGTCACCCCCATGTATGGGGGAGACATAATAAATACAATTAATGCAGATGATTGAAAACTTTTGAAAATACTGTGGAAAATGGAGAAATTGCTCAAATCAAATCTTTGTTCTGTAATGTTTTCAAATCTGTGCCAAACATAATATTCAACATTATTCTTTGAATGTTATTGCAAAGAAGACGACTACATATAATTCTTGGATGTATATTTTCCCCGTTATCCTATTAAACAAGTACAAATTGCTGTAAACAAAGGAAGCCCATTTGAGCAAATCCGGCTTTATATTGACGTTTGGGCAGAAGATGACTTTTGAAAACATTTTTGCAAAAGGAGCATTTTATTCATTCATGGCAATGTTTTCAAATCTATTTGATTATTATACTATCATTAACCCTTTCCCTCATATAGACGCTTTCTGACGCCTCCGCAGCAGATGGCTTTTTGAAAACATAGTGACAAAAGAAGAAATTGCTCAAAACGAGCAATTTCTCCTTTTGCCACAATGTTTTCCACTTTTAGTCATAGGTTATCCACTCAATTATAGAAATTTTCTATTGTTTGACAAAATATATTCAAAGTCGTCTGCTGCAGAATTGTCGTATGGGGGAAAGGGTTAAAGAAATTGCCCATATATTTGCCGAGGTATTTTATGTCTGTTGCAGAGTTGTTGTATGTGGGAAAGGGTTAATTAATAAACAGCACTTAAATTATTGAAGTTGATTTAGTAAACAACTGAGAGGCATATAAGAAATCCAGGAGCCAAGTTAATGTTCTTCAATTAAGAAAAGTCTCCAAAACCAAGCTATCTTGACCTAGCTCCAGCTGTTCATCAGTTATTGACTT
The DNA here is from genome assembly GCA_031761405.1 of Serripes groenlandicus. Classification (NCBI taxonomy): domain Eukaryota; kingdom Metazoa; phylum Mollusca; class Bivalvia; order Cardiida; family Cardiidae; genus Serripes; species Serripes groenlandicus. The sequence continues at coordinate 105,804,467 of JASEVX010000001.1, read as the reverse complement.
ATAACAGATCTGCAATTGAAGTCATTGTAACATTGATATAATACAATTAAAAATTATTAAAAATCTGTATGAACAAGAGATGTTTGTCAAACATTATGCCCCCCCTGAGCGCCATGTTGTCAGGAATATTAGGACAATTGAGTAAAATTTGCATGGACCGAAATGCCAGTTGATTTGTCATTTCACATTGGATGTGTATGAGTCAGTTTTAAGATTATGAACAATGTTCATTCAAAGTTTGAGGATAGTAGGTACAGTTCTTAATCCCATTGTGATGATGACTGATATTTGCAGATATTATGTATCCTCCAGGTTAGGCACTGTTGAGTTATCACTCGGACAAGCTTAAAAAGGGTTTTTGTGTTCAAGGTCACTGTGACCTTGACCTTTGACCTCAAAATAAATAGGGTTTATCTCCTGGACAGGCCCAACCCCCAAGTCAAGTTTGAGGACCATAGGTCAAGGCATTGTTGAGTTATCACTCGGACAAGCTTTGGTCTACAGACGAACCGACGGACCGACGGACATGTGCAAAGCAATATACCCCTCTTCTTCGAAGGGGGCATAATAAATTGTTTAATGTTTTGTCATTTTTGCCCCTTTTTCTGATTCCTCTGGGCTGCCATGTTTTTCATCCAGTCAATATGGCTTAAAATTGAATATTTATTGTAAAGGGATCTTTGCTACCATATTGTCTTGGAATCAGACCAGCAGATTCGGGGGAGAATTATTTTTAAAGTTTAGGCATTCCCCCATTTCTGATGAAACCAAAATGCTCTATAGAATATAACCCTTTCCCACATATAAACACTTTTTGATGCCTTTGAAGCAGATTATTTTTGGAAAATATTGATGAGCAATTTCTCTGTTTGCCACAATGGTTTCATCTTTCTTTAATAAAGGTTAACTGCATTTCTGACCCAGTGTTTTCGAGGTCAGCTGCTTCAGATTTGTAATGTGGTAAAAGGTTAAATCTTTAAACAATTTTCAGTTGCTTGGGAAGATTGTTGTGTGGAGTACTGATGTGAGAAAACCAGGAAATGCATGAGTAGGTGAACTGGCCACCGTGATATAACTGAGAAATTGTTAAAAACGGCGTTAAACCCTAATCAATCAATAAACAATTTTCAAAGAAGAACGTCAAAGAAATATTCCTCTGAAGCTAAGGTTGAATCGGATGCAGTGGTTTAAGAACAAACTTTTCTTGGAATCAGACAAGCAGATGTTTAGGAGAAGATTTTAAAGTTTTGGCATTTCCTCCCTTTCTGATGCAACCAAAGTTCGTCATATAATTTAACTTTTAAAACAAATTTGAACAAAGATCACCAAATAAACATTTGTGAGGTGTTTGGTTGAATTTGATCAAGAAGGTCTAGAAGTAGATGTAGTTTGCAGCTAAACGTTAAAGAAATACTATCAGACAGACAGACATGATTAGAACAGATCAACTTGAGTCTTCAGTTCAGGTGATCTAAACAATAACTAATTTTGTAGCAATCTCATAGAATATCACCCAAGGAACGTTTCTACAATATTATTTGCAAATCGGCATGATACTTTCAGGAGAAGAATTTTAAATTTTTCACTTTAGCAATATTAGGTAAAACAGCCCCGATCCCTGGTAGCCATGTGTTTCGACCAATCAACATGCCTTAAAGGAATCTGATAGAGTCATCCATGGAACATTTCTACAAAATTATTTGCAAATTGGCCAGACACTTTCGGAGGAGAATTGTTTTAAATTTTCACTTTAGCCATATAAGATAACTGCTCCCATGTTTTTCAACTAATCAATGTTGATTGAAGGAATCTGATAGAGAGGGTCACCCAAGTTTAATTTCTACAAAATTATTCGAAAATTGACAAACCCCTTTGAAAATAGAAACAAGATGTGTTTGTGAAACACTGATGCCCCCCCGAATGGCAACATCTAGGTCAAAGGTCAAAAATGTTGGTATTGACAGAAAGGTCATGTCACAAGGAATACACATGTGAAATATGGTAGCCTTACCTGTTATGGTTCAAACGTAGTGGTGAAGGTTAAAGGTTTTTTGAGAATGGCAACATCTAGGTCAAAGGTCAAGGTCGCAAGGTCAAAAATGTTGGTACTGACAGAAAGGTCATGTCACAAGGAATACACATGGGTAGCCGTACCTGTTATGGTTCAAAAGTAATGGCCAAGGTTAAAGTTTTTTCGAGAATGGCAACATCTAGGTCAAAGGTCAAGGTCGCAAGGTCAAAAATGTTGGTACTGACAGAAAGGTCATGTCACAAGGAATACACATGTGAAATATGGTAGCCGTACCTGTTATGGTTCAAAAGTAGTGATCAAGGTTAAAGTTTTTTTTCGAGAATGGCAACATCTAGGTCAAAGGTCAAGGTCGCAAGGTAAAAAATGTTGGTACTGACAGAAAGGTCATGTCACAAGGAATACACATGTGAAATATGGTAGCCGTACCTGTTATGGTTCAAAAGTAGTGGTCAAGGTTAAAGGTTTTTTCGTGCAGACAGGCCAAAAACTAGATGCCCACCGAATCGGTGATTCCGGGGTAAAAAGTTGGTTGTTTTGGTTGCCATGGAAACCAGAATTATGCATGGATCAAAATAATTCGAAGGAATTTTGGTAAAGACATGGAGAGGATACTTGCTGTGAAGTCTCAGCCCAATTGACCCAACGGTTACAGAGGAGAATATGTTGACACATGGACAAAGCCAGCCAGACATAGGGCTATCACAATTACTCACCTTGTGCTCAGATGAGCTAAAGAACCCAGCTCCCTGTAGCATATGAAAACATAACTATTAAATAAAGCTGAAAGTATTGCGAAAGAAAAAGGAATTGCTCATCATGAGTCATAGATTGGAAAATCAATAACGGGACCAGAAGGTATATATATGATATCACAGTGATGATACTTAATAACAAGAGTACCAGTGCCGCCACAAAATATAAAGATCAAGATTGGTCCTTTTAATTATTGCTTTTAACATGTATCACAAGACTACCATTGGAATCTCTATCAAAATGGCCGAACCGAAAAATAATAATTTCATGAAAAAAAAATCACAAAACTTGTAACCATTATGGTAAAACAATCATTTAATGGAAAAGAAACAGCAAACAAAGTATTGGATTGGATTGTTGGAGCTTAATGTCCCATTCAACAAATTATTTCAGTCAGGAAGAAAATAGGATACATATAAACAGAGATAGAACCCTATAGAGGCTTCCGATATGAAAGTAGGTCAAATGGCAGTGTCAATATGTATCCTTTTTTCCTTCTGAGAATAACTCTTGCAAAAATCACTCTACCGGATAATCCCTGCTTTATGCACTTATACCTGTTTGGAAACTTGAGTTGCGTTCTCAAGTGAATATGTTAAAGAGACCAAGTTTCGAAAGGCATAACTATTGCAAAAATCGCTGAACCGGAAAATCCCCGCTTCATGCACATCTACCCATTATAGTAATGACATTGACCAAGTTTTGAAAAGATTCGGTCAGAAACATAGGAAGAGTTGCGTTCACAAGGCTGCAATATCAATCAGCTACAGAGACTAAGTTACAAGGGACATAAATCTTGCAAAAATCAATGAACCGGAAAATCGCCGCTTTATGCACATCTACCCATTATAGTTATGACATTGACCAAGTTTTGAAAAGATTCGGTCAGAAACATAGGAAGGGTTGCGTTCACAAGGCTGCAATATCAATTAGCTACAGAGACTAAGTTACAAGGGACATAAATCTTGCAAATATCAATGAACCGGAAAATCGCCACTTCATGCACATCTACCCATTATAGTCATGACATTGACCAAGTTTTGAAAAGATTCGGTCAGAAACATAGGAGGAGTTGCGTTCACAAGGCTGCAATATTAATCAGCTACAGAGACTAAGTGACAAGGGACATAAATCTTGCAAATATCAATGAACCGGAAAATCGCCGCTTCATGCACATCTACCCATTATAGTCATGACATTGACCAAGTTTTGAAAAGATACGGTCAGAAACATAGGAGGAGTTGCGTTCACAAGGCTGCAATATTAATCAGCTACAGAGACTAAGTGACAAGGGACATAAATCTTGCAAATATCAATGAACCGGAAAATCGCCGCTTCATGCACATCAACACATTATAGTTATGACATTGACCAAGTTTTGAAAAGATACGGTCAGAAACGTAGGAGGAGTTGCGTTCACAAGAAATGGACGTACGGACAGACGGACAGACAGAGAAGATGACGCCAATATACCACCGCCTCCGGCGGCGTATAAAAACAAATACTTAAAACGATGGAAATATATATTAAGAAGTTGTGTCAAAATGTGTCTTCATGATCACAAAAGAAAGGACAGACAGGCAAAATGATGTGTGAAATGCTATTGTTTTCCTCCCACTTCTTCTTCTGCAAACTTCAGTCTGCAATGTGTATAATGATTGATTTCTGTTGAAATTTATAATGCTAAGAGTCATACATATGACCTGCCATTATTACTTAAAGCTATATTTAAATAACATTTTATAACAAGAGTTGTCGGAGGACAATATAGCTCGCCTATCAGGGCCTACTTCAGAACAGTTATAGCATTAGGTAAAGTCACACAGTATCACATATTGCAAGATAATACACCTTTTCAATACTTGCATGCAAATGTTAACCAAGTCCATACAGGCCCTTTTGGGCCTTTTGAATCTGTAAATTTGTTTATATACAATGTATGCTGTATACCGAAGACTTACAGTATCAGATAAAACCACACATGACCCTGAATAAGTGTGAGAAATTTCAAAGCAACAGCATACACAGACAGTCAGTGTCTGAGAAAAGGCCTTGCACGCAAAGGTTTGACCAAAATTCTAACTCCAAAAAGGGGCACAATTCAGTCAAAATCCATTCCAGAGTTATGGGACTTATCATTCAGGGTCATATAATGACCCTGAATGAGTGTGTGAAGTTTCAAAGCAACAGCTTACACAGCTTACACAGTGTCTGAGAAAAGGCCTTGCACGCAAAGGTTTGACCAAGCTAGCAACGCCAACGCAGACGCCAGGGTGAGCACATATGCTATTTCATCGAATAGGCGAGCTAAAAAAGGCTGTTTCCTTTCTTTACCAATTTGTAAATTTATCAGAAAGCTATTTAAGATGTTATATATTTCTGATTTTATTACCTCTAGATTAAATGATAATGTGTTGAAATTTAATTACGTGGTTTAGTTATATATTTCATGGAAAAAAGAATCAAATTGAATTATTGTAATGACGCACATTGCAATAATTTAAAGGAAAAATTAATTTCTTATTATCAAGAGTTCTATTCCAAAGATAAACAAATCAATTTTGATTTTAGTACATTAAACGCTTTATCTGTTTCTTTTATTCAATTTACTTTTAATAACATGCTTAGTAAAAGATTGGTTTCATTCCCATATACAGGCAACATATCCTTTCTAGATATGTTGTCAATCCTGTACTAAAAATGCTTTCTAGACATTACATTTTATTATCAAAGCAGAATAACATTAATTCTAGCAAATTTCTCCTATTCCAAAAATGTTTTTAAAAGTCACCTGCTTCTGAGACATCGAATATCTTTTGTATCAGTTAAAGGTTAACCCTTTTTCACATATAGACGCTATCTGACGTCTCTGCAGCAGACGGCTTTTTGAAAACATAGCGACAAAAGAAGGAATTGCTCAAAACGAGCAATTTCTCCTTTTGCCACAATATTTTTCACTTTTATCCATTCAAATATAGAGATTTTCTATTTTTTGACAAGATATGGAAACCCTCTACCAATGAAAGAACATTTATTGAATAAAGTTTAAAACATTGTGGCTAAAGGAGAAATTATGCATCAAAATCAATTACTATATTTGAAACAATGTTTTCAAATGACGTCTGGCGTACTAGAGGCTTCAGAAAGTGTATGTATGTGAGAAAGGGTTAAATTTTAGTTGTAGGAGTAAAACAGTTACAGACCCCTGATAGGTCAAGGTCATATTTCCTTCTCTAGCTCGGTGTAAATTCGACCTGACACTGCTGAATTGGATTACCTCAACAGATACCAAAATAATATAATAATCTTATCATATCTACGAGCCTCGACTGCGTAATCTTCATCCATTGACGTATTCCAGCCCCTACGGAGCTCAGAAGTTCATGAGCAACATATGCAACAGTTTCTGGCTCCTTGACAAAGTTACACAGTTCAAAACAATATATATCTAATCCATTAACCCTTTCCTACTTTCCTACAACCAACCATAGACCATTTGAAACAAGTGCAGATACAGATCAATCAGCGCTTTTTTACAGTTTGATAAAGCTCTGCACTTTTCATCTTTTAGTCACAGGAAGGATTCAAGAAACATCTGACAAATATTGCTCATATGAATATGATTGCAAGGATTCACAGATGATCTCTTGTCTACACTCATTATTAATAAATATACTTAGGTTCAATTTCTTAGGGAGTGACCTGAATATTCATCAATTAAACCTTTCCCACAAACAACAAACCTGCAGAAAAACATCTATGGCAAAAATATAGAAACCACAAAGGAATGAACAAATTACTGGTAAGAATATAGAAACACTGTGGCAAAATGAGATACTGCATCCTCTATTGCATGTGGGAGCTTACGGTTAACCCTTTCCCTCATATAGACGCTTTCTGACGCCTCTGCAGCAGACAGCTTTTTGAAAACATAGTGACAAAAGAAGAAATTGCACAAAACGTGCAATTTCTCCTTTTGACACAATGTTTTTCACTTTTAGTCATAGGTTATCCATTCAATTATGGAGATTTTCTATGTTTTGACAAAATACGTTCAAAGTCGTCTGCTGCAGAATTGTCGTATGAGGGAAAGGGTTAAAGTGTGAACAGACAAGTACCAGAAGAGATATGAGTTTGTATAATTTTGGGCGATTTTTATCACCACATCCCTCTTCCAATATCACATTTCCTGTGGTTGTTATTATATAATCTAGTTTAAACATTAGCCTGTCTGCCCAGCCAATCAGCTATGTGCATTATCAATTACATACATGATATCAGCCAATTAGGCTAATAGAATTCTCAATTAAACTAATCAGCTGCAGCGTGTAGGAAAACATTGTTTTCATTCTAGTGCCATGGCCCGACAGTTGATACTATAATTGGTGTTGCAATAAATGAACAAAAATAAACAATCTATCAGTTACTGATATGCCAGACTCATAGATAAGGCATTTAAGCCTTTCCCACATACAGCAAATCTGCAGCAGACGACTTTAACAATATTTGAAAAAGAAGTATTGAAACTCTCTATAAATGAAAGAACAAATATTGAATAAAGATGAAAACATTGCTAAAATTTGAGCAATTTCTCCTTTTGCCACAATGTTTTCAAAAATGATATGCTGCAGAGGCATACTCAATTGAGGCATACACAATTGTCTACATGTGGGATGGAGGGTTTATCTACCATATTACAAATCCTTTTCCTGAGATTTCTGTCTAAGCATGAAAGCACTCATTTTATTACATGGTATTGATGCTTTTCAGATGATTATTGAGAAATATCAATGATTTATTATCCTGATCAACTTAATATGATTATTTAGAAATATCAGTGGTTTATTATCCTGATAAAACTCACTATGGTTAATGAGAAGTATCAGTTGTTTATTATCTTGATAAACTTATTATGATTATTGAGAGATATCAGCGGTTTTATTATCCTGATAAACTCACTATGGTTATTGAGAAATATCAGTGGTTTATTAGCATGATAAACTCACTAATATTATTGAGAAATATCAGCGTTTTTATTATCCTGATAAACTCACTATGGTTATTGAGAAATATCAGTGGTTTATTAGCATGATAAACTCACTATGAATATTAAGAAATATCCTGATGAACTCAATATGATTGTTAAAAAATATCAGTGGTTTATGAGCATGATAAACTCACTATGATTATTGAGAAATATCAGTGGTTTATTATCCTGATACACTCACTATGGTTATTGAAAATTATCAGTGGTTTATTATCCTGATAAACTTAATATGAGTATTGAGAAATATCAGTGATTTATTATCTTGATAAACTCACTATGATTATTGAGAAATATCAGTGGTTTATTATCCTGATAAACTTACTATGATTATTGAGAAATATCAGTGGTTTATTAGCATGATAAACTCACTATGAATATTTAGAAATATCCTGATGAACTCAATATGATTGTTCAGAAATATCAGTGGTTTATGAGCATGATAAACCCACTATGGTTATTGAGAAATATCAGTGGTTCATTATCCTGATAAACCCACTATGGTTATTGAGAAATATCAGTGGTTTTATTATCCTGATAAACCCACTATGATTATTTAGAAATATCAGTGGTTTATTATCTTGATAAACTCACTTATGATTATTGAGAAATATCAGAGGTTTATTATCCTGATAAACTTACTATGAGTATTTAGAAATATCAGTGGTTTATTATCTTGATAAACTTATTATGATTATTGAGAAATATCAGTGTTTTATTATCCTGATAAACTCACTATAATTATTGAGAAATACCAGTGGTTTATTATCCTGATAAACTTAATATGAGTATTGAGAAATATCAGTGATTTATTATCCTGATAAACTCACTATGATTATTGAGAAATATCAGAGGTTTATTATCCTGATACACTCACTATGGTTATTGAAAAATATCAGTGGTTTATTATCCTGATAAACTTACCATGGCTATATTATCCTGATAAACTCACTATGATTATTGAAGAATAACAGTGGTTTATCAAACTCAATACAAGTATTGAGAAATATCGGAGGTTTATTAGCATGATAAACTCAATATGATTGTTAAGAAATATCAGTGGTTTATTAATCTGATAAACTCAATAGCAGTATTGATAAATATCAGTGGTTTATTGGCATGATAAACTCAATATGATTATCAAGAAATATCAGTGGTATATGAGCATGATAAACTCACTATGGTTATTGAGAAATATCAGTGGTTTTATTATCCTGATAAACTCACTATGGTTATTGAGAAATATCAGTGGTTTATTAGCATGATAAACTCACTATGAATATTTAGAAATATCCTGATGAACTCAATATGATTATTTAGAAATATCAGTGGTTCATTATCACGATACACTCACTATTTCAAACAAAGGTTTTCTTGCAAATCAAGATCTTTTTTTATATGGTGAACACCAAAACAGCTATTTTCAATTATGGCAAAGCCACAATAGAAAATAATTTTTTTGGTGCTCATTTAGCCAAAACATAATTTGATCTTGCATGGAAACAAACTTTTCATAGTGTATTTTCTAATATATATTTTTAGTACCCACAGCATAGGGTTTATAATAAGGTAAAAACAAGATGTGTTTGTGAAACACTGATGCCCCCCAATGGCAACATCTTGGTCAAAGGTCAAGGTCGCCAGGTCAAAAATGTTGGTACTGACAGAAAGGTCATGTCACAAGGAATACACATGTGAAATATGGTAGCCGTACCTGTTATGGTTGAAAAGTAGTGGTCAAGGTTAAAAGTTTTTTTCGAGAATGGCAACATCTAGGTCAAAGGTCAAGGTCGCAAGGTGAAAAATTTTGGTACTGACAGAAAGGTCATGTCACAAGATATACACATGAAATATGGTAGCCGTACCTGTTATGGTTAAAAAATAGTGGTCAAGGTTAAAGGTTTTTTTCGAGAATGGCAACATCTAGGTCAAAGGTCAAGGTCGCAAGGTGAAAATTTTGGTAGTGACAGAAAGGTCATGTCACAAGGTATACACATGTGAAATATGGTAGCCGTACCTGTTATGGTTCAAAAGTAGTCGTCAAGGTTAAAAGTTTTTATCGAGAATGGCAACATCTAGGTCAAAGGTCAAGGTCGTAAGGTGAAAAAGTTTGGTACTGACAGAAAGGTCATGTCACAAGGTATACACATGTGAAATATGGTAGCCTTACCTGTTATGGTTCAAAAGTAGTGGGGAAGGTTAAAAAAACAAGAGGCCCATGAGGGCCTATGCTCTACTGGTATGGTTCTTTGCTCATTTTCAATCCAGAGCATGTATGTATGGTGAAGATCGGATAGTAAATGGAGGCTCTTTTGTGTTCACAAGATGTATTATAGCAATTTTTACAATTTCATGGGCCATAATCCAGTCTTGTCGGATCTGGCTGGTTTTCAAAAGGAACCAAGCTCTCATCAATATTTAACTACTATCTAAGTTTGGTGAAGATCAGATAGTAAATAGAGCCTCTATTGTGTTCACATGCTTATACTGTATAAGTTTAGTTGAGATACAATCAAAAGTAAAGACTGTATCGTGTTAACAAGCTCTTTTATAGCAATTTTGACCATTTCAAGGGCCATAATCCAGTCATGCATGGGCGGATCTGGCTGGTTTTCAAAAGGAACCGAGCTCTCATGGATATCTAACTACTGTATAAGTTTGGTTGAGATACAATCAAAAGTGAAGACTGTATTGTGTTAACAAGAAATTGTTTACGGACGGACGGACGCACGCACGCACGACGGACAAATCGCCACGACATAAGCCCTTCTGGCCTTTAGCCAGTAGAGCTAAAAATTGAGAATGGCAATATCTAGGTCAAAGGTCAAGGTCGCAAGGTCAAAAATGTTGGTACTGACAGAAAGGTCATGTCACAAGGAATACACATGTGAAATATGGTAGCCGTATCTGTTATGGTTCAAAAGTAATGGCCAAGGTTAAAGTTTTTTTCGAGAATGGCAACATCTAGGTCAAAGGTCAAGGTCGCAAGGTCAAAAATGTTGGTACTGACAGAAAGGTCATGTCACAAGGAATACACATGTGAAATATAGTAGCCGTACCTGTTATGGTTCAAAAGTAATGGCCAAGGTTAAAGTTTTTTTCGATAATGGCAACATCTAGGTCAAAGGTCAAGGTCGCAAGGTCAAACATTTTGGTACTGACAGAAAGGTAATGTCACAAGGAATACACATGTGAAATATGGTAGCCGTACCTGTTATGGTTCAAAAGTAGTGGTCAAGGTTAAAGTTTTTTTCGTGCAGACAGGCCAAAAACTACATCTAGGTCAAAGGTCAAGGTCGCAAGGTCAAAAATTTTGGTACTGACATAAAGGTCATGTCACAAGGAATACACATGTGAAATATGGTAGCCGTACCTGTTATGGTTCAAAAGTAGTGGTCAAAGTTTAAGGTTTTTTTGTGCAGACAGACAGACAGACGTGCAGACAGGCCAAAAACTATATGCCCCCCGAATCGATATTTTCTAATATATTTTTTTTACCTTAATATTATAAACCCTATGCTGGGGGTAATCAAAAGAATCGTCTCAATGAGACGATTCTTTTGAGTACCAGCTGCACTAAGGATTTCGTTGGATAAAAAGAGATATTGTGGGGAAAAGAGACTCACTCTTTCTTATCTGGACCTCTGATCACAGCGTTGAGTTCACCTACCCGTTTATCTCCTGAATTTTTCGTTAAAAACGGCGTTAAACCCCAATCAATCAATTAATCAATCCTGATTTTTTTCTCACACCAGTATACCATACAATAACCTTCTTCCGTTGCACACTGTTGAATCTTTACCAGCAAACAATAAATCTGCAGGAGATGACTTTTAAATACATTTTGGCAAAAAACAAAGACACACTGTATAAATGAAGGTTTAACTAGAGATTCCTTTTTTGAAAAAGCGCTTGTCTCCCCATTAGTGTGGTCGTAGGGGAGGAAAAGAAATGATGGAGTCAAAAGACCTTTGACCTTGTGACCTCAAAATCAAATAAACTCAATAAGGTTCATCTACTGGTTAGGACCAACCTGCACACCAGGTATGAAGTTCCTCGACATAAGCATTCTTTAGTTATTGAGCAGAAACCATTTTTTAGCTGAAGGTTACCATGACCTAGTGACCTCAAAATCAATAGGGGTCATCTGCTGGTGGTGACCAACTTGCACACCAAGTATTAACTTCCATGGCCAAAGCATTCTACAGTTATTAAGCAAAAATTATTTCTCAGCTCATTGATGTGCCCTTGACCTTCGACCTTGTGACCTCAAAATCAAACAAAATCAATAAGGGTCATCTACTGGTTAGGACTAACCTGCACACCAGGTATGAAGTTCCTCGACATAAGCATTCTTTATTGTCACTGTGACCTGTCAGCTCAAGGTCACTGTGACCTTCACTTTAGATGTACTGACCTCAAAATAAATAGGGGTCTTCTACTGGGCATGGCAAACCTTCATACCAAGTAAGGAGTTCTTCGGCCAAAGTGTTCTTCAGTTATTGAGCGGAAACCATTTTTTACCTCACAAGGTCACCATGACCTTGACCTTTGACCTTCTGACATCAAAATCAATAGGGGTCATCTACTGGTCATGACCAAATTGCATACCAAGTATGGAGTTCCTACGCCTAACTGTTCTTCAGTTTTTGAGCGGAAACAAGTGTGATGGACGTGACTTTGACCTTGACCTTTGACCTAGTGATCTCAAAATCAATAGAGATCATTTGCTGGTAGTGATCATCCTGCACACCAAGTATTAAGTTCCTGGGCCCAGACAAAAACAATTTTTCAGCTCATTGTCACTTTGACCTTTCAGCTCAAGGTCACGGTGACCTTGACTTTAAACGTACTGACCTCAAAATCAATAGGGGTCTTCTACTGGACATGGCCAACCTGCATACCAAGTATGGAATTCCTCTGCCCAAGTGTTCTTCAGTTATTGAGCGGAAACCACTTTTTACCTCACAAGGTCACCATGACCTTGACCTTTGACCTTCTGACATCAAAATCAATAGGGGACAGCTACTGGTCATGACCAACCCGCATACCAAGTATGAAGTTCCTACGCCTAAGCGTTCTACAGTTATTGAGCAGAAACAAGTGTGACAGATGGAAGGACAGAATGACGGAAGGATGGAGGGACGGAAGAACGGACGGAACGGGCAAAAACAATATGTCACCCCCATGTATGGGGGAGACATAATTACTGTAAAAAACTTAAAACGTTGTGGCAAAAGGAGAAATTGCTTGTTTTGTGCAATTTCTCCTTTCGTCACAATGTTTTCAAAAGTCGTTTGCTGCAGAGGCATCTGAAAGCATTTATATGTGGTGAAGGGTTAACCCTTTCCCACTTTCAGACACATTTTGACACATAATGATGCATCAAACGACTAACGAAAACATTATGGCAATCAAGAGAAATTGCTCATAATGAGCAACTTTGCAATGTATTGATCTCTTATCGATTCAAATTGCTTCAATAATTATACTTTCAGTTACAACAAGTTTTTCATATTTTTGCAGAGATGTTTCAAAAGTTGTCTGGTGAAGCTTTGTTCAAGTTCGAAAAACGTTAAGACAAAAAAGAAAATATCGTAAGATTATGGAATAATTTCTTCTTTTTCCCCAATTCATTTCAACAATTATCTGAAAGATGTCAATACAACGAGCCAGGATGGAAAAGTGCAACACTTTACCCTATACAGAATGCTAAAGATGCACATGCAGCAGATGACTTTAAACACTGTAGGAAAAGGAGAAATTCCTCATGATGTGCATGTTAGGTTTCTAACGAAGTATTAAAAATATATTTCCAAATTTCACATGTAGCAAGCAGGAATTAACCCTTTCCCACATACAACAAATCTGCAGCAGATGATTTTGAAAACATCTAGGCAAAAACATGGAAAATCCCCAACAATGGGTATATAATTACAGGAAAACAAGAGGGCCATGATGGCCCTGGATCGCTCACCTGACTTTTTCTTTTTTTTCACTTTAGCCATATAAGTCCCGCCCCCTGATTGCCATAGTTTTCGACCAATCAACATGGCTTGAAGGAATCTGAAAGAGGGTCAAGGTCAACCTAGGAATATTTCTACAACAATATTTGAAAAACGGCCAAACGCTTTTGGGAGAGAAGATTTTTTAAATTTTCACTAAAGCCATAAATAGTCCCGCCCCCTGGCGGCCATGTTTCTTGACCAATCAACATGGCTTGCAGGAATCTGATAAAGGGTCACCTAAGGAACATCTCTACAAAATTATTTGAAAATCGGCCTGACACTTTAGGAGATTTTTTAAGTTTTCACTATAGCCATAAAAGGCAAAATAGCCCCATCCCCTGGCGGCCATGTTTTTGATCAATCAATATGGCTTGAAGGAATCTGATAGAGGGTCATCCAAGGAACATTCCTACAATTTATTTTTTTTCGTTTCGTTGCCATGGAAACCAGAATTCCGCATGGATCCCAAAAATTTGAACGAATTCTGGTGTGTTCATTGAGAGGATGCTTTCTGTTTTGTTTCATCCAAATTGACCCACTAGTTACTGAGGAGAAGAAGTTGACAGACAACGCATGCCGGACAAAAGGCGATCACAATAACTTCGTGCTCAAGGTGAGCTAAAAATGAAAACATTGTGACAAAAGGTGAAATTGCTTGTTTTGTGCAATTTTTTCTTTTGTCACATTGTTTTCAAAAGTCGTCTGTATGTGGAAGTTAAACCCAGAATGCTCAATTTCATGTTACGTGTGTCTACCATTTTGAAATGACATATTCAGCAAGAATTATTATATAAGCCCTTGCATACAGATGTTTTTTGACACCTCTGCAGCATAAAACTTTTGAAATCATTGAGGCAAAAGGAGAAATTGCTCTTTCAATGGTTAAATAATCATTTATAGAGATATTCTACATTTTTGCCTGTCATTTAATTGCTGCATATTAGTTGGAAATAATATGGGAAAATAAGTTGGTTATTATGCTAGCTACACCAATGAAGGTTTGTTATATGAACTGTAAGAGATTCATCACCAGTAGTAGAGCAAAACCCAACACAATTAACCCTTTCCCTCATACGACAATTCTGCAGCAGACGACTTTGAACGTAATTTGTCAAATAATGGAAAATCTCTATAATTGAATGGATAACCTATGACAAACAGTGGAAAATATTGTGGCAAAAGTAGAAATTGCATGTTTTGTGCAATTTCTTCTTTTGTCACTATGTTTTCAAAAAGCCGTCTGCTACAGAGGCGTCAGAAAGCGTCTATATGAGGGAAAGGGTTAACTCCTTTCTCATTTTACCACATTGTTTCAACCCTTTTGCCGTTATATTTTCATATCAAGAGATTGTTGATAGTTTTGCCTAAATGTTTTCAAAGTCGTCTGTTGCAGATTTGTTGTATGTAGGAAAGCGTTAAACTATTTTTTTATAGTGATAAAGGAAATGTGTGATATTTCATTTTTTAACCCTTTCCCACTTACAACAAATCTACAACAGACGACTTTCAAAACTTCTATGCGAAAATATAAACATCTCTATAGATGAGGTTGTAAATACTGAAAAAAGTTGAAAACATTGTGGTAAAAGTCATCTGCTGCAGAGCCGTCAGAAAGCATCTATATGAGGGAAAGGGTTAAGTGAGAGACAAGAGGAATAAGGGGGAGATATATTAACCCAAAGAGGGAGGAATCACATGTCTGTAGTGAGTGAAAGATGCAGCAATTTATAACTCAACAATGCATCCTATATTACTGAAAGATGGGCATTAAACATGATAGAATATATAAAACAAAGTGAAGATTGTAGGCACAAAGAAACAAACACAATGGCTGCAGTTTGTATTGTCTTAGACCTCTCCTTGGTAGGAAGGAATCTGCAGCAGACGACATTAAAAACATGGAATAAGTAAAAAATATTGATATTGAATAGGGTTGAAAACATTCTGAGGAAGCATGTAATAACTTATGGGCAATTTCTCCTCTTGCCACAAAGTTTGCAGAAGCATCAAAATTTGTATTCATGTAGGAAAGGGCTTAATAAGCCTCTACAGCAGACAACTTTTGAAAACATTATGACAAAAAGAGAAATTGCTCAAAACAAGCAATTTCTCCTTTTGCCAAAATGTTTTCAACTTTTTTAAGTAAATATTCCTTCATTTCTAGAGAGTTTCCAGATAAAACATGAAAGTGCATTCTCCATAAAGTCTGCTTAATGTTTTTTCTTCTTCAATTATTATGACCATTCTCTCATAAACATTAAAATACACATTCATATGATTTTTGGATGAAAACAGCATTTATTAAAGAACTATTGACCAAGGTATATATTGATTAGGTTTTGTAATAACTTATATTATGTTCAGGCCATTTTCTTACATAACTGAGCATCAGCCTAGGGTGCGGGAGGTCGCAGGTGTGATCCCAAGTCGGGTCATACCAAAGACTTTAAAAATGGAAGTAATGGCTGCCCTCCATGGTCCTCCGGGTGTTAGGGGGTAAGCAATACAACTGACTTTCTGGTGTCAGAATAAATTTAAAAGAAGTTCTGGTAACTTAACCCTTTCCCTCATACGACAATTCTGCAGCAGACGACTTTGAACGTATTTTTTCAAAACATAGAAAATCTCCATAATTAAATGGATAACCTATGACAAACAGTGGAAAACATTGTGGCAAAAGGAGAAATTGCACGTTTTGTCACTATGTTTTCAAATAGCCGTCTGCTGCAGAGGCGTCAGAAAGCGTCTATATGAGGGAAACATAAAAAAAATCTGAAATCGGCATTAAACACCAAACAATAAATTCTTAAATAACTGACGGCAGAAGTTCCCAGTGCAAAGTAAAGGATCGCCATGTGTTTTTATACTTAGCCTGCAAACACATTCTTAGAACATTAGCGCTCTCATTTTTCATTCTGATAAAAAATCTCGCAGGCTTGATCACTGGTTTGAAACTGATATTATACAGAAGCTCTGAGGCAAGCTATGCAAAATGAAAAAATTATCAACTACAAACATTTTCTTTTGATGTAAATTTCATTTTTCCGATTTTTTTCTTTGCTCAGATAGTTTCCTGTGCTAGGACCCTTTCCTCCCTAGAACCCTTTCCCACATTCAACAAATCTGCAGCAAACGGCATTGAAAGTATATAGGCATAATCATGAAAAATCAACATAAATGAGAGTTAATTTATTAGTACAGTTGAAAAAATGGTGGCAAAAGGAGGAATTGCTCATGAGCTACCATGCAGGGCTCTGCGGTGATTTGAGACTGGGGGTCCCTGGTTTGATTCTGCTCACAGAAGATAATGTGCAGATCGAGGCCTTAAACAAGTCACAATATCCTAGCCTAGGTAACTGGTTAGTTATCCAAAGGTCCTGTGTAAGTGTACTGACAATGTAAAGTAACAGGAATAATGTGTAAAAAGGAGTAAAACCGTTAATTATGAACTAAATACAAACCCTTGAAGCAATTTTTGGTGTAACATAAATTCTGCAAAAGTTGCTCATAATTGAAGACACCTTTTATAAGTATTTTTTGTCGAAATCATAGATTTTATAAATCTATATATTTCTTTTTTCCCCACAAATCTTTTCAATTTAAATACAATTGTATTAGACAAAGGATTCAACTAAGAAATACTCATTATGGTATTGAAAGAAAGACATTATAAGTTTTCTGCTGCAGATGCATCAATATGTCTCTGCATGTTGGGAAAAGGTCAAGATAAGTTTCTCCAAAATCACTATGTCAAAACCTTGCCAAAAGTAGTTTATCATAATTTTTGCTTTGAACAATTTGGTTATGAGATCACTTAGACACAACAAAATGAAAAACAAACAGTCCCCTTCTTTCAGTACACTGCTGCCGAACCTTGGTAGCTCAGTCTGTAACGACGAGGGCTGTCAATCAAGGGTTGTGAGTTTGAATCCCAGCTAGGCCAAAAGTCACTGTGACATGTGTCATTTGTCTTTCACCAATGGGCTAACAGTCTATGTGGAAAAGCAGCCAGTTGCTTGGAATGTATGTTGTGTGGAGTACTGGTGTGAACGCATTAGTAGGTGAACTGGTCTCCGTGATATCAATCAGTACACTGCTACTATAAGGTTTACTTAATCATGACAACTTTTGACACTTCTGTAAAAGAAAACACTTTAAGAAAAAAACTTTTTAACCTTTTTTTCATACAGCAAATCTGCAGTTTGAAAACATAGTGGCAAATGGCAAAATGCTCATGCTGAGCAACTGCAGTTCCCACTTGTAGATGCAGAAAACAACTGTTTGAAAACATAGTGGCTGAAGGAAAAGTTGCTCATGATGAGCTTTCAATTCTATTGAGTAATTTTACTTATTTGATTATAGAGAATTTCTTCATATTTTAGCTAGCATGTATATTGTTATCAAAGTTGTTTGAAGCTTATTTTGTTGTATGTGGAAAAAGTGTTAAATCAACACAAGTATCCTTCATTAACAGCAAAGTACAACCATATATAAAGATTTTAAAAACTCTTTGTATGCCCTTTTAATCCTAAACTTTTGCCACATTTTGACACATATTTTGCCAGTTCACCTACTCATATGTTTCCTGGTTTGCTCACACCAGTACCCTACACAACATGCTCTCCAAGCAAATGGCTGCTTTTCAACATAGACTGTTAGCCCATTGGTGAAAGACGAATGACGCTCGTCACAGTGACTTTTGTCAAACGTCGGAAAGAATGTTGGCCGAGCTGGGGTTAGAACTCACAACCCCTGGATTGACAACCTGTGTCGCTACAGACTGACCTATCGGGGCTGGGCTACTTTCATTTATAGAGATTAATTGATTCCAAATGTTTGCCTTGACATATTTAACCCATTCCCACACACTTCAAACCTGCATCAGATGACATTAAAAGCATCTAACAAATCATGGAAAGCTTGTATAACATAAAGAATAACTTTAAAATGGAGTTGAAAACATTGTGACAAAAGGGGAAATTACTCATCATGAGCAACTTCTTTTTTTCACAATGTTTTGAAAAGTCGTCTGCTGCAATTGCTTCATAATGCTTCTGTTAGTTGGAAAGTGTTAAAGTCAGCTGCTGCAAATTGGCAGCATGTGAGAAAGGGTTAACCCTATTTTGTCAGAAAATAGAAAATCTCTTTAATTGAATGGATAACCTATGACTAAAAGTGGAAAACATTGTGGCAAAAGGAGAAATTGCTTGTTTTGAGCAATTTCTTCTTTTGTCACTATGTTTTTAAAAACCTGTCTGCTGCAGAGGCATCAGAAAGTGTCTATATGAGGAAAAGGGTTAATAGTTTCCATGTGGACAGTTTTGAATGAAAGTCTAGATCATCCCATAATTCAACACCAGTTGACTCTGACAAATCATCCAAGCTCTCTCCAACAAAAGGAACCATTTATAAATCCATGTGCCATTCTTTTGTCAAACTCTAATGATTCTTCCAAACATATTCCCAACTTATGGTGAATAATCATTTAATCCCTTTTCCCATATACAACAAATCTGCAGTAGACGACTTTGACAACATAGTGACAAAACCCTGAAAAATCTCTATAAAAGATAGCTTAATTGTTAAATATTTAAGTTTAAAACATTGTGGCCAAAGGAGAAATTGCTCATCATGCGTTTGCAGGTGGGAAAGGATTAATCCTTTTTCCCACATATGTCAAATCTGTAGTAGATGACTTTGAAAATGTCTAAGTAAAATAATATGAAGAAGTATCAAAATTGAAAATATAATTATTGCACATTAGACACAGTTGTGTAGGGAGTCTACAAATTTTCTATGATTTGATTACTTACTTAACACTTTCTCACCTGCAGACGCATTTTGACGCAATATCAGAAGACGACTTTTGAAAACATTGTGGTTAAAGGGAGAAAATCCTCACAACAAGCAATTTTCAACCTTTTTCAATACTTAAGTCTTTCATTTGTAGAGAGTTTCAATAGTTTTGACCAGATGTTTTCAATGTCGTCTGCAGATTTGTTGTATGTGAGAAAGGGAGGTTGAATAACAATAATGGACGTGGAATATTTGTATCTAACAATATTAATGATTTAAGTGTTTTATTATTTTCTGAATATGAATCTAGTTTTGCTGACACTGTTGTTCAATTACAAAGGCAGATAGACCGAATAGAAACATTCTTTAGTGGAGTAGGTCTTGAAATTAATATTGATAAAAGTAAAGTTGTCGTTTTTAGAAATGGAGGAGTCTTGAAAAAGTCCGAAAAATGGTTCTTTAAAAGAATAGAAATTGAAAATGTTTCAAGTTATAAATATTTAGGAGTTTTTTTCACAAGCAAATTATCATGTTCTAAAACTCATAATATGTCTTTGTTAGAAGTTATAAATCCAGTTTGTCTCCATTTAACCCTTTCTCTCATATAGACGCTCTCTGATGCCTCTGCAGCAGATGACTTTTTGAAAACATAGCGACAAAAGAAGAAATTGTTCAAAACAATCAATTTCTCCTTTTACCACAATGTTTTCCACTTTTAGTCATAGGCTATCGATTCAATTATAGAGATTTTCTATTTTTTGACAAATTATTTTCAAAGTCGTCTGCTGCAGAATTGTTGTATGATTATGAGGGAAGGGGTTAACATGTCTAAACTATGAAATAAGTTTGGATGCATTGAAATGAAAGACATATTTAAAATATTCGATGGCTCTGCCAAATCATACTGTGCTAGGGTTCACAGATTTGGGATACCAATACATTAAAGTACACATTCAATTTTGTAAGAAAATAGTTACTTGTGATTCTCTTGCATTAGGTGAATGTGGTAGAAGGCCATTGTGTATTACATACTTTCCAAACTGCATAAACCCTTTCCCTCATATAGACGCTGCAGACGGCTTTTTGAAAACATAGTGAAAACATAGTGAAAACATAGTGACAAAAGAAGAAATTGCACAAAACGTGCAATTTCTCCTTTTGCCACAATGTTTACCACTTTTTGTCATGGATTTTCTATGTTTTGACAAAATACGTTCAAAGTAGTCTGCTGCAGAATTGACGTATGAGGGAAAGGGTTAAGTACTGTTTAAATATTATTCGTATTGATAACAAAAGATTCCCAAAACAATGTTAATTCAAGTTATTTCAAGTTTATGAATCTGGGCGCATTTGTCGGCTACATTTATAAAGGATTTTTTATTTAGATATGGATAATTCGGACATGTTTGGCTATTTCATGATGTTGGTAATAAGAATGAATTTCTAAAAGTGTTTACGCATAAAATAAAAGATGTTTTCACACAAAAATGGCATACAGTAGTTATATAAACGAAAACACCAAAAGCATTACATTATAAACACTTCAAATCTCTGTTAACACCCGAAGTCTATCTCAGCACTGATCTTTCCTATGTATTAAAGAAAACTTTGTCAAATTTTAGATGTTTTTCACATGATCTCATGATTGATAAGGGAAGACATAAATTTTATCCATAGATCGAAATTTCAGGTTCTGACAAATTTGTAACACTTTCCTCATTTTCCTTCTGATGCCTTTGCAGCAGAAGATTTTTTTAAAACGTAGTGACGAAAGAAGAAATTGCTCAAAAAAAGCAGTTTCTACTTTTGCCACAATGTTTTCCAATTTTAGTCATACTGGTTATCCATTCAGTTATAGAGATTTTCTATGTTTTGACAAAATATGCTCAAAGTCGTCTGCTGCAGAATTGTCATCTGAGAGAAAGGGTCAAAACAAAAATATCTATATCATTGAAGACGAATTTCATTTATTCTTTCAATGTGTAATTAATATGTACATCAATGGCATGCAAACAGAAATATTTAAGTCTTTTATACAAGTTTAGAATGCAACAATAGAGAAAATATTTATTAGTCGCCGGGCAGAAGCCCGCGACTTCTATTTTTAATAGCTTTTCGGAAATCACATGGGAGGGCGGCTTATTATTAGAAAGAAACAAATCTAGATGATTTGAACATATTACAATTGTGGTTGTTTACGAACACTAATAAATGACACATCTAAAATGAAATAAATATTCCGATTTTTTAATGTTTGCAGTTTTTTTTATTTCACTCGCATTTAAGTTTTTTGTCTTATTTACGAAGACAAAAGTGGTCCCTTCAAGACGTGAACCAACACCCCCTAATGCAGACTCTTATGTGTCATCATTGAGGTCAATTTCGGATTCTCCTTTTAATAGCAATTTTAACTTACTAAATGTTGTTTTCATGTTCAAAGAGATGTCTTGATTTGTGTAGAATTCATTTAATAATGTTAATCCATGAATATCTAAAGTAGGAACTGTTTCTAAGCTAAATATAGACCCTATTCTGTTGTGTAGTTTCGTGACCTTTAACATCGATTTTCGCGCATGCGCATTTCGATATGAAAAAGCGAGTGATATTATTTTATTTTAGACAAGTACAAGACGAATGTTTGACGCAAAGCGTCAAAGAGAAGCCGCAATATTTCGTTGTACATGTAGAAATAAGAAAAAAAGAACATTTTTAAATCCACAAACAATAGAACAATTTAAACTGTAGACGGTAATGCTGATATATTTCTCCTTTTGAAGACTTTTGTTTTCTTCAAATTACCTCCCTTTAAAGCAATACCAGGATATTTACCTTGTGATTCGAATAAGATTGACAAACATTGAAATTATATGAATGAATACTATTATTTAAATAAGTAACAACAGCAAAATTAAATTTAAGCCAGATAAATGTGTACACATTTCGTTAATTTTTTATAGATACCCTAATGTATAGGTATGTATATAAAATTTATAAGCAAATGTTTTCGTAATAACGATGGCTGCTCGCCAAATGGCATTAATGCCGAGCGCGAGGGTAAACAACGCCAAACAACAACAACAACAACTGCGTTCCTAATGATTGAATAGACTAAGGAAAGTCAAGAATACATAAATAAATCAATGCAGTCTTTTCCGGCGACACTGATGCCTTGCATCAACTTTCTCTTGTAAAGTATCTAAAATCCTTTTTGAATAATTTGAGCTCAGAAAATCTATGTTGAATGATTAAACCCTTTCCCTCATATAGACGCTTTCTGATGCCTCTGCAGCAGACGTCTTTTTGAAAACATAGTGTCAAAAGAAGAAATTGCTCAAAACAAGCAATTTCTCCTTTTGCCACAATGTTTTCCACTTCATAGGTTATCCATTCAATTAACCCTTTCCCTCATATTGACGCTTTCGGACGCCTCTGCAGCAGAATGCTTTTTCGAAAAACATGGCGACGAAAGAAGAAATTGCTCAAAACAAGCAATTTCTCCTTTTGTCACCATGTTTGCAACTCTATTCAATTATTGTTCTTTCATTTAAAAGGATTTTCTGTGATTTGCCTACACGCTTTCAAAGTCGTCTGCTGCAAATTTGTTGTATGTGGGAAAGGGTTAAAGAGATTTTCTATTTTTTGACAAATTATGTTCAAAGTCGTCTGCTGCAGAATTGTCGTATGAGGGAAAGGGTTAAGCTAAACTACGATATTAATTTACATCCTGACAACCCCCAAAAGACTGAAATCAGCATTTCGTAACCTCGTGAAGAGTTGTCTGCTTAAAGCGACTGAAATCCAGATGGCACGGAGAAAAAAAAAAAAAAAAAAAAAAAAAAAAAAAAAAATGACAGGGTAGAATTTGCGATGGAAAAAGTATCGAAAACAAGAAAATCTCACCGATTATAGGGGTATGTAATATGTCAGTTATCATATTTTAATGTCCCAAATACAAAAATAACACTTATTTTCTTAAAATTGGAATTTTTATTTTTTTTCGACAGTTGGGTATCTTGAGTTCAGTCGCTTAAAATGCTTTAAAGACGAAGAAGGAAAAGGAAATTAGGAAACCATATCTTCAAAAGTTATTAACTGCTGGCAAAGGTGTCAAAAGTTCCTCACTTGATTGTGTGGTGGATCATGATTTGTATGTGCTTGTTTATGTTATTGTCACTCTCCATTCACTTGTTATATGTCACTGTATTTTGTATTATGGGCCGGTGGCCTAGGTAAAAGAAATAAAGATGTCTATGTCTATATTGAATAGTTAAATATATTGTGGCATTGCTCATGATGAACAATTTCTCCTTTTGTCACAATGTTTTCTTAAAGTCGTCTGTTGAAATATATCTGCATGTGGTAAAGGGATTATCATTTAGCTGCAATTTAGTCATAAATATCAGCGAGGCAAAGGCCATGATGATGTAACTATAAAACTGTTCACCAATTGAAATATCACCTAATTTGCGTCAGGGATATTGCACAAAAACATGGGTTTTGTTCAACAAAAAATCCACATCTAGTGGAACACAGAGGCAATAGACTGGAGGAAATTTAATTTATGAGTTGATAATTTCCCTACTCATTATACTAATGGCTATTTAGGAAGTGATGGTGCCAGGTTAATACATTTGGTAGATAAACATACTGGGTACAGATGGGGGACCAGACAGGAAAATTTCAATTATCAAAATTATGTCAGATCTTTTTTTTTACTTTCCTTGTTTTCATACATCAGATTTTCAGCAATGAATGACTTTTGACAACACTGTGAGAAAAGGAGAAATTGCTGACAGTGAGAACTTTTTAACTCTTTCCATGCCACACACAACAGTTTTGCAGCAGACGACCTGAAAATCATCTCAACAATAATATGGAAAATCTCCCTAAATGAAGATATACTTATTGAATAGAATTGAAAACATTGTGTCAAAAGGAGAAATTGCTTGTTTTGAGCAATTTCTTCTTTTGTCACAAAGTTGTCAAAAGTTGTCTGCTGCAAAGGTGGCAGAAAGCGTCTGTATGAGGGAAAGGGTTAATTGTTTGAATTGTTGACCAAATCATCAAACTTTTTTCAGTACCAGTACATACAATTTAATAATATTAGACCTTTTCCGTCACAGGATTAATTTTTTGTAAATATTGTGTTAAATGGGGAAATTTCTCACAATGTTTTCAACCTCCCTTTATTAAATGTAAACTGTACTTCAAAATCTCTAGATGAGATATAAATATTCTCATTATGTTTTCAAAGCAGTCAAAAGTTGAAATACCATATTAGGTAAACAGTTAACCCTTTCCCTTATATAGTTACATTTTGATGCCTCTGCAGCCGACAACTTTTGAAAACATTGTGACAAAGGAGAAATTGCTCATGATGACCAATTTCTCGATTTGCCACGATGTTTTTAAGTATCAACTTTATTCAATTATTACACTAACGTTTGTAGATCATATTCTGTCAAGTTGTCTGCTGCAGATGTGTTGTATATGGGAAAGGTATATGATAAAATAGTAGGAGTGTTACCACATTTTGGTGAAAAACAAATCAAAGTGATCATGGTAACTGATTTATGTTGTAGATTGAAGGGACAAGGGAGATAACTGTGTGTCCATATTGTGCATGTTCAGTCTAACTGCAATATAGAACATTATACAGCAAATACAATAAAAAATATCAAAACTCCCTAAAAATGAAAGAACAATTCTTAATTAAAGTTGAAAACATTGTTGCCAAAGGAGTTAATTGGTCATTATGAGCCGATTCACCTTTTGCCACAATGTTTTTTTTTATTTTATTGTTTAATCTTTTTCTGAAACAGACAAGTGCGAATGCCATTGCATTTTATCTATTAAAACATTGTTTCCTATAAGACATGCGATTTCTCATTTTCTCCCAGTTTTTATAACTCTAATGTCTCAAAATAATCATTTTTAAATTGGTCTAGACTTTCCAAATTATTCTTTAGGATAAATTAAATTGTGACACAATCTTAAAACCCTTTCCCACATATAGACGCTTTCGGACGCCTTTACAGCAGACGCCTTTTGCAAAAGAAGAAATTGCTCATAATGAACAATTTTGACTTTTGGTACAATGTTTTCAACTCTATTTACTCTATTTAATCATTCAAGTCTTGTTTATGAAGATTTTTCAGTTTTACTATGTTTTCAAAGTCGTCTGCTGCAGAATTGATGAATGTGGGAAAGGATTAGGATGAAACAGAAATTAAATTTTAAGTAAAAAGTTAAAACAATTTTACCATAACATTTATTTCAACAATTCAAATATTTTTCTTATACTTGATTGGGGTTTAATGCCGTTTTCAAAATTTGTTTAGTCATATCACGCAGGCAAGTTCACTTACCCATGTTTTTCCAGACTTTCCAAGCAACTGGCTCAGCTTTCCCATATGGACTGTGGAAGAAGTATGATGACTTTTGTGAAACGTCGGAAAGAATTTTGACCGAGCTAGGGTTCAAACTCACATTCCCTGGATTAACAGCCAACAGCAATTGATCTACCGGAGCTCTGCTGTTGCAAAAGATTCATGTAAAATAGTTATCAGTGAAAGAATTAAAAAATTTGTCAATGAAGGAGCAATGATGCTGAAATTGTTCAACATGCAATTATTTAAAGCTATTGTTGACAATGCAGAAAGGATTATTTGTGGGCACAATTCATTTTAGGAGAAAGAAATTGATACAAACATTTTGAAAAAAGGTGTGCCTAATTCCTTTTCTTATCAGAATATTCATTTTGTGTTTGTTTTTAAATAAAATGAAAAATTTAATGCAATTTTTTTTTATATTTCTTAGGCTCGTTGAGCTTAAAAAGGTCATGAAATGGTGAAATATTGTCATATTACTGATAGAATAATTGATCAGTAAATAACCAATTTATAATTACAAACAGATTTCTTTTCAAAGATTTTTTTCATCTGCAACAATTGCTTCAAGCAGCAGGTTAAATGATTGCTTTTAACCTTTTCCCCAATACAGATGAAATTTCGTCCAAAACAAAGCAGATAACATCTGAAAACATTGTGGAAAAAGATAAAAATAACTCAAATCAAGCATTTTATTGCTTTTAACATTTTTTTTTAATTTTTTATCAAAAGTTATAATTTGAATTTAGAAGATGTTTTATATTTTTTTCAGATATTTTCAAAGTTGTCTAATTGAAATACAATATCTTATTAACCCTATCCCTCATGCAACAAATCTGCAGCAGACGACTTTGAAGATAATTAGAAAAATATGGAAAATCTCTATAAATGAAGGTATAATTACTGAAAATAGTTGAAAACATTGTGGCAAACGGAGAAATTGCTCGTAATGAGCAATTTCTCCTTTTGCCACAATGTTTTCAAGTCATCTGCTGCAGATACATCAAAATATGCCAGTAGGTGGGAAAGGGTTAATTATTAATGTGCTGTTGATTGTTTTGTCTTTTCTTGGTAAGATTTTAACCATATGAACATTTATAAAAATTATTTTATTTAATCAACACTAAATTATGAGCTCATAAACTATATCGCATACATTATTCAGGATGTATTTAACCCGTTATCAGGAAACGCATAATAATTTCTCCCTCGCAGGTGCCCCCTGAAAGTAAAGCTATCAGCACAAAACATAATAGTGTTGGCTAAATGGCCATTAGGATAATTATTTTCAAATATTATCAAGTTTTACAGCACTATGAAGTCTATACAGCATACCCTAAGAGAAATAGCTCGCCCCTCATCCTTATGAAAAAATACTTTTTTACTTCCAAAATACATCCTGCAACATTACACATGGGCTTCATGCAATTCATCAAACTTTAACCCTGTCGACCTTTTCGACACATCTGCAGCAGATGAGCAATTTCTCCATTTGCCAAAATCATTTCAAGTTTATTCAATAATTTTATAGATAATTTTCTTGTTTTTGTCTAGATGATTTTAAAGTCAGCTGCATATTTGTTGTATGTGGGATGATAGGATTTATTGTGCTCTACAATGGTCAATTCAAGAAAGTTCAAGGAGAAAAATGTAATGGACTGTTTATTTTCTATTTTCCCACTAAAGGTTTTCGCCATAATGACCATGTAGCTAAATTGGTATAGCTTTGGCTTTGTCAGTCTGTACTTCCATCCATCCAGTCATTTTTAAGAGCCTGTTTAATTAAACCTTTCAATCATTTAACATATCCACAGCAGAAGACTTTGAAATCATCCAGTGAAAATATGGGACTTATCTGTGAATGAAAATAATGTAATTGAATAGAGTTGAATACTTTGTGGCAAAAATGGAAATTTCTCCAGCCCCAATGTTTTCAAAAGTGGCCTGCTGCAGCTGCGTTATAGTATAAGGGAAGTGTTTAGAGATGTGATTAATAGAAATAGTAACGGCAAGAAATATTCCCCTGCATGTTTTGCCAAGACTGTCCAAGGAACATCCAAGTTGTGACCCTTTTTGATGGAGCAATATCTATTTTTGCCACAATGTTCCAAACTCTATTCAATATTTCTACTTCCATTTATAGAGATTTTACTTATTTTTGCCTCAATGCTTTAATAAATGTGTTGTATGTGGGTAAGGGTTAAGTTTTAAAGCTATAGCTTTGCAGACATTAATTGATTGTTTGGTGCTTTATGGCGCTTTCAATGAATTTTTGATATATCACGGCATTTCCTGGGCAAGTTACCAGTACTACTGGTATGTTTAACCTGACACAAGCCATAATGCTAACCCCACTACCCTGAGCGCCAAGGAGGGCAGCCATTATCACCATTTTTAAAGTCTTTGGTATCACCGAGCCGGGGATCGAACCCTTTGCAGACAAGAGGACCCAAAGGTTATAGATGGCACCTCTATTGATGACAGATTAGTTCAATCAAGGTAGTAAGGAGACAATGCTGAAAACAAGCAATTTCAAACTTTCCCACATTTGCAATCAACTGAGTCTGTATCAAAATAATGCATCAAATTTTCAAGATGTTACATTTTCTTCGCTTTAGTTCCTTCAAAGTTTTTCAAATGGACAACTCTTAAGTACAACCTATCATTATCTCCTTCACTCTTTATTTGCTTGAAGGACCGCATCGGTGGTGTAGTGGTAGAGCGTCTATCTCGGGTGTGGGTTCGATCCCCAGTCGGATCATACCAAATACTTTAAAAATGGTAGTTATGTCTGCCCTCCTTGTGCTCAGGGTTGCGTGGTTAGCATTACGACTGACTGGCATAAAACACCAACACTATCAATCAATGATTTGCTTGAATAGTGTGTTTAACAACACTTTTAGTTTTTCAGTTCCATCATTTGTTACTTTGTAAACTACTGGTCCAGAACCTTGTGGTTCAATCACTACCAGCACTTAATTTCCATTTACCTGGTATCAGACAACTGTAGACTAACTAGTCTCATAATGAAGCAGAGGACTTTTGAAAACATTGTCAGAATGAGGATTTACTTAAATACCCACAAATGTTTTCCAATCTATCAAAAGTGTTATTTCAATTTGAACATGGACATACTATTCACATTTTTAACCATTTCCCACCCGTGATTGCACTTTAATGCTTCTTCAGCAGACGATTTTTAAAATCATTGTGGCAAATGAAGTTGTTGTTTATAAAAAGAAATTTCTTCATTTGCAACAATGTTTTCATAACTTAATTCAATAATTACACTTTTAATTTGTCGAGATTTTCCATGATTTTATCAAGATTTTTCCAAACTTGTCCGCTGGAGATTTATCATATGTGGGAAAGGGTTTAATTTATTTGTTTTGTTTGGGTTTTAAACTGTTTTCAACACTATTTCAGTTATATCACAGCAACAGTTCCATTATCCATGCCCCCTAAATACCAGTACTAGACTAGAAAAATTAGCATTGCCCAAGGGCACACTATCATGACCGTCACAACTGGTGATCAAACCAAGGACGCCCGATTCAAAATCCCAGACGCTTACCACTCTATTACAGCAGATTCCTAAGGGAGAAATTAAAGGACCTAGAATAGGCTGGGCTAAAGGGTGAGGATAACAAAACTTGAGCACATTTATCTTTTTAAAAAAAGAGATTGTTGAATCCTGTATAGTCAACATTAACTGTGTCAACATAATTAATGTATTTTTTATACTCTATTGCATCCCATTATGGAGAGTCAACATTCTTTTTTATAAACTAATATTCCTCTTAACCCTTTCCCACATGTAGAAGCATCTCGATGTGTCTGCAGCAGACAACTTTTGTAAACATTGTGGCAAAAAGATAAATTCCTCATGATAAGCATTTTTTCCATTTATCACAAGGTTTTGAACTTTAATCGATATGAACATTTTTCACATGTAGAGATTTTCTATATTTTTGCCAATAAATTTTCAAAATCGTTTGCTGTTGATTTGCAGTATCATGTGGGAAAGGGTTATGATACCCTACCTTACACACACACATTGTATAGAGCCATCCTATGTTAAATGTACATGAAACTCAATTCAGTATAATTTTGTTTTCATCTGGCCTGGTGAAAACACATTAATAGTGCATTGAAATCAATTGAGACTAAAAAATTAAATCTAGATATCTTACATCTGGAAGAAAAAAATCTTTAAACTTTCTATACAAATTGAAATAAGTAAAACAAGAGCACAGCATACAGCACAGACGATCGACTGATAGAAAACAGAAAACAAGATCGAGGGCCATGATGGCCATGATGGCCCTGGATTGCTCACCTGATTTTTTTTTTTTCACTCTAGCTATATAAACCAATCAACTGGGCTTGAAGGAATCTGATAGTGGGTCACTTAAGGAACATTTCTACAAAATTATTTGAAAATCGGCCTGACACTTTCGGGGGAGAAGATTTTTTAAGTTTTCACTAAAGTAATATAAGGCAAAATAGCCTCGCCCCCCCCCCCCCCCCCCCCCGCCTGGCGGCCATGTTTTCCGACCAATCAACATGGCTTGAAGGAATCTGATAGAGGGTCAACCAAGGAACATTTCTACAAAATTATTTGAAAATCTGCCAACCAGTTAGGGAGAAGAAGAATTTTGAAGATTTTTTCATTTCGTTGCCATGGAAACCAGAATTCTGCATGGATCCCAAAAATTTGAAGGAATTCTGGTGAGGTCATTGAGAGGATGCTTTCTGTGAAGTTTCATCCCAATTGACCCACTGGTTACTGAGGAGAAGAAATTGACGCACGATGGACGCCGGACGCCGGACAAAAGGCGATCACAATAACTCACCTTGAGCAAAGCTCAGGTGAGCTAAAAAGCTGAGCTGAACAAAAAACCTTAACCGGATGACCACGCCGCCGCCGCCATGGTCATGACAATAGCTCTCGTTTTTTCAAAAGTCGAGCTAAAAAATACCACTTTAGGCAATGAAATGTACTCCGTAGAAAAAATGCAAAGACACCTGAAATTAATTTATACATTAATTAAAATGAGCAAGTTTGGGGTAAATACACCTTTTATGACTTACCTGCACCACTATTAAATCAACCAATCAATTAGTTACTTAATCAATACATTAAGACACATGAAATTTAGTGTGTGTGTAATAAACTAAATACAACTGGTCTTTGGAGTGGTTCGAGGTCGGGGTGGTCAAGCGGCATGCTTCGATTTACCTACCCACTATTTCTCAACCAAACAGTCAATTAATAAATCCATCTATTCCTCATATCAGTGATACAAGCGTCCTTTGACACCTCTGCAACCAACTCCTTCAAAATGTTGGGAGTTAAAATAAATTCAAAAGCATTGCATTTAATTTTTCTCCTACTGCTTTGTCAAAAATGATTAGTTTGTTTGCATAATGTTTTATGTTGGTTATAACAGTTACATCAAGCCATAGAAAATGTAGAATACAAAGGAATTTATTTCTGCTTTGATATTAGAATTGAACTCTCAATTTATTTCTCATTGTTTAAGGCAGCGACCTTCATTTGATCTTGATATGACATATGTTTATTTGTTAATTGCATAAAAAAATACCGACTAAAATCCATTGTAAACAAGTAGTGTGGCTAAACAGGAACTACCAAGATAGGATGTGTATTATTAACCCTTTCCCTCATATAGACGCTTTCTGACGCCTCTGCAGCAGACGGCTTTTTGAAAACATAGTAACAAAAGAAGAAATTGCACAAAACGTGCAATTTCTCCTTTTGTCACAATGTTTTCTACATTATTTGACAAAATACATTCAAAGTCGTCTGCTGCAGAATTGTCGTATGAGGGAAAGGGTTAAGTGAAGTAGTTTGTGTCAAATTTTAGTATATTGGTTTGCGTTCAATTCCTATATCATTCAATATATGGACACAATAAAGTGCAATTGTAAAGTTTTCATGTTAGATTTTCTTGATTGGTAGTTATATGTCCAAATGTAATCTGCAGTTAGCACTTTGCTGTTAGCACTTTCAGAGCTTTGATTCGTTGTGGTATGATGGTTGTACCAGCTGGGTTATACCCTTAGGAGCCATCTGGTGTCACCCGCTCATTTTAATTTCTCAAAACTGCTACAGTACAGCTGCACCAGACGTCATCTGCATCAAGAAGTGTTGAATCATTCAAATGAAAAGTATCCAATATAAAGTAAAATGGCCAAATGCCGATTTTGCTTTCGAAATAAATTTTAGCTAAATGTTGTATTCTTTAGAACTATTCTGAACAAGTTAATGTTGTATTGCAAGCAATATAAAAGTCCACTACCAGATGAGGACAGCACATTGTGTATTGTTTATGCATTTTTGGACAAAAACAGCAATGCACTGCATACAATTTGCATACAGTCCTATCAAAGATTTCTCATTTTGACCTTGACAAGTGTGACCTTGACCTGTGTGACCTTGACCATTAAGGTACAGGCCTGTGTCTTGGGCGCCACTGTTGATGTCACCTCATCATGGTTAACAACTTAGGAATTCTATGATGCATGGTTTCTCATTTCGACCTATGACCTCTAAGTGTAACCTTGACCTTTGCCATAATGTTTTCCACTTTTAGTCATAGGTTATCCATTCAATTAAGGAGATTTTCCATTTTTTGACAAAATATGTTCGAAGTCATCTGCTGCTAAATTGTCGTATGAGGTAAAGGGTTAATGCATGTCATTGAATGTTAGTTTAGTTGAAACCTTTAATATCAAATCAATTGCAATATTAATCACGCTCATTGTCTCCTACCTGGAGATATAACAAGAAACTGTGTCATGTGTGCGGAAAAATACCAATGACAGAAACCCTTTCATTACAGGATTTGAACCTGGGACCTTGGCACACTCTGTCACTGAACCACCTTCTCCCAAACTGAACATTAGAGACACTAGTCTTAACCCTTTCCCTCATTCAACCTACAACAGGCAACTATAAAAATGTCTCAGCAAATATATGGAAAATGTCTCTATAAATGGAAGTCATAAAACATTGTACCAAAAAATGGAAATTGCTCATTGTTTTCAGAAATTGTCTACTACAGATTAGTCAAAATATGAGTCTAAAAGTGGCAATTGGTTAACAGCGTTTGTTTCCTGGCCAGACAAATTGGTTTCTATCTGCAATTAAACCAAATAGTGTACAGTGTCAAGTGTATTAACTCCTCTGATTATAGCTGAAACATTGTGTAAGAACATAAAACTTCTTAATATGTAAAATAATTGGGATATATGCAAAGGGATCAGCCATTATGGCACCTTCACATGTGTGAAAATCGCATCTTTTCAGGATTTTATCTTTAACTTTTCAATCTTTATGGAATCATAAATATAGCTGTCTTTTGGTTAACCCTTTCCCTCATATAGAGGCTTTCTGATGGCTCCACAGCAGATGACTTTTGAAAACATTATGGCAAAATGAGCAAACTCTTTTTTGATAATTATACTTTCATTCATAAAGATGTATCACTTCTTAGCTGAGATCGTGTACAAAGTCTGTTTTTATGATGGAGAGGTTTAATTCTTTCAATGATACAGATAGCTTTTGAAGCTTTCCAAGCATAAGACTTCTGCAAACATCTTTTGACAGAGTGTTCAAAGTATCATATGCGTCTTCTTGTAATATGTAGGTAAGGAACATATATGTATCTCCTGCTAATATCTCAGTAAGGAACACATGTGTAGCCTGCATTTATGTCATTAAGGAAAATATCGCAGGTTCCATGCAAAACAGTTGTAAGTTCATCTTGTTACAAGATGTAGTTACAGCCATTTTGAATAAAGCCCTAGAGATGTGTCTCCTGCTTAAATGTCAGTAAGAAACATGTGTGTCTCCTTATAATATGTCAGTAAGGAACATATGTGTCTCCTGCTAATATGTCAGTCAGGAACATATGTGTCTCCCTCTAATATGTTAGTAAGGAACATATGTGTCTCCTGCTAATATGTCAGTAAGGAACATATGTGTCTTCCTCTAATATGTTAGTAAGGAACATGTGTCTCCTGTTAATATGTCAGTAAGGAACCTTTGTGTGTCTCCTGCTAATATGTCAGTAAGGAACATATGTGTGTCTCCTTCTAATATGTCAGTAAGGAACATGTGTGTGTCTCCTTCTAATATGTCAGTAACGAACATATGTGTGTCTCCTTCTAATATGTCAGTAAGGAACCTTTGTGTGTCTCCTGCTAATATGTCAGTAAGGAACATATGTGTCTCCTGCTAATATGTCAGTAATGAACATATGTGTCTCCCTCTAATATGTCCGTAAGGAACATATGTGTCTCCTGCTAATATGTGGTAAGAGAGTGACAGAGAATATGTCAGAATATGAAACTTACAAAATGTTACAGACATGCAGATAGGAGTGATTCCTATATATGTCACCCAGCAAAATACAGGCGATGCAACAAAATTAGAAGAAAATGTCAGTATTTTTTTTTTTCATCATGAACATTTTCTATTCTAGCTAATATCTTCCTAGTTTCATATATCTATATTCTTTTTTCTTCTTATGCACCTTAACCCTTTCATATAGACACTTTCCGACGACTCTGAAGCAGATGGCCTTTTGAAAACACTGTGACAAAAGGATAAATTGCTCAAAACATGCAATTTCTCCTTTTGACACCAGTTTTTCAACTCTATTCAATAGTCAAACATTTATTTATAGACTCTAAGAGGTTTTCCAAATGTTTACCAAGATGTTTTCAAAGTCTTCTGCTGCAGAATTGTTATATGTGGGAAAGGAAGAAGCCTGAAGAGACCAATGAATATAAATATAGGTAGACAAAATAAATCTGTTGAATTTTTGCATTTGGCAACTTCAGTAAAAGGTGAAGAAGACCACTTAACCCTTTCCCACATACGGAAATTCTGCAGCAGACGACTTTGAACATATTTTGTCAAAAAATAGAAAATCTCAATAATAGAATGGATCACCTATGACAAAAAGTGAAAAACATTGTGGCAAAAGGAGAAATTGCACGTTTTGTTTTCAAAAAGCCGTCTGCTGCAGATGCATCAGAAAGCGTCTACATGAGGGAAAGGGTTAAAATCCATTTTCTACCATAAAAAATACATTAGACAAGAAAGCTGTATTAATGATGTACACGTTAACTAAATGACTTTTCACCACAGAAAAAAATTAACTATAAGCTACCACGCAAAAACCTTTTGAACAGATTTAATGTGAAATAAATGGACGTAGAAAATAGATAAAACTTTCATAACTTTATAATATATATATAAGCCTTTGCTGAAAAAAGAAATCTGATCAAAACAAAATGTTGAAACTTCAAAAAGCGCAAAAGATGTACATATACTGTCTTGGATAGTTACTATGACCTCTGGTAACCCGTTCCCCGATACAGATGAGTTGGGCGCCAGTGCAGAAGATTACTTTTGAAAATTTTCCCACGATGTTTTCAAAGCAGACGACTCATAAAGAAAATTACTATATTTACTTGAACATTAAAAAAAAAACGGTTAAATTGTCTTGTCATGTTGAAACAAATAACTTCAAATCTTACTATCATTAACAAATTGATGTACTGTACACATATCTTAATTTTAACCCTTTCCCTCGTACGACAATTCTGCAGCAGACGACTTTGAACGTATTATGTCAAAACATAGAAAATCTCCATAATTGAATGGATAATCTACGACAAAAAGTGGAAAATATTGTGGCAAAAGGAGAAATTGCACGTTTTGTGCAATTTCTTCTTTTGTCACTATGTTTTCAAAAAGCTGTCTGCTGCAGAGGCGTCAGAAAGTGTCTATATGAGGGAAAGGGTTAACACATATCTTAATTGTAACAAAGTTTCAAATGACCTTTGAGCAGGGAGTAAAATTAGCGGTCGCCCAGTCGCCCATTGCGACTAAATCTTCGGCTGGACCACCTACGATTTCAAAATCGTCGTCCAGCCGGCGACCTTAAATATTGGACGTTAAATATTGCATTTTCTATACTCCAGACCCCATGTTATTTTTTTTGTCGAAGGAATCATCAAAAACTGATGAAGTTTATCAACTGTTAGAGAAATTGTCTTTTTTCTCATTATCAGATCCAAAATAGCCCCTTTTTTGTTTAACTTGTTTCATCGGCGAACAAAACATGGAAGATCGAGAGATTCCAAATACAATTGTCAATATTAGGACCCCTCTATGCGATAAATGAGCGACGGTTATCAGATTTATTCTACCGCGTAAACGAAATTGGGTACCTGTAATCTATAAATAGATACGGAAAATATCCCAAACAGACCAGATTATAAGTATAACGTCAGCTTTTTCAAAATGTCTGCGCACAGTCAAATTTAAGAAAACTTACAATGCGGCGTTTTCTCGACTGGGTTAGCGGACCCAAAAAGAAAAGGTTGTTTTACAGGGTTCGAATTTAAGCTTGCAAACTCGCGAGTGCAAATTTCAAATTGCAAGGTGAGATTTCAGGAACCAGCATATTTTTGCGAGTGAAAATTTTGGGCCGAATAATACGCATTTCTAATTGTCGATCTTTTACAGGGTTGTTTCTTTGACAAATCGCTGTTATTGCAGTGATTTTTCGAGATTTACCGAGTGGCTGGGAGTATATATATACTTTCAGTTTTGCAATATTAGCGGAAGTTTACAATCGACTCATGGGCATGCATATTCAACGGCCCCAATATTGATGATGTTTACTCACAGGTGTTTGTATTGATGGATAATTTTACGCCCATATATTGTATCCTTAACACTTAAGGATAGTTATATAGTGAAGTTATCAATGCGGTACATACACCTGTGCGTTTACTCTATACATTTGGGCTTTCGGAATTCTAAAATTAGTTTTAATTTACATATCGCAAATACGATGGTATATTTTGGGTTTCCCAAGTTGTATTCACAACGGAGATAGAAGAAATAGATGTCTTGCACTTAATTTATTTATTTATTGGGGTTTTACGCTGCTTTCAACAATATTTCAGTTATATCACGGCGACAGTTCACTTATTCATGATCCCTGG
The DNA here is from genome assembly GCA_031761405.1 of Serripes groenlandicus. Lineage (NCBI taxonomy): Eukaryota > Metazoa > Mollusca > Bivalvia > Cardiida > Cardiidae > Serripes > Serripes groenlandicus. Next base: position 105,767,390 of record JASEVX010000001.1, on the reverse strand, counting down.
GTAAACAAACCAGTACTAGGCTAGAAAATGAAAAATAACAAGGTCACCGATTTAGGTCAGTCACTGAAACAGGGCAGTGTACGATTTATATGTCAACATTACATCCGATCCTAGCAGGAACATAATTTAAAATGGTTTCAAGCAGGAATTGAGATTGATACTCTAGATTCCTGTTTCCAATTTAAAAACAATAATTCATCAGTTTTCATGAATGACTTTTCTTCATTTGGTTTTGCATTGAATAAATTTAAATAAAACTAGAACTATCACTGAAGATGATAAACACCCCCTAAACAGCACCTTGACCTACACCAAAACTTAATAAGTAAAAGGGCCCTAACTCTGTAAAATAACATGCAATTGTAACCCCTTTAGGATATGCACATCTCCTCTTGGGATAGAAGCTTCAAGTAAAATTTAATTGAATTCCACTCGGTTTTAAAATTTTATTTAATTCCACTCGGTGGTTTGTAAGAAATAGGCCGGACAAAATATGGCTTCCGACCAACAGACAGACAGACAGACAGCCCACCACAGTGACTCCTATATATTTATACCCCCTCTTCTTCGAAGGGGGGTATTAAAATACATGTTTGCTTGTTGTAATAGGCTACATATAATATGAATAAAAAAAAATAATATATGAATTTGCGTAATTGTATTATTGAAAAGGTTGGGCCACCAAATTTTTCTCTGGGCCACCATTATTCTATAGTAAGTGGTCCAGTTGGCCACCAAGCTCAAAATGTTAGTCTTTATCCCTGTTGAGACTTTGATCTTTAGGCTATTGGACCATGGTTATCACACACTTCAGTGCTTTTTGATGTGATCATTCACACTGCATGTTATCACTGCCCAATTAATGCATTAATTATGCACAACACATGAACATATGACATCACATTATTTTATAAAGCTAATTCATTTAGGTTCCATGAACACTTTGACTTTCACCCTTTCCCCACATACAACAACTATGCAGCAGACGACTTAAAATATCTAGGAAAATACATGGAAAATCTATATAAATGAAAGTATTATAATAGAATAATTGAGTTGAAAACATTGTGTCAAAAGGAGAAATTACTCATTATGAGCAATTTCTCCTTTTGCCACAATATTTTCAAGTCATCTGTGGCAGATGTCCCCAGCGAAATGAACACTCACAGTTCATGAACAGTTCATGAACAGTTCTTGTTATATTAATGCATAGTTCAAGAACATTTTCATGAATAATTCATTAATAGACCATGAAGATAAAATGGCACAAATTAGTGACAAGTTCTTAAATATTTATTTCATGAACATGCATGGTTCATAAACTGTTCATGAACTACATAATCAATGATAATTTCATGGGGAAAATCATGAACAAATGGCATTCCAGGTTCATGAATTGTTTAATTACAGAAAACTCATGAAATGTTCCTGATTTATTTATTATTATTTTAGTTCATGAACTATTCATGAATAATTTCCAGTGTAAATTCTTTGTGCCATTTTATCTTCATGGACTATTCATGAACAATTATTGAACTTCTGTTCATGAACAGTTCAAAAGCTAAAAGACTGGCATTAAAAAGTTCATGAATTCTTCAAGCACTACTCCTGTGCAATTTTATCGGCCAACGACAGTTCTTGACGTGCTCTTAAACAATTTGATCTACTGTGTAAACATTATAAATGTATCAAAGGTTAATTTTAACACTAACAGCTCCTTTGAATTGTACATACCAGAGTATTGCTTTTACAATCAAATTATCAAACAAAAAACAACAAAAAAGAAAGATTTGTCTTTAAACAAAGTTACATATCTTTTTAAAAAAATATTATCGTTAATTGTTTTGAAAAAGAGCACTTATAATTGAACAATAACAGTTACTGTAAATCACAACTTTTAAAACTATATAAAAGATGTGCTACACACTCACTGTATGAAGACATGGCTTCTTCAATACATGTGACAATGTGATACTTTAATAAATCACCAATATAAACATATTGTTTATGACATAGCACAATATAATTATTAAACAATGTAACATTTAAGACATTTACCAAATGTGCCCATCAAGTTGTTCATAAGTAATTACAAAAATCTTCTTTGTGCCTTTGAACCACAACATATTTTTCCAACCAAAAAACATAAAGGAAGTAATCATTACTAACTCCTTTTTGAAGAGTTCCTGTGTTTAATGCTAGAGTTAACTCCCTTGGTATATTTCAAATTCAACTGTTCTTAAACCAGTATTGAAGTCAATTCATGCACCTTTTAAGAACTCAACAAATTATACACCTGTTCTTAAACCAGTTTTGAAGTCAATTCATGCACCTTTCAAGAACTTGACCAATTCTTCAAATGTTTTCAAACCAGTTGATGTGAATTCATGAACATTTTGAGAACTAGAAATATTCTTCAACTGTTCTTGAACCATTCATGATGTCAGTTTATAAACATTTTAAGAACTTGGACATTTTCTTGAAACAATCGAATTCTTCAACTTTTCATGAACTGTTCAGGACTGTTCATGTCCATAAGTTCATAAAACTAACTCAAGAACTGATAAAGAGTGGTTCATAAACAATCCTTAAAAGGTATGAAAAATTCATGATTTCATGAACTTCATTTCGCAGGGGGACTGTCTATATGTGGGAAAAGGTTAACTTTGACTAAGGTTCTCATAGATGTTAGACTCATGTTGGGATGTTGATCACCCATGCTAAATATTCTTATAGTCCAATTTACCATTTAAATGATGGATATATACAAAACGACATCTCATTCTATCAAACCATGTGTTTCTTAAGAGTTCCCAAGAGAGAATGGAGCGTGAAGGACAAGGTCATTACGGAAAGTGCTTCGCCAGACCGGGGTGTAGCTAGAGTATACAGAGTGTGTACGTAATTTTTTTAGGGGGTCCCCAGGACTTTTTTTTCTCCTCTATATCGTCTATGGTGACTTCTGGGAGCATTTCAGTAGCAAAATATGACTGATCTTGATGGTGAAATAAACGTTTTTTCTAGGAAATTTTGAGACAGTAAAATGTGTTGCATTTGTCTTTTTTTGTAAAATCTATCAAGTCAGATCGGATGTTTTATACTTACGCCTACAACATGTCAAGTTTTTATTGCAGATTTGAACTTTTTAAAATTTGAGTAATGGAGACAATGTGTACGCAGCTGCGTATTTTGCGTACAGTCAGCTAGTTATGCGCCTGCCAGAGTCATTAACAGAGAAATATACATTAAACAAATAAATTAAAAAATAACTACATTCGAGGATTGCGCAAGGAAAAATAAAATGAGGATTATATATTATTTCATACAGCAAATTCAACAATCTTCCCACAAAATTATTTCAAAATTCTAATTATTATTTTCACTATACGATTGTCGTTCCGACAAAACAAGTGGGTCAAGGTGGCCCCTGAATCGATCATTGAAATGATGGTATAGCAGCAAATGTGTAACTGCTAATGTCGGGGGGAAGTCTGATCAAGAGAGGATAAGCAACTGCAAGGTTTCGACACTGTTAATGAAACAGCAAATCAATAAAGAACATTATTCACTATTTTACGATTCACTAACAGGGAAAGCAACAAAAAGCAAGTAATAACACATAATAACACATGTGTCACTTGCAAATGTGGGATAACAAGCGAGTAAATGTCATGAGACAAACAATGCAAAAAGTGGAATAACTCCAACAAATAAGCATGCTGGAGTTCTGGTTCTTGTGCTCTGCACATCTGCAGGTAAAAAGCTACCAACAAACAAATGTTTAAATCAATACATTGAAAACTAATTGAGAAAATGGAAAAACAAAAATATTGAGAAAGGGATAAATCTAAAAACAAGAGGGCCATGATGATGATGGCCCTATATCGCTCACCTGATTAATGAATGAATGTATATTGTTTTATGGCGCATCTACAGCTAAGGTCATTTAGCCCGCAATTAAATTTAATTATTCATGGTCCCTGGGTAAACAAACCAGTACTAGGCTAGAAAATGTGCCTTGCCCAAGGGCACTCCACCATGACCGTAGTGCCGCGACTGGGGATCGAACCCGGGACACCCGGTTTCGAAATCCCCGACGCTAACCACTCGATAACAGCGGATTCCCACCTGATTAATAGAACTTCAATAGTTTTCAAAGTTTTTACTCTATACATATATGGAAAACTAGCAACCCCCCTGGTGGCCATGTTTTTCAACGGATCAGATTTATTTGAATAACCTTGGTAGAAGGTCACCCAAGGAACATTTGTGCCAAATAATTTTTAAATCAGGCAGGTGCTTTTGGACAAGAAGATTTTTAAAGATTTTACAATGCACATATAAGGAAAAAAAGCACCGCCCCTGGCGGCCATGTTTTTCAATGGATCGGATTAATTTGAGCAATCTTGGTAGAAGGTCCCCCCAAGGAACATTTGTGCCAAATTATTTTTAACTCCGGCCAGTACTTTTGGACAAGAAGATTTTTAAAGATTTTACAATGCACATATAAGGAAAACAAGCCCCACCCCTGGCGGCCATGTTTTACAATGGATCGGATTAATTTGAACAATCTTGGTAGAAGGTTCCCCAAGGAACATTTGCGAACAATTATTTTCAAATCAAGCCAGTTCTTTTGGACAAAAAGATTTTTAAAGTTTTGGCAATTTTCCCCTTTTCTGATGCCGCAGCAACCAAAGTTCTACTTGGAATTAAATTCTTTGAACAACTTTAAAAGAGGACCACCTAAGGAACATTCCTGTGAAGTTATTTTGAAATCAGTCCATCGGTTTATTAAAAGAAGTCATTTGTAAGAAATTGTTAACAGACGGACGTACAGACGACGAAGGGCGGTGAGTGATCACAAAACCTCACCTCGCACTTTGTGCTTAGGTGAGCTAATAAGCAGACTAGAGTTGTGTTCCTTGTATTGTTATATTCTACTGATCAGAAGGTATAAGTGTTTCAACTTTGAAGTAAATTTTGAAAGGAATATGTCAAACAGAAACCAAGTTCATAGTGGTAGTAAACAAGCAAATTCATGAAATATATATTCCCCGCTTGCAGGAAATATTGTAGGAATAAAGTCCGCCGAAAGTGACGATCAAACTTGGCCTAGCTGTTAAGGCATTTAACCTTGTTACCAAGTTTGAAAAAAAAAAGGTTCACATTTGTGGCAGTTATTGCACGGAAACAGCAACAAACGACATTTTTTGTTAATTAAGGGGCTATAACTCCACCGAATAAAGTCTGCCGAAAGTGACGATCAAACTTGGCCTAGCCCTTAAGGCATTTAACCTTGTTACCAAGTTTGAAAAAAAAAGGTTCACATTTGTGGCAGTTATTGCACGGAAACAGCAACAAACGACATTTTTTGTTAAATAAAGGGCCATAACTACACCGAATAAAGTCTGCCGAAAGTGACGATCAAACTTGGCCTAGCCCTTAAGGCATTTAACCTTGTTACCAAGTTTGGAAAAAAACGATTAACATTTGTGGCAGTTATTGCACGGAAACGAAGTGTGACAGACAGACGGACAGACAGACAGACGGACAAACCCAAATTAATAACCCCCCTTTTTTCTTCGAAAATATTTGAAATTGTTTGAAAGAGGATCTCTAACAGAACATTACTGAGAAATGTTGTTGAAATTGGTCCAGTGGTTTAGGAGATGTTGTTTGAAGCTAAAAGTTAACAACAGATGGTTGACAGACCGACAGAGAGAGTGATCAGAAAAGATTTAAAATTTAACACTAATAATGTCAAGGCATGCAGACAGCGTTTGTAAACATTGTATAAAAGTAGAAATTGGTCAAAAAGAGTGATTTCTCCTTTCCCACAATGTTTTCAAGGAGTCATTATTAAACCCAAAGTTTTTGAAATGTCGGATTCTTAGCCTTTTCAAAGCATTATATATGACTCAAACTATTATCTGGTAATCAGTATATGGGAGAGGGGAAATGGAATTAACATTTCAATTTGTTTGTTTAAAAGATGTTTTACACAAGTTGAAACAGTATTTCTGTTATATGACAATCATATTAACCCTTTCCCACATACAACAAATCTGCAGCAGATGACTTTGAAAACTTATCTGAATAAAATTGGAAAATCCCTTTAAATGAAAGTACAATAATTGAATAGAGTTGAAAACATGGTGACAAAAGGAGAAATTGCTCGTTTTGAGCAACTTCTTCTTTTGTCGCCATGTTTTCAAAAAGTTGTCTGCTGCAGAGGCGTCAGAAAGCATCTATATGAGGGAAAGGGTTAAACTATCCCTTACATGTATCAGTAACTATGCTGTCCTTGCAACCCTGAGCACGGAATAAGGAAGCCACTCCTTTCACAAAGAAGGAGGAACATATGAACATTATCAAAATTAGTAAATGATCTCCTATTTTCTTAATGTATACTAATCTAATTATGAAGGGCTTCAACAGCAATTGTGATTTCAGGACATAGTATTGTTAATACCAACATTAATCCTTTCCCTCATGCAGATGCTTTCTGACTCCTCTGAAGCAGACAACTTTTGAAAACATTGTGGCAAAAGAAGAAATTGCTCATGATGAGCAATTTCTTCTTTAACACCAAGTTTTCTACCTCTAGTCATCTATCCAATCAATTATAGAGATTTTCCATTTTTTGACAAAAATTGTTCAAAGTCATCTGCTGCAGATTTATTGTATGTGATTAACACTTTCTCACATACAATAAATCTGTCGCAGTTGACTTGGAAATGTCTTGGAAAAATTTATGGAAAATCTCTATAACCCCTTAATTTCCTCATACAATCCGCAAAAGAAGAAATTGTCTCATTTTATGAACAATTTCATCATTTGCCACAATAATTTCAAAAGTCATCTGCTTAAGAATTGTCAGAATGCGTCTGAAAAAGGGAAAGGAAAACTCGTGAAAGTGTAAATTATGAAAACAGTTGAAAATATTGTGTCAAAAGGAGAAATTGCTGATAATGAGCAATTTAACAATTTATCTGATATGATGTTTTATCCCTTTCCCATGTGTAGACGCATTCTGACGCCTTTGCAGCAGAAGAATTTTGAAAACATTGTTGCAAAAGGAGAAATATTGCTCAAGGCAAGCAATTTCTACTTCTGCCACAATTTTGTTCAACTTTATTTAATAACTAAACTTCCATTTATAAGGATTTGCCACAATATCAAAGTCATCTGCTGCAAAATAGTTGTGGGAATGGTTACTTTAAAGAGTTATTTGGTTTTTCAAAAAAGAAACTGAGATTTTGTTTTATTATCTCCCAAAAAGAGATAGTTAAGTTTTGAAACAAAGAGTTAAACAAGAGGGCCATGATGGCCCTGGATCGCTCACCTGATTTTTTTTTTCACTTTAGCCATATAAGCCCCGCCCCCTGGCGGCCATAGTTTTTAACCAATCAACATGGCTTGAAGGAATCTGATAGGAGTCACCCTAGCAATATTTCTACAAAAATATTTGAAAATCGGCCAAACACTTTCGGAGGAGAAGATTTTTTAAGTTTTCACTAAAGCCATATAAGGCAAAATAGCCCCGCCCTGTGGTGGCCATGTTTTTCGACTAATCAACATGGCTTTAAGGAATCTGATAGAGGGTCACCTAAGGAACATTTCTACAAAGTTATTTAAAAATCGGCCTGACACTTTCAGGAGAAGATTTTTTAAGTTTTCACTATATCCATATAATGCAAAATAGCCCTGCCCCCTGGCGTCCATGTTTTTTGACCAATCAATATGGCTTGAAGGAATCTGATAGAGGGTCATCCAAGGAACATTTCTACAAAATTATTTGAAAATTTGCCAACCAGTTTTTGAGAAGAAGATTTTTAAAGTTTTTTTCATTTCGTTGCCATGGAAACCAGAATTCTGTATGGATCCCAAAAAATTTCAATGTGAGGATGCTTCCTGTGAAGTTTCATCCCAATTGACCCACTGGTTACTGAGGAGAAAAAGTTGACAGACGACGGACGATGGACGACGCACGACGGACAAAAGGCCATCACAATAACTCACCTTGAGCACTTCGTGCACAGGTGAGCTAAAAAAAAAACTTTACAGGGAAACAATATTTTTAAGTTGTAAGCAGCAGGTTCTTCAAAAGGACAATTCTCCTTTTCAGAGATTTTTTTTTAACACAGTGATCAGCTAAGTTGATGCCGATTTGTGAGAATCAATAAGTGTATTGCATGAATTCAGTGAGCTATGCACTGTTTAACCCTTTCCCACATACAGACGCTTTCTGACGCCTCTGCTGCAGACGACTTTTGAAAACACTGACAAACAAGAGGGCCATGATGGCCCTGGAATCGCTCACCTCATATTTTTTCACTTTAACTATATAAGCCACGCCCCCTGGCAGCCATAGTTTCTGACCAATCAACTTGGCTTGAAGGAATCTGATAGAGGGTCATTCTAGGAACATTTCTACAAAATTATTTGAAAATCGGCCAGACACTTTTGGAGGAGAAGATTTTTTAAATTTTGTACTATAGCCATATAATGCAAAATAGCCCTACCCACTGGCGACCATGTTTTTTGACCAATCAACATGGCTTGAAGGAATCTGAAAGTGGGTCATCCAAGGAACATTTCTACAAAATTATTTGAAAATCGGTCCGACACTTTCGGAGAAGAAGATTTTTTAATTTTTCACTATAGCCATATAAGGCAAAATAGCCCCGCCCCCCCTGGCGGCCATGTTTTTCGACCAATCAACATGGCTTCAAGGAATCTTATAGAGGGTCATCCAAGGAACATTTCTACAAAATTATTTGAAAATCTGCCAACCAGTTTGGGAGAAGAAGAATTTTGAAGTTTTTTTCATTTCGTTGCCATGGAAACCAGAATTCTGCATGGATCCCAAATATTTGAAGGAAATCTGGTGAGGTCATTGAGAGGATGCTTTCTGTGAAGTTTCATCCCAATTGAAACACTAGTTACTGAGGAGAAGAAGTTGACGCACGACAGACGCCACACAAAAGGCGATCACAATAACTCACCTTGAGCAAAGCTCAGGTGCGCTAATAAAAAGGAGAAATTGCTCAAAACAAGCAATTTCTCCTTTTGTCACAATGTTTTCAACTCTATTTGATAGTTGAACCCAGATTTAATGAGATTTTTCAGATTTTCTTCAATATGTTTTCAAAGTCATCTGCTGCAAAATTGTGAGGGTTAATTGTATTATTGTCATTACATATTTAATTAAAAGCCAGGTGAATATATTTAAAATTATACTAAATTATACTTTCTCAACAATGTCTGCAATGTGTGGTCTGCCAAGTTGATGCTGATTTATAATTTCGAGGATCAATAAATGAATTGTATGGATCAAGAAACATCAATACACTTTTATATTTTGTTAAGACATTAACCCTTTCCCACATACAACAAATCTGCAGCAGACGGCCTTGAAAACCTCTTAGTAAAAACATGGACAAAGTCTATGAATAAAGGTATGTTTACTGGAAAAATGATGAAAACATTGTGACAAAAGGAGAAATTGCTTGTTTTGAGCAATTTCTCTTTTTGTAACAATCTTTTCTAAAGTCGTCTGCTTCATAGGTGTCAGAAAGGGAAGGGTTAAATGCTTTATATAAAGCAATAGACCTAACAATTTATCCTATTTTGACAATATTTTTATTACGTAGACTGCAGAGTTCATTTTAATTGATAATTATGAGGTTCAATAGATGCATTGTTTGGATTGAAACAGAGAAATGGACTGTTACAAGTGTTTGGTTACCTTCTGCATCTCCAACCTGAAAAATAGGCTGTATTTTAAAACCCTTTCCCACATCAAGACGCTCTCAGACGCCTCTGCAGCAGACGGCTTTTGAAAACATTGTGACAAAAGGAGAAATTGCTCAAAACAAGCAATTTCTCCTTTTGCCAAAATGTTTTCAACTCTTTTCAATAATTAAATTGTCATATATAGATATTTTAACTACATGTTACCTAGATGTTTTCAAAGTCGTCTGTGTATGCTGAAAGGGTTATTGTTAGGCAGCTGTACCACCAGATCAGAATTAGTTAGCCTTGCCAAAAATGCAATAAGGAGCTAATTTACCTGCCTCGGCTTGGTGAACCCTTTCCACATGCAGATGCAGTCCGACACATCATTAGCGGACTACTTTTAAAAACATTGTGACAAAAAGAAGAAATTAATCATTATGATCAATTTCTCCTTTTATCCGAAACTTTTCCACTCATTACAATAATAATACCTTCATCTAAACAGACTCAAGTATTTTTGACTAGATATTTTCAAAGTTGTTTGCTGCAGATTTGTTGAAGGTGGGAAAGGGTAAAACCAGCTACTTATGGGTTTTTTAATGGGCGATCCTGCAGTGATAATATCTTAATGTTCAAGTTTATGGCCTGTCTTGATGAAAATGTATGAAAAATGAATGTAATACTGAACCATAGACATCTGAGTAGCCTTGATGTATTTTGAATGTGTTTTCTTACATATCTTGTTTTTGGCGCTTGCTCCAGCTCTCAACTTTGAACATATTTCTAGGAAGGGCCTAAACATATTCATCATGATCTTTTTTTTGGGGGGGGGGGATTACAATTTTAATGTTATAATAAATGGTTTCTTTTTTAAGATATTAAACTCAGATTTGACAATTAATATGAATTTTATATTCAGAGCTCTATAGATAAGTAAATGTTATTTCAATAACCATGCATGAAATCCTGACCTTATTTGGCCCTTAACCATTTCCCACTTGCAGACGCGATATGACGTATCCCGCAAATTAAAACTTTTGAAAACATTTTTGCAAAAGAAGAAACTGATTAAGATGAGCAATTTCTACTTTTGCCTCAATATTCTCAATTTCTTTTAATTGATTTCACTTTAAAGAGATTTTCATCATTCTAGCAAGGGATTTTTGAAAGACGTCTGCTACAACTATGTTGTTTGTGAGAAACGGTTAAGTTAGGCTAGGACTTGTGTCAGTTAATCATGTTCAATAACAAGGATTGCTTATCTGTCGGATCTGTTTTATACAAAATGCGACATGTTAAGAATCTTGAACCCCGCTTCCCCTTTATATTGGACTTGATGTTTCATAACTTGACCAGAAGTAAGAATATAATGTCCCAATTGGACGACCTAGGGCTAAGTGTAAGTTACACGAAAGTTAACCCTTTCCCTCATATAGACGCTTTCTGACGCCTCTGTAGCAGACGGCTTTTTGGAAACATAGTGACAAAAGAAGAAATTGCACAAAACGTGCAATTTCTTCTTTTGCCACAATGTTTTCCACTTTTAGTCATAGGTTATCCATTCAATTATGGAGATTTCCTATGTTTTGACCAAAATACGTTCAAAGTCGTCTGCTGCAGAATTGTCGTATGAGGGAAAGGGATAAGAGGTAGAATACCTGTTGGCAGCAGCGGTATGTGAAGGCTATTTAGTAGAAGATTTGGTGTGTCCAAGTTATAAAAGAGATCGTCTGTATTAACTGTTGGTGCACTTGACAATATTGATCGAAAAAACATACAAGTACAAGTATCAGCTTATTTGAGTTTCCCAACTCCTTTCCCACCTGCAGACACATTTTGACGCATCTGCATGACTTTTGAATTTTATGGAGATTTTATATATTTTTGTCCACATGTTTCCAAAGTCCTCTGCTGCAGATTGGTTGTATGTGGGAAAGGGTTAACCCCGGTGTAAGAAGGAAACCACCTGATGACATGTCTGTGAAAATTTGTTTCTTATGAACACTTTTTTTTCTTTTGCCACAATATTTTCATTAAGTTTTAATTGTAGTTTCTTGCTTCAAAAAACATTATATGGATGTTTTAAAAGTCATCCAGATTTGTTGTATGTGGGAACGGGTTAGATAACAACTTGAAATGAATATAACAAATTAAGACTGACTTGTGGTGTAAAAAATTAATAATTTTATGTATACCTGTACATTTGTATGCAATATTATTCAAATAATTGTCTCATAAAATTGGTAATTTCAATTTCCATTTACCCATTCCCAACTACAACAAATCTGCAGCAAACGACTTTGAGAACTTTTTGCCAAATACATTTTATGGAACAATAAAATAAACATTTATTGAATAAAGTTTAAAGCATTGTGGAAAAGAGAAATTGCTCATCATCAACAATTTCTCCTTTAGCCACAATGTTTTCCAATACTGTCTATTGCTGATACGTCAAGATGGGTTTGCAAGTGGGAAAAGGTTAACCCTTTCCCTCATACAACAATTCTGCAGCAGATGACTTTGAACATATTTTGTCAAAATATAGAAAATCTCTATAATTTAATGGATAACCAACCTATGACTAAAAGTGAAAAACATTGTGGAAAAGAGAAATTGCTCATCATCAACAATTTCTCCTTTAGCCACAATGTTTTCCAATACTGTCTATTGCTGATACGTCAAGATGGGTTTGCAAGTGGGAAAAGGTTAACCCTTTCCCTCATACAAATATTCTGCAGCAGATGACTTTGAACATATTTTGTTAAAATATAGAAAATCTCTATAATTTAATGGATAACCAACCTATGACTAAAAGTGAAAAACATTGTGGCAAAAGGAGAAATTGCTTGTTTTTAGCAATTTCTCCTTTTTTCACTATGTTTTCAAAATGCTGTCTGCTGCTGAGGCGTCAGAAAGCGTCTGTATGAGGGAAAAGGTTAACCCATTGCCTGATTTCAGACTTTAATTAACCCTTTCCCTCATACAGATGCTTTCTGACACCTCTGCAGCAAACTACTTTTGAAAAGATTGAGACAAAAGGAGAATTTGCTCAACATGAGCTTATTCTCCTTCTGCACAATGTTTTCAACTCGATTCAATAATCAAACCCCTTATTTATGGAGATTTTCCATATTTTTCCCAACATGTTTAAAAAGTCATCTGCTGCAGATTTGTTGTATGTGGGAAAGGAACAAGAGCTGTCGAAGGACAGCATGCTCGACTATTCCACCGCATATTTGATTTCTGAGATATTGGACTCTAATGTAGTTGCATGCTAAACATTAACCACAATGTCTTAAAGGGTGATAATTTGCATTATATGCAGGATAGAGTTATTTAACTTGATTATTTTCATAGGTGTGATGGTTGGGAAGGGTTGTATATCGTTTCAATGGAATATTGCATCAAGTAGTTACTAAGATATGGACTAGTTCAAAGTTATTGCAAATAATAGGTGTTTTTTCCGTTAAAGGTCAAAGTGACCTTGACCTTTGACTTTATGATCCCATGACCTGTTTGAGTCAAGTGCTGATCATGACCATTACCAAAACTAAGTTTCAGGGTCGTAGGCCTAAGCAATCAGTAGTTTTAAAGCAAGGAATGTTTCTGTATTGAAGGTCAGTGAACTTGACCTTTGATCTTTGACCCCAAACTCTCTAGACATCACCAAGTTGCTATGATGTATGTTCATACCAAGTATATAGGCCTAGGCGTATGTAAGTTATAAGGATAAATGCTAGCTTTCACAAAAACTAACCATTAACTGTTTCTTTACAGAAAGGTCACATTTGACCTTGACCTTTGACCTAGTAACTCCAAACTCTCTAGGCAAAACCAACTTGATGATCACAGGCCTAAGTGTATGTTAGTTATAAGGGTAAATGCTAGCTTGCACGAAAACTTTAACCATGAACTGTTTCCATATAGAAGGTCACAGTGACCTTGACCTTTGACCTACTGACTCCAAACTATGTAGGCATCACCAACTTGCTATGAATTATGTCCATACCAAGTTTGAAGATCATTGGCCTAGGCATATGTAAGTTATAAGGGTAAATGCTAGCTTGCACAAAAACTTTAACAAACGCCGACGCTGACGCCAGGGTGACTACAATAGCTCCCCTTATTCTTTGAATAGTCAAGCTAATAAAAAGGAAACATTGCTAGATGCTCCATACCAAGCAATTATACAGTTAACCCTTTCCCACATACAGCAAATCTGCAGCAGATGACTTTGAAAATATCTACTCAAAAATATGGAAAATCTCTATAATTGTAGGTATAATTATCGAAATAAATTGATAACATTGTGGCAAAAGGAGAAATTGCTCAATGTTTTCAAAAGTCGTCTGCTGCAGATGCTTCAAAGTGTGTCTATAAGTGGGAAAGGGTTAAAGCAAAAGACCACCTGGCTATATTTTTTGCCACTGTCGTATTTTATTTTTAGTCATAAATAAATTGACAGTTAATTAGAGTATTGATCAGCAATGTTTCTTAGAATGGTGTTTTAGACCATTTTCAACAATTTTTCAGTTAAATCACTGCAATTTATGTGTAAATTACCATTAACATATGAAATATTTAGTCGCACACTGATACATGAGTAGCCACCGGTAAGGACTGACATCACCACAACACATGAGGGAAGCCATTACTACCAATTTTTAAGTCTTTGTTATGACCTGACTTAGGATCCAATCCTGATCTCCTTCACCCGACACTCTAACAGCTACACCAGATACAAGTCATTATGACCAGCCTGACACTCTAACAGCTACACCTGATACAATTCATTGTGACCATCCTGACACTCTAACAGCTACACCTGATACAAGTCATTGTGACCAGCCTGACACTCTAACAGCTACACCTGATACAATTCATTGTGACCAGCCTGACACTCTAACAGCTACACCTGATACAAGTCATTGTGACCAGCCTGACACTCTAACAGTTACACCTGATACAAGTCATTGTGACCAGCGTCTAATTGGTCAGGTAGCTAATCACTCGGTTACACCTGATACAAGTCATTGTGACCAGCGTCTAATTGGTCAGGTAGCTAATCACTCTAACAGCTACACCTGATACAAGTCATTGTGACCAGCATCTAATTGGTCAGGTAACTAATCTCTCTAACAGCTACACCTGATACAAGTCATTGTGACCAGCGTCTAATTGGTCAGGTAGCTAATCACTCTAACAGCTACACCTGATACAAGTCATTGTGACCAGCCCGACACTCTAACAGTTACACCTGATACAAGTCATTGTGACCAGCGTCTAATTGGTCAGGTAGCTAATCACTCTAACAGCTACACCTGATACAAGTCATTGTGACCAGCCTGACACTCTAACAGCTACACCTGATACAATTCATTGTGACCAGCCTGACACTCTTACAGTTATACCTGATACAATTCATTGTGACCAGCCTGACACTCTAACAGTTACACCTGATACAAGTCAATGTGACCAGCCTGACACTCTAACAGTTACACCTGATACAAGTCATTGTGACCAGCCTGACACTCTAACAGCTACACCTGATACAAGTCAATGTGACCAGCCTGACACTCTAACAGCTACACCTGATACAATTCATTGTGACCAGCCTGACACTCTTAACAGTTACACCCGATACAAGTCAATGTGACCAGTCTGACACTCTAACAGTTACACCTGATACAATTCATTGTGACCAGCCTGACACTCTAACAGCTACACCTGATACAATTCATTGTGACCAGCCTGACACTCTAACAGTTACACCTGATACAATTCATTGTGACCAGCCTGACACTCTAACAGCTACACCTGATACAAGTCATTGTGACCAGCCTGACACTCTAACAGCTACACCAGATACAATTCATTGTGACCATCCTGACACTCTAACAGCTACACCTGATACAAGTCATTGTGACCAGCCTGACACACTTACAGTTACACCCGATACAAGTCATTGTGACCAGCGTCTAATTGGTCAGGTAGTTAATCACTCTAACAGCTACACCTGATACAAGTCATTGTGACCAGCCTGACACTCGAACAGTTACACCTGATACAAGTCATTGTGACCAGCGTCTAATTGGTCAGGTAGTTAATCACTCTAACAGCTACACCTGATACAAGTCATTGTGACCAGCCTGACACTCGAACAGTTACACCTGATACAAGTCATTGTGACCAGCGTCTAATTGGTCAGGTAGTTAATCACTCAAACAGCTACACCTGATACAAGTCATTGTGACCAGCATCTAATTGGTCAGGTAGTTAATCACTCAAACAGCTACATCTCTCTCTCTCTCTCTCTCTCTCACTCTCACTCTCTCTCTCTCACTCTCACTCTCACTCTCTCTCACTCTCACTCTCTCTCTCTCTCTCTCTCTCTCTAAGTATATATTTGCAAAATGTTGTCATAAATGTTAGTAATTTTAAAATATCTTTGTATCAAATTTCTGTTTTTACCTGATACTATTTCTGTTTTGTAAATGCAATTGACCCTTCTAAGTGATACAAACCACTTTTGATGCCATTGCTGCAGATGTCACATGGCTTTAGATGATTTTTTTTTTTTATTTAACTTCTATACATGATTTTAAAGCAGTCAACTCTAAATATGACATATTAGATAAGTGTTATTCAAAGATGGGAAATGTTTCATATTGAGCAATTTCTCCTTTTGCCACAGCATTTTCAATTCTATTAAATTGTTGTACTTTTCATATTTTTGCCAAAATGTTTTCCAAGTTATCTGCTAAAGATTGTATTGGGTCCACCAGGTATGATGTTTTCCTAGTTATCTGCCTTGATAGGAACTGAATATAACAATTTAATCCTTTCCCTCATAAAGATGCTTTCTGACACCTCTGCAGCAGACGGATTTTTTGAAAACATAGTGACAAAAGAAGAAATTGCTCCATTTCTCCTTTTGCCACAATGTTTTCCACTTTTAGTCATAGTTTATCCATTCAATTATAGATATATTCTATTTTTTGACAAAATATGTTCAAAGTCGTCTGCTGCAAAATTGTTAATCTTTTCCCACATACAGATTCTTACTGAAGCCTCTGTGCAGACAACCCGTGAAAACATTCTGGCAAAATAATGAGCAATTTCTCCTTTAGTCATAATGTTTTCAACTTTATTAAAAATCTGTTCTTTCAGTTTTGTACTTTTGCAGAAGTTAACAGACATACATTTTAGTCCCCTTTCCGTTTAGAATTCACGCCTGCAGCAAACATTCATGGGCAATTTCTACTTTCCCCACAAAGTTTTCAAAATTGCACTAACACATTTCCACATAGATCAAATCTGCAGCAGACCAGTTTGATTTTTTTTATTCATAATTTTTCATTATGAGCGAGGTCTCCTATTGCAATAATGTTTTCATAAGTTGTGTGGTGCTGATGCATCAAAAGTTTTCTGCTGCAGATGTGTCAAAAGGCATCTTTGATGTGGGTAAGGGTTAACAGACAATATATCTACATTTTCTTCCATAGGTGAAGAAAATTGTAATTATGGCAAAAGTACATGATTCATAAATTTAGTTTCAGTCAAAGGGAAACAACTCTGTTTAATCCAAACTAAATCACGTTTAATATTGGAGATGGGGGCTATGTTTTGAGATTTACGCCAATTTCAACAGCCAAGCTCGTATTACTGTGGACAGGCACCTTGATATTTGTCACAGATCTTGTATTTACATCTAGAAAAAAAAAAGTAATATAACTCCAGCTGCTGCAACTCATGAGGTGCTTTGACTTCCAAGCGTTCAGACCAATTTCGTACGGATCAGACTGTGGCTGAGAATCCTTTTAAGCAGAAGGTCAAGGCAAAGATTAAATGTCCTTGAAAACGATCATTTTTTATCAATTAATTGTTCTAAGCAAAATGAGTTGGTTCTAGAAGGAACGTAGATTTATATGGACTTACCATTTACATCCCTGGTTCAATTAATTAGCACATGGCCGCCGCGGTATGAAGTCATAAACTGTCTTTCTGAATCTTATCTACACAGATTTCGATCTCGTTAAAAGTAAATCTCGAAATGAGTGTTTAGATATTTATATACTTTTGTGAAATTAGTTCACCATGGAATAACTTATAGAGCAATGAAGTTTAATTAATGATACCTTTCTTGACATTCACGGGATTGCTGCACGTGAAACTTCTGCTACCTTAGTTGCAGAACGCAAAGGCATGAGAACACTAATTTAAAGACCACACAGGATAATCTTCTTTCATTTAAAAAGAAAACATTGTGTTTGACTAAATAATATTTAATGAGTATTCATTTGATTGCTGCAAAACATGATCTAGTAGGTAAAGGCGCTCGTATGAAGTCAATGTGGTTGGCTATATATGTCAATTGCAAATCCATTCAAACTAAAGGATAAATATATTTGGTAGTCTTATACCTAAATGTGACAGTATGACGTCACAGCTTCTTCGTACCTAAAAGTATCGTAATATCAGAGACAATTCTGCCTCTATTCAATAGCTACCGGCATTTCGACCAAGCAGCGTTTTGACCATAACCATATTGCATTATTGCATATATGAACTAAGGCACGAAGTTGAGTTTCTTTGCTTCTTTTATTATTGGTAAACATCTGATTCAGACTGTTTTTCATTGGTTGATGTTCATACAGTCAATAACGCAAAATAAATCAGATTTCAACTATTTTTCTACACGCAAAATAGCTGTCATATTATCAACTATTTCTGACCTAGCAATCGAACATGCTCTGATCACGTGAAAATGCAACAAGTCAGACTTAAACAGATTGTTAATAAGTGGTGATATCAATTTGTCGCTTTAATATAGTAACGGCATGTATTATGGATGGTTTTTTAAGCTCATCTGAGCCAGAATATTGTGATCGGTCTTTTACTTCAAACAACATCTCCTAAACCGCTTGTCCAATTTTGATAAAACTGTACATGGATGTCTGCCTTATTATATTGAGAAATATGTTAATTTCCTCCAATTTCGTCTAATTTGTTTTAACCCGGCATGAACCATATTAGAACTTGGCCTGGATATCATAAAGATAAACATTCTGACCAAATTAAAAAAAAAATGTGGCTTCTGCAGTGTTGACAAGATTTTTCTTTAATTTGGCCTAGTTACCTAGTTTTTTAACAGACATGACCAATATTCAAACATGGCCTACATATCATCAAGACAAACATTCAGATGCAGTTTCAACATGCTCAAGTTAAAAAATACAGCCTCCAGAATGTTAACAAGATTCCCCCTCAATTTGGTCTAGTGACCTAGTTTCCGATATCCGAACTTGACTTAGATATAATTCTAACTAGAATTCTAACGAGAATGCATTTGATACCACCACAGCGCTTGCGGGCACGTGCACAGGTTGAGGGAGAGGTTTGCGTGTGCACGCTACCGCTACAACCTATTTATTGGTGCATTGGTGGCTGAAAATGAGAGGCATGGTCTCACTCACTTCACTGCCACTCTACCTCTCTTGTGGGTACTGCACTCTCCTTCTCCGTCAGTCCTCCCTTCTCTTCGAGGGCATCTTGTAGAACTGTTACTCTGACACTTGTGTGATAAACTGCGTGTTGAATTGCTACCTTCTGTGAAGAGCGCGACTGGATAATCTGATGAATGATGCGATGAGCCGGCTTTTATAACCTGCGAGCCACAGTAGATAGTCTGCCATTTCCCCGGTCAATGTCAACGCGACTTCTTTGTTTACCACTATTATTTGCGTCGCACGGCCCCTACAGGCTCCGGTTAATCCGTCACTGTATTTGTCTTTCCGTTCCCCCTCGCGAATGTTAATAATGTTAATAAGCTTCCATATTTGACCTCTCGACGCATTCATTTCTAAAGCATTTGTTAAACTTATATTGGAGTACTCACGCCTTAAGCTTTGCACTGATCTTCCAACTTTCATAAGAATGTAGTTTTAATGTTTTGTCATTTTGCATCTTATGCCGCCTGATCTTTCCCATTAGCAGACGCATTTCAACGCATCTGCAGCAGACGACTTTCAAAACAATGTGGCAAATTGAGAAATTGCTCATAATGAGAAATTTCCCCATTTGCCACAATGTTTTGAACTCTATTCAATAATTATATCATCATTTGTAGAGATTGTCCATTTAAAAATCGGAAAAATTCACCCTTGCTTGCTTATGTTTGCATTCGTAATTCAGTCAAGAATGTTATACACTATGTTTTGGCATACTCATTACTGATTTTGGTAGAAATGTTTTCCTCAGTCAGTTACATCAGTTGACATTAACAATTCACCTGTATCTATGTTGCTATGCAATTCTACCAACAATGAAATTGCATATTTTCAAATATTAACCCTTTCCCAGTTGCAAACGCATTTTGATGAATTTGCATCTGGCGACTTTGGATGCAATGTTGCAAGTAAAAAACGCTCATAATGGGCAAATTCTCCTTTTTGCAATTAGTTAAAGCAGACGGCGTTTTGAAAACATAGTGACAAAAGAAGAAATTGCACAAAACGTGCAATTTCTTCTTTTGTCACAATGTTTTCCACTTTTTGTCATAGGTTATCCATCTTTTGACAAAATATGTTCAAAGTCGTCTGCTACAGAATTGTCGTATGAGGGAAAGGGTTAATGACTCTACTCTACTCGTTAATAATTTACGTTCATTTGATAAATATTTTCCATATGTTTGCATAAATGTTTTTCCAAATCGTCAACTGCAGGTCTGTTGTAAATGGGAATGTGGTCAAAGAATAATTGGAGTTTTTCTCTGCGTAAACATGTATTTTAAACAAAGACATATCTGATTTGAATGTTGCTTACAGAAACAATGAATAATAAATCAAAACGAGCAATTTCACCTTTTGCCACAATGTTTTCATCTTTTTTCAGTAATTATACTTTCATTTATAGAGCTTTTCATGTTTTTGCATGATTGTTTTAAAAGTCGTCTGCTGCAGATTTAATGTAAGTGGGAAAGGGTTAAGGGTCAAAACTTTCTGTAGATGAAGGAGCCCCTTGTTCAATAGTCGATGAAACAGAACCATGTTTCAGTGGTATTCCGTGAAAACTGACGTCGTTTAAAAACAGAACCATGTTTCAGTGGTATTCCGTGAAAACTGACGTCGTTTCGAAACAGAAACTTGTTGCAGTGATATTCCGTGAAAACGGACGTCGTTTCGAAACAGAAACTTGTTGCAGTGATATTCCGTGAAAACGGACGTCGTTTCGACCGATGTATACCAGATCTAGAGTAAAAGAAGTTGTTTAAAATGTAGAAATTAGTCATGTAAGCCCGTTCTCTGGAAAAAGTACGAACGTTTACTTTTCTAATCAAGGGCACTGTACCGGGCCCGCTGCGAGTGGGGTTCGGACCCAGGACGCCCGATTCCAAATCCCCCCACGCGTACAACTCGTATTCCTCCATTTGAGGTATTATTGCTCTGGACTTACACATGAAACATATAACTGAACAAATGTTGAAAATGGCGTAAAACAACATACAAACAAACAAAACCACGCTTCACGTGAATGACTTTCAAAACTCGTCTTGTTGTACGAACATCTTAAGGGATATTGATATACATGATCAAAGAAAGTAAAGTTCAAATTCATTGTTTAAAACATTGTTGGAAAGGGAGAGAAAATATCGTTTCCAGCATTTTTTTCCTCTTGTCTACGAAAGTTTTCAAAATTATACCAATACACATGTTGCATACGTCGTCTGTATAAGGTCAAACATATCGGAATACAAACACAAAAGAATAATTTCAGAGTATTATGGTTATGAACCTATCTGTCAGAAACTCATATTTTATGGACTAATACAACATTATTTAACACCAAGCACGCTGTAGTTATCTCTATCAGATCATTTATAGCTATACCCAGAACTGATCGTGATTGGGACGTTTTACCAGATTAGCTGAAATTATCTTTCTGATAAATTCGTGTATGTTCACATGCAGGACAATCGCTTAGAGCCCATTTCGGAATTCGACGGTAAGACGTGCTCCGAGGTTGATGTCGTACTTACGCAAAATGACGTCAGTTATATCACATGTTTGGCTATTTGTTCCAACAACTCGACTTGTATTGGCGTCTTTTACACACCAAGTACCCAGTTATGCATGGGATGCGGAGAACGTTACATCGACGCACACACGATGGTCAGACACGATTTACCTCTATAGTAAGTGATTTTGCTTTTATAATGCATTTATTGATTGAGGTTAGTACGTTGAACGCCGTTTTCAACAAATTGTTTGTTAAATCATGGAGCCCAAGTTACGCTCCACGTAAATTGACATACACAACATGTTATTGACAAACACAACACGTAATTAACATACAACATGTTATTGACAAACACAACACGTAATTAACATACAACATGTAATTGACATTCACAATATGTAATTGACATACACAACATGTTATTGACGAACACAACACGTAATTAACATAAAACATGTTATTGACAAACACAACACGTAATTAACATACAACATGTAATTGACATTCACAATATGTAATTGACATACACAACATGTTATTGACAAACACAACAAGTAATTAACATAAAACATGTAATTGACAAACACAACACGTAATTAACATACAAAATGTAATTGATATACACAACATGTAATTGACAAACACAACACGTAATTAACATACAACAGAACAGAACAGAACAGACCAGAACTTTATTCACCCAGGTATTTACATACAACAAGGGGATATAACAAATACAATTTACATAAAAACAGTTGTGATACAATAACATACCTACTTTTCCAATATTTAAATGAAGTCAGTTCAAGAGAGAGGAAATTTTGTAGATGGGGGTAAGAGCTTATCCTCTTATAATTGGGATACAGATTTGCACATGATCGTTCGTGTAGGTGCCCATGTACGCTTATTTTATGAGTAAGTATTTCCTGTAATCAGAGATGTTCATACATTGAGTGAGTTACAGTACAAATATGGGATTATTCATTCAAGTTAATAGGGTATGCATTGTTAAAGCGATAGTGAATTGAGATTTACAGTTCATACAATACAATACAAATACAATGTGCTTGTATTTACATTTAACACACTTGGCAATAAGTAAATACAAATAATGTAAGATTAAATGTGCATTGTACCCGTTTTGAAAGGCTAGGCCCAACTAGTTCATGGCTATCCCTTCGCCGCGGGAAGTGAATTAACGTGAGGAAAATAATTCCTATAATAGATTCAATTTGGCGGTAGAAGAGTCAATCTCAACTAAACTTGTCCATTATTGTTCTAAGAAATTTACATAAATTCTTGAGCAGATGTTTATTTTCTGAGTTTAGATGATATCGTAAAGATAGCTTATTTCTGTCGTTTACTTCAGCAGAATTGAAGTAGTGTTCTCTGTGAGTTTTGAAGAAAACGCAGTCAAACATGTAGTGGGACTCAGATCCGACTTGACTTTGTGTACAAAGTTTACAAATTCTATCTTCATAAGGGATTGCCTCGTATCGTAGACGCTCAACTGTAATTGACAAACACAACATGCAATTAACATACCACATGTAATTGACATACAGCATGTAACTGACATATAGCATGTAATTGACAAACACAGCATGTACTTGACATACAACATGTAATTGACAAACACTACACGTAATTAACATACAACATGTAATTGACATTATTATTATCTTTATTTCCTCCATATTTGAAGATTTCACAAACAATACAAACAGATCACAAATTAACTATTACAAAAACAAGCAACTACAAAGAAAAGTAAAAACAGAAAATGAGAACGAGAGAGAGATTGAGAAAATGAGAGAAAAATGCATAATTATATTTTATATATACAAGTCAATTGTCAGAAAGAGATACAGGCAATCATAAGTTAAAATCATAATACACATGAGTAACATTTTTCGAACATGCTACTATACTTCCAACTGCATTCAGACATACACTATAAATGAGCTGAGCAGAATACATGCGCCCGATGAATCCAACTCCATGAACTAAATTGTTGCAACTCACAACAGAGGTCGAGATAAGGCGACCCTCTATCATAGGCACCAACATGCTCATACGAAAACGAAAGTAGAGTTGAATACGCCACGCTACTGCTCTATATACATGGAAACTTGTGAAAACATATAAGTCAATCTAAGCCCATGCGTCGCCGGACCACTGACATCTTCCAACGCACAGAAACCCGATGAATCCAACTCCATGAACTAAATTGTTGCAACTCACAACAGAGGTCGAGATAAGGCGACCCTCTATCATAGGCACCAACATGCTCATACGAAAACGAAAGTAGAGTTGAATACGCCACGCTACTGCTTTATATACATGGAAACTTGTGAAAACATATAAGTCAATCTAAGCCCATGCGTCGCCGGACCACTGACATCTTCCAACGCACAGAAACCAGGCGAGAACTCCACCCGATCCAGGGAATATGGTAAAGTCATGACGCTCAAGATAGAGCGACGATGGCCCCCATATACGCTGATAATATATTTTATGAATTATAGATTGACCAGACATAATAAAGAAATCTATATGAAAGTTTAACAAAAGCATCATATCTTTCACCAAGCAAAATGAATAATTGATTGACAGGCATGCCAAGCAAACTGTTCACATATTCAATTCTATTCAATGCAGTTAGAGTTCTAAAAATGTTAACACCAAAGTGTTTCAAGACAAATCTATTGAATTTCATTCTTGCTCTTTGCACAACACCACAATCTACTACAACATGTAGTGTGAAATTAGCTGCCAGGTTGCTTGCATTGCATTTCGGACAATCGGGCTTGACATATCCAAGGTAGGCAATAAATTGAGCAACACTGAAACAATATTGTAAAATATCTGGGTATTTCTTAGCAAACAGCCACACCGGAGACTCTTGTAAACAAAGCTGTATTTGTCTGTATTGTATAAAGTCTTCATGATTTGTTTCACATTCCCACAACCGTTCGTATTGCTCGTTTACTTTGAATGAGTATATCTTTTTCCACGAATATTTCGAAGGAAATGTACAACTTTTATAATATCCAACTATAAAATCATATAAGTTATACCTTTGCAAAATGGAGACTATTTCAGAAATAAAGCCGGAAGTCGATGTCCCTGTCATATACGAGCAAAGACGAGCTAAAAACATATCTTTTGCAGACGATTTATTATGCAATTTACAAAATTGTCCAAAGAGATTTAGCTTCCTCTTTTCTATTTCTGATTCAATCGGCAAACTTCCAATTAATCCCAGTGCAATGTTTGTCCTAGATCTATGCTTTAGGCCTTGTATATGTTTTATACACAATCGATGAGCTCGTTCTAATAGACTTAAGTCATTACTAGAAGAAATGGAGAGTAATTCAGTTCCAAATAGCGCTTTCGGAAGTATGACAGAAGTGTATATTTTCTTACTAGTGAGTGGATTCAAACCTTTAGAATGAAGGCCATCTTTACTCATACTGAACAGACTTCGACGAAGCTTCTTACAAACATGCTGAACTGGTACATTAGAAAGTTTATATTTGCTGCTGATAATTCCAAGATGAACAACCTCTTCTATTTCCTTCATGTTTTCACAACCAATACTCCATGCCTTATTTCTACGAGTGTAACAATGTTTCGTTTCGTTAAAAATTACTACATGACATTTCTCAGCATTATACTGATATCTCCATTTACACGAGTATGAATAGCAAGTGTTAATCATGGTCTGAAGTGAATGCATCGAAAGAGACAGAAGCGCCATATCGTCTGCGAATGAGGGAGTACAGAAATCCAAGTTATTGATCTTAAAACCAAGGTTACTATTAACTAGTATTTCAATCAATTCATTGATATAGCATAAATATAAGAACGGGGACCATACCCCTCCTTGCCGGGTACCTTGTAATACTGGGAACCAGATAGAATAATGACCAGAGAATAAAATACGACTATGCATTTCCGAATGCATGGCTATAACGGTCTTTAATAATGTAATGTCTATGCCTAGTAGGTATAATTTGTATATTAAACCGTCGTGCCAAACTCTATCGAATGCTTGACGGGCGTCCAGGAAACATGAGAACAGTTTACTGTTCTTTTCTTTACAAAAGTTAATGCTTTCTTTGACTACAAAAGAAGTCATAATACTACTCATATTTTGACATACACAACATGTAATTGACAAACACAACACGTAATTAACATACAATATGTAATTGACAAACACAACACATAATTAACATACAACATGTAATTGACAAACACAACATGTAAATGACATTTGAATTGCCATCAAACATGTAATTGTCATTGGCATACGTATCACCTGCACATCGGTCATGTGACGATAATCCTCTAAACAGGTTTTGTCACCTTTTGGAAAGAAAACACTGTGCAGGTACACAGGTAAATTGGGTAAATTTAACATCGGTTGCTGTAATGAATAGTGTAATGGTCATATTTGGATTATCTTGACATATCACATCGATAACAAGTATGGGTCGTCGTCCAGGATCATAGCTAGGTTTTAAGAATATTATTAAAGGAGTGTTTGAAGATGGCGTACATGTAGCTGACGTCGCACGTTGTTTTTAGCCTTCATAAACTGACAACGTCTCGCCTACAAGTACGATTCCGCCAGACATACAGTGTTATCAGGTAAAACTCGTGACGCCACTTGAAAATCCCTAAATTGTGACCTCATTCAGACGTATTCGCACCATGGTTGCCAGGAAGCATGTAACTAAACTTACCAGGATTTTACTGCCCGTAATCGGCTGAATGCTGCAAGACTACCAGCTTGTCGCCTTTATGCCCTAGTCAGACACACACATACGGATTATGCGAATGCTACGGATGGCTCGTCCGTATCTATCCCTTCTATCCGTAATGGTCCGTATCGCATCCGTAGAGTCCGTAACTGTCCGTATCGTATCCGTATAGTCCACAGGATCCGCGTCCAAATTTGGAAAAGTTTCAAAATTCAGGCGCGGACGAGTAAACCGTAATGATCCGTATCTGAAGCTTACTGAAGGCATTTATCCGTATATAAACCTATCAGTCCGAGGTCCACCCCAAGTTGTGGACTGATACGGTTTCATGCGGATCGTTACCTTTAGTTACGTCGGTTAATTACAGCAAAATCATTATTGTCCAATGGGTGACAATTTCAGTCTACATATTCATCTGGTCTCGTTCTGCGTATTGTTAAGGACTGTTACGTACAGAAATGTTTCAATACGGATAGCTTTGTTCCGATACTAACAGATACCTATGTGTGGGGATAAACGCGGATAATTACGAATAGCCAATTTCAGATACGGATAAATACGGATTGTTACAGACTCTTGTTGAGATATTGGAGTTTGCCTTCTGGGGAGGCTGCCTCTTCTTCTGCTGCTTCTTTGCAGGCATGTTTATCACACAACTTTGCCAATGTATACACTAGTAGACTCCAAAAGTATCATAGAGTATCCTAGTGTCCTATTTATGGACAGAAATATCTAACTTCAGCAGTAATTCAATATATTAGTCCAATAATGTGTAGATGTACTTGTTCAAAATGCCATTGGAGATTATGGACGTCACCCCTTCTACCCGCAAGGTATGCGCAACAGTCCGTATCTGAAGGTATATATCCGCATTTAAAGGCAGCAGAAGGTAATGGAAGGTAAGTAATCCGTATATAGGTCAAATTACGCTAAATACATAAGTACTATAGTCCCCCAAAAAACCCATTTGTTTGCGTAGAAATGAGTGTATACCATCAACAGAATGTATTGAATATATGACATTGAGTTTAAACGTATTGTGAATGTGTACAGGATGCACTGGAAATGATTGATTTGATCACGTTTAGTATTTTGACCTTGTTTGAAAGTGAAAGTAGAGAATGCTAAACACGGGTTTTGTCCGGGCCCGATTTGGTCCAAAATGACAGTAACCATTTTCGCCTGGTGAGTTCTTTCTTGCATAATGCATGATCCCCACATTTTCTTTGGATTGTTTTAAAGCTAGGAGGTAACTCTTTTCAATGATATATGGTGTTTTACATGAAAAACGATTAGAACGTGTGACAATTGGGGACTGAAATTGGACGATTTACATGGAAACAAAGAAGAATTTGTATTGGTGTATTGTAACGTATATGCGTATCTATCCGCATTGTGTCAACCGCTGAGATCCGCATTTATCTTCAACCATCCGTATCTATCCGCATCTATAGGTAACTATCCGTAAGAAAATAGGCCACGCCCACAAGTTCTGCGAAAGACTGCGGATTGTATCCGCATTTATCCGCCCTATCCGCAATGTGTGTGTCTGACTAGGCACTTATGTTAATATCCCATTGAACGTAAGCCTACGTCACCGTGTACCACGTCTTTATTTGGCTCGACAACATGTTGGATGGATAGGAAGGTAGGATCGTTTTTATAGATGAGTACAACATTTTTCTTCATGAAGCAGATGGCAGGATGCGAGTATGGAGACGGAAATGTGAAAGGCTTGACTCTACTTACATCGTCCAACGTGATCGCTAAGGTGGTGGACATAGTTTGGTATGGATCGGTATTTCACATAGCGGGAAGACAGAACGTAAAACCATACGTGATAACATAAATAGGTTCGTTATTGTTATCCAGCAAGATATCGCGCTCTCACAATACCCGTTACACAGAAACGTTCTCGAGGTAAACAACATTGACTTCCCTGATTGACCAGCGAAATCACATGAATTTCCCTCCGATTGCGTATGTATGGGATTATCTAGGAAGGTAAGAATAAACGGACCAGTAGTACTGGTACCTAACCCAGGAAACACCGTGATAAAACTGAAAATAATGTTGAAAACGGCATAAAACACGAAACGATAAATTAACAATAAATAATATGAGACGCCGTGTTTAGCTGTAACTTATAATAACATGAATTCAAAATATCGTTATTTGTCAAAACTGTTTCATATAAACACTGGAAAAATGATATCAATGTTATGGTCTAAGGGAAACAACTATAGAAAATGAAATATATCTGAAGCATGAGTTATTTTCCCCTGACCATTCAATTTCTGAAATCGGATCATAGCTCAGCTGCCCTGCAATGGTATAAGGGAAACAACTTTTGACAAATGTTATTTGATTTAAAGTCTAAGGGAAACAACTTAAGAAAATGAAATATATCAGAAACACGAGTTATTTCCCCTAGATCATAAAAATCATTAAGTCTTAATCCACAGTGGTCTAAGGGAGACAACTTATGGCGAATGTAATTTGTTTCATGGTCTAAGGGAAACAACTCTATACAATAAAATACATCAGAAGCACGAATTATTTCCCCTAGACCATACAATCATTCAAATACAAGAACGACCGTCTTTGGACAGTTATTCTGCAATGGTCTAAGGAAGACATCTTTTGAAAAATGATATCAAGTGTATGGTCTAAGGGAAACATCTATAGAAAATGAAATATATCTGAAGCACGAGTTATTTCCCCTAGACCATAAAATTATTAAAATACAAAAACAACCGTGGTCTAATTGAGACAACTTTTGACGAAATGTAATTTGTTTTATGGTCTAAGGGAAACAACTATCGACAATAAAATACATCAGAAGCACGAGTTATTTCCCCTAGACTATAAAAATCATTAAAATCAAGAACGACCGTCTTAGGGTCTAAGGGAGACATGTTTAATCTTATGGTCTAGGTGGAAACAACTCTAGATGAAATTACTGAAAGTGCACCAAGCAAGGGGCTAACTGCAGATTACATTTGGACATGAATTTACCGATCCAAAATTCTAACTTGAACTTTACAATAGCTCTTTGGTATTTCCATATATTGAATGGTAAAGGAGTTGAACGCAAAATACTGTACACACAGTATGGTGGTCTATCGATATACTAAATTTTGACATACGTATTCGCATCTGCTATCTGGATAGTTTCTGCTAAGCACTCTTCCTGGTTTACAATAGATTTTAGCCAGGTTTTTTTTTTTATGAAATTAACTGACATACATGTCATATCAGTATCACAATTGCCTAACTTTGATAAATATATTGAGTCCAATCCTACTATAAAAGCAGAAATAAAACCCTGTGTTATTTACATTTTCTTCAGCGTGATATAACTTAAATATTATTAAAAGCGACGTAAAACAACATACAAAAGAATTAGTCAATTTCTTAAAGTGTTTTACAACGCATAGGTGAAAAGTTTTTAATGCATTGCTTTTGAAATCATTTAAAATCCCAGCATTTTGGAGGAGTTTGTTGCAGCGGGTTTTTGCCAACATATGCTTTCAAAGTCGTCTGCTGTTGTATGTGGAAAGGGACAAGGAGACACGTAAGAATCATGTCCCATCGTCTACCCGTCTGTCTATTACGCTTTGTATTAATTGGTCATAATAGTTTTCCATTAAGCAGATTCGCTTCAAAGTTGCATCACTTATAATCTTGTAATAGGCAGAATTAAACTATACAATGAACTCTTGTGTGCTTTTGTTGGAAATTATCTCCCTTTCCAGATATTTGCGTAAGTATTATTGACACATGTGTTTCGTGAAACGTTCTTTTTTAGTTGATAATTTGTTATTTCAAGTCCCAATTCGAACGACCAGTGGCTTAAATAACTTCTGTCATGCTCGAAAAAGTATAAGCTAATCGACAGGGTTTAACCCTTTGACTGTCGAAACCGATTTTGTGAAGCCTTTGCCATTAGTACAGAGCCTGGCAAGGCGGCACTCTCGGGCTACTTTGACCAGGCTCTATACTGTTGGTGTAACATAATATCACACTGCGTTCATGCCACGGACGGTATCTATAAACCTGAACATTTAAGTCACAATTGAATATTTGTAAAGTATAGTGTAACTACGCATTTCATAGAACTTACCGTTAACCTATCGACTTATCTAACTATGACCGTTTTGAAAATATACGATTGAACATGTACAACCATTCAACATGCAGACACATGTTGACGCTTTGAAGCAGACTTCATTCAATAAGCATACTTTGGTTTGCAGAGACTATCTGCCTACACGTCGTCAGCTGCATATTTGTCGTTTGTCGGTAAAGGTTAAATCAATCAACCATTATGAGTACATGCTCAATTTGTCTCGTGTAAAAACTTTCTTTAAACACGATTTATCAAAATACGATTGCCGCTTTCAACAGTTGGTTAGTTATATCACGGCGGGCAGTTGATTTAACTACGAATTGCGAGGTGTTCACGAACCAGCAAGCCGTACAGTATTCTCCTATAATGACTTATTTCGCCTGATGGTTGACGAAGAATGACGTGCACCACAATGGCAATCTCAGTGCTCGGTGTCAAAGGTAATCTGAATACGTCCTCATCGACGTCATCTTAACCGACTGCAGCTATCGTGGCGAGACCTATATAACACGAAAACGGCTTTATTGGAGCGGAAAGGCACTTGGAATAAATATAGCACGCTTTGAAACAGATTCTTCTATCTTCCCTGTGGTGTTGTTGTTGCTGTTGTTAGAGCGTTCGCTTCGGGATTCGATCGACGGGCGGGTCGTATCAAATACTTTAAAATGGTAGTAATGGCTTCCGCTCTTGCGGGGGTAGCATTAAGACTGATGCAGCGGTAGCACTAGTAAGACACACAGGAAACGCCTAAATATGGGGCGTTCCACGAGAAAACCAACAATATGAACTCTGCGTCAATGTATCAACACAGATCAGCAGGCGGAATCCGCGCATGCGTATACAGGCCGACTAATTCCGTCTTAGGGGATTACAGGTATAGATTTATGACTCCTGAAAAAGAAAATCCACAGGAAGCCACAATGTTGGTTTTCTCGCGAACTGTGCCGATTTGTTGGCTGATTTTGAACTACATATGAGCCGTCCCGCGAGAAAACCTGCATTATAACCTCTGCGTAATGTATCTACCCAGATCAGCCTGCGCAGTCCGCGCTGACTGATCCGGGCCGACACATTCCGTCTGAGGGTAATAGAGGTATAGAGTAATGATTCATGAAACAGAACATCCAGTGTATATCCGAATAAGCATGCGCGGCATGTGTAGGCTGATCCGGGTCAAGTCCACAATGATAGTTTCATCGCGGGACGGCTCATTCGCAAATTCCTTTCGGTTGATTTTCGTAGAGCGCCGCTCATTTAATCAGGTGACACGTCTGTAATCGTTGACTTAACCCCTTACCCACATACCACTAATCTAAGGCAGACGACTTTCAAAACATCTAGGTGAAAATGTAGAAAATCCATGCAAATGATCGTCTAAGCGTAGGAAGTTGGAACAAAGGAAGAAATTACTCCTCAGAATCCCGTGATGAGCGGGTTCTGCATTTTCGGATCTTACGTGGGAGGATATCACTAAGCGTGGTTTGGTCGGGAAGCTCCACGCTCTCCCCAAGCTTATTTTGAACGTGCACCAAATAAGCGTAGCCGGGTCGTGGCCAACAAAAAGCGTGGCATAAAGTCTTATTATGAACATAGTGGAACGCTAGTGTCGTACACACAGCGTGGTAGCATCGTAATGAGATATCTGTGGTCGTAATCAAAACGCAGCACCGTCGGGAACTATTTCGAGCCGTTTTGTCATAAGGCAAGAGATCTCGCGCTGGAAACTATATCTTCAAGGCACTCTTTCAGCTCAGATTCGTTGAATATTTGAGCATCAGACATGGAGCCAAGGCCACCACAGTCAATCCAGAGTTACTTGTAATCAGCATCAGCCAGCACCACCACAGAGAAGAAGCCCTTGTTATCATGGTACGAAGATCCCCTGTTCGGGAGACATCTGATGGCCACGTGCTTGCCATCTAGGCCACCACATGCATGTGGCACATTCCGTCTGTTCTTGAACTCCTGTTCTTTGCGGCTCCATTCATCTGGAGTAGTAAGACACTTGATCACCCCCATCCTTATACTCCTCAATAATGGCCTGACAAACCTCAGGTATGTGTAAGGTGATGGTATTCTTGGCCACTCTGAAGTTATACATAAAGTTGGGTAAGTTGTCCCCTGAAGCGAGATGTCTGATGGTTATGGCCAGATTCGTGCCCGGTTACTTCAGCAGAATTGAAGTAGTGTTCTCTGTGAGTTTTGAAGAAAACGCAGTCAAACATGTAGTGGGACTCAGATCCGACTTGACTTTGTGTACAAAGTTTACAAATTCTATCTTCATAAGGGATTGCCTCGTATCGTAGACGCTCAACTGTAATTGACAAACACAACATGCAATTAACATACCACATGTAATTGACATACAGCATGTAACTGACATATAGCATGTAATTGACAAACACAGCATGTACTTGACATACAACATGTAATTGACAAACACTACACGTAATTAACATACAACATGTAATTGACATTATTATTATCTTTATTTCCTCCATATTTGAAGATTTCACAAACAATACAAACAGATCACAAATTAACTATTACAAAAACAAGCAACTACAAAGAAAAGTAAAAACAGAAAATGAGAACGAGAGAGAGATTGAGAAAATGAGAGAAAAATGCATAATTATATTTTATATATACAAGTCAATTGTCAGAAAGAGATACAGGCAATCATAAGTTAAAATCATAATACACATGAGTAACATTTTTCGAACATGCTACTATACTTCCAACTGCATTCAGACATACACTATAAATGAGCTGAGCAGAATACATGCGCCCGATGAATCCAACTCCATGAACTAAATTGTTGCAACTCACAACAGAGGTCGAGATAAGGCGACCCTCTATCATAGGCACCAACATGCTCATACGAAAACGAAAGTAGAGTTGAATACGCCACGCTACTGCTCTATATACATGGAAACTTGTGAAAACATATAAGTCAATCTAAGCCCATGCGTCGCCGGACCACTGACATCTTCCAACGCACAGAAACCCGATGAATCCAACTCCATGAACTAAATTGTTGCAACTCACAACAGAGGTCGAGATAAGGCGACCCTCTATCATAGGCACCAACATGCTCATACGAAAACGAAAGTAGAGTTGAATACGCCACGCTACTGCTTTATATACATGGAAACTTGTGAAAACATATAAGTCAATCTAAGCCCATGCGTCGCCGGACCACTGACATCTTCCAACGCACAGAAACCAGGCGAGAACTCCACCCGATCCAGGGAATATGGTAAAGTCATGACGCTCAAGATAGAGCGACGATGGCCCCCATATACGCTGATAATATATTTTATGAATTATAGATTGACCAGACATAATAAAGAAATCTATATGAAAGTTTAACAAAAGCATCATATCTTTCACCAAGCAAAATGAATAATTGATTGACAGGCATGCCAAGCAAACTGTTCACATATTCAATTCTATTCAATGCAGTTAGAGTTCTAAAAATGTTAACACCAAAGTGTTTCAAGACAAATCTATTGAATTTCATTCTTGCTCTTTGCACAACACCACAATCTACTACAACATGTAGTGTGAAATTAGCTGCCAGGTTGCTTGCATTGCATTTCGGACAATCGGGCTTGACATATCCAAGGTAGGCAATAAATTGAGCAACACTGAAACAATATTGTAAAATATCTGGGTATTTCTTAGCAAACAGCCACACCGGAGACTCTTGTAAACAAAGCTGTATTTGTCTGTATTGTATAAAGTCTTCATGATTTGTTTCACATTCCCACAACCGTTCGTATTGCTCGTTTACTTTGAATGAGTATATCTTTTTCCACGAATATTTCGAAGGAAATGTACAACTTTTATAATATCCAACTATAAAATCATATAAGTTATACCTTTGCAAAATGGAGACTATTTCAGAAATAAAGCCGGAAGTCGATGTCCCTGTCATATACGAGCAAAGACGAGCTAAAAACATATCTTTTGCAGACGATTTATTATGCAATTTACAAAATTGTCCAAAGAGATTTAGCTTCCTCTTTTCTATTTCTGATTCAATCGGCAAACTTCCAATTAATCCCAGTGCAATGTTTGTCCTAGATCTATGCTTTAGGCCTTGTATATGTTTTATACACAATCGATGAGCTCGTTCTAATAGACTTAAGTCATTACTAGAAGAAATGGAGAGTAATTCAGTTCCAAATAGCGCTTTCGGAAGTATGACAGAAGTGTATATTTTCTTACTAGTGAGTGGATTCAAACCTTTAGAATGAAGGCCATCTTTACTCATACTGAACAGACTTCGACGAAGCTTCTTACAAACATGCTGAACTGGTACATTAGAAAGTTTATATTTGCTGCTGATAATTCCAAGATGAACAACCTCTTCTATTTCCTTCATGTTTTCACAACCAATACTCCATGCCTTATTTCTACGAGTGTAACAATGTTTCGTTTCGTTAAAAATTACTACATGACATTTCTCAGCATTATACTGATATCTCCATTTACACGAGTATGAATAGCAAGTGTTAATCATGGTCTGAAGTGAATGCATCGAAAGAGACAGAAGCGCCATATCGTCTGCGAATGAGGGAGTACAGAAATCCAAGTTATTGATCTTAAAACCAAGGTTACTATTAACTAGTATTTCAATCAATTCATTGATATAGCATAAATATAAGAACGGGGACCATACCCCTCCTTGCCGGGTACCTTGTAATACTGGGAACCAGATAGAATAATGACCAGAGAATAAAATACGACTATGCATTTCCGAATGCATGGCTATAACGGTCTTTAATAATGTAATGTCTATGCCTAGTAGGTATAATTTGTATATTAAACCGTCGTGCCAAACTCTATCGAATGCTTGACGGGCGTCCAGGAAACATGAGAACAGTTTACTGTTCTTTTCTTTACAAAAGTTAATGCTTTCTTTGACTACAAAAGAAGTCATAATACTACTCATATTTTGACATACACAACATGTAATTGACAAACACAACACGTAATTAACATACAATATGTAATTGACAAACACAACACATAATTAACATACAACATGTAATTGACAAACACAACATGTAAATGACATTTGAATTGCCATCAAACATGTAATTGTCATTGGCATACGTATCACCTGCACATCGGTCATGTGACGATAATCCTCTAAACAGGTTTTGTCACCTTTTGGAAAGAAAACACTGTGCAGGTACACAGGTAAATTGGGTAAATTTAACATCGGTTGCTGTAATGAATAGTGTAATGGTCATATTTGGATTATCTTGACATATCACATCGATAACAAGTATGGGTCGTCGTCCAGGATCATAGCTAGGTTTTAAGAATATTATTAAAGGAGTGTTTGAAGATGGCGTACATGTAGCTGACGTCGCACGTTGTTTTTAGCCTTCATAAACTGACAACGTCTCGCCTACAAGTACGATTCCGCCAGACATACAGTGTTATCAGGTAAAACTCGTGACGCCACTTGAAAATCCCTAAATTGTGACCTCATTCAGACGTATTCGCACCATGGTTGCCAGGAAGCATGTAACTAAACTTACCAGGATTTTACTGCCCGTAATCGGCTGAATGCTGCAAGACTACCAGCTTGTCGCCTTTATGCCCTAGTCAGACACACACATACGGATTATGCGAATGCTACGGATGGCTCGTCCGTATCTATCCCTTCTATCCGTAATGGTCCGTATCGCATCCGTAGAGTCCGTAACTGTCCGTATCGTATCCGTATAGTCCACAGGATCCGCGTCCAAATTTGGAAAAGTTTCAAAATTCAGGCGCGGACGAGTAAACCGTAATGATCCGTATCTGAAGCTTACTGAAGGCATTTATCCGTATATAAACCTATCAGTCCGAGGTCCACCCCAAGTTGTGGACTGATACGGTTTCATGCGGATCGTTACCTTTAGTTACGTCGGTTAATTACAGCAAAATCATTATTGTCCAATGGGTGACAATTTCAGTCTACATATTCATCTGGTCTCGTTCTGCGTATTGTTAAGGACTGTTACGTACAGAAATGTTTCAATACGGATAGCTTTGTTCCGATACTAACAGATACCTATGTGTGGGGATAAACGCGGATAATTACGAATAGCCAATTTCAGATACGGATAAATACGGATTGTTACAGACTCTTGTTGAGATATTGGAGTTTGCCTTCTGGGGAGGCTGCCTCTTCTTCTGCTGCTTCTTTGCAGGCATGTTTATCACACAACTTTGCCAATGTATACACTAGTAGACTCCAAAAGTATCATAGAGTATCCTAGTGTCCTATTTATGGACAGAAATATCTAACTTCAGCAGTAATTCAATATATTAGTCCAATAATGTGTAGATGTACTTGTTCAAAATGCCATTGGAGATTATGGACGTCACCCCTTCTACCCGCAAGGTATGCGCAACAGTCCGTATCTGAAGGTATATATCCGCATTTAAAGGCAGCAGAAGGTAATGGAAGGTAAGTAATCCGTATATAGGTCAAATTACGCTAAATACATAAGTACTATAGTCCCCCAAAAAACCCATTTGTTTGCGTAGAAATGAGTGTATACCATCAACAGAATGTATTGAATATATGACATTGAGTTTAAACGTATTGTGAATGTGTACAGGATGCACTGGAAATGATTGATTTGATCACGTTTAGTATTTTGACCTTGTTTGAAAGTGAAAGTAGAGAATGCTAAACACGGGTTTTGTCCGGGCCCGATTTGGTCCAAAATGACAGTAACCATTTTCGCCTGGTGAGTTCTTTCTTGCATAATGCATGATCCCCACATTTTCTTTGGATTGTTTTAAAGCTAGGAGGTAACTCTTTTCAATGATATATGGTGTTTTACATGAAAAACGATTAGAACGTGTGACAATTGGGGACTGAAATTGGACGATTTACATGGAAACAAAGAAGAATTTGTATTGGTGTATTGTAACGTATATGCGTATCTATCCGCATTGTGTCAACCGCTGAGATCCGCATTTATCTTCAACCATCCGTATCTATCCGCATCTATAGGTAACTATCCGTAAGAAAATAGGCCACGCCCACAAGTTCTGCGAAAGACTGCGGATTGTATCCGCATTTATCCGCCCTATCCGCAATGTGTGTGTCTGACTAGGCACTTATGTTAATATCCCATTGAACGTAAGCCTACGTCACCGTGTACCACGTCTTTATTTGGCTCGACAACATGTTGGATGGATAGGAAGGTAGGATCGTTTTTATAGATGAGTACAACATTTTTCTTCATGAAGCAGATGGCAGGATGCGAGTATGGAGACGGAAATGTGAAAGGCTTGACTCTACTTACATCGTCCAACGTGATCGCTAAGGTGGTGGACATAGTTTGGTATGGATCGGTATTTCACATAGCGGGAAGACAGAACGTAAAACCATACGTGATAACATAAATAGGTTCGTTATTG
The DNA here is from genome assembly GCA_031761405.1 of Serripes groenlandicus. Classification (NCBI taxonomy): domain Eukaryota; kingdom Metazoa; phylum Mollusca; class Bivalvia; order Cardiida; family Cardiidae; genus Serripes; species Serripes groenlandicus. The sequence goes on along the minus strand of JASEVX010000001.1, from coordinate 105,729,287 downwards.
TTATCCAGCAAGATATCGCGCTCTCACAATACCCGTTACACAGAAACGTTCTCGAGGTAAACAACATTGACTTCCCTGATTGACCAGCGAAATCACATGAATTTCCCTCCGATTGCGTATGTATGGGATTATCTAGGAAGGTAAGAATAAACGGACCAGTAGTACTGGTACCTAACCCAGGAAACACCGTGATAAAACTGAAAATAATGTTGAAAACGGCATAAAACACGAAACGATAAATTAACAATAAATAATATGAGACGCCGTGTTTAGCTGTAACTTATAATAACATGAATTCAAAATATCGTTATTTGTCAAAACTGTTTCATATAAACACTGGAAAAATGATATCAATGTTATGGTCTAAGGGAAACAACTATAGAAAATGAAATATATCTGAAGCATGAGTTATTTTCCCCTGACCATTCAATTTCTGAAATCGGATCATAGCTCAGCTGCCCTGCAATGGTATAAGGGAAACAACTTTTGACAAATGTTATTTGATTTAAAGTCTAAGGGAAACAACTTAAGAAAATGAAATATATCAGAAACACGAGTTATTTCCCCTAGATCATAAAAATCATTAAGTCTTAATCCACAGTGGTCTAAGGGAGACAACTTATGGCGAATGTAATTTGTTTCATGGTCTAAGGGAAACAACTCTATACAATAAAATACATCAGAAGCACGAATTATTTCCCCTAGACCATACAATCATTCAAATACAAGAACGACCGTCTTTGGACAGTTATTCTGCAATGGTCTAAGGAAGACATCTTTTGAAAAATGATATCAAGTGTATGGTCTAAGGGAAACATCTATAGAAAATGAAATATATCTGAAGCACGAGTTATTTCCCCTAGACCATAAAATTATTAAAATACAAAAACAACCGTGGTCTAATTGAGACAACTTTTGACGAAATGTAATTTGTTTTATGGTCTAAGGGAAACAACTATCGACAATAAAATACATCAGAAGCACGAGTTATTTCCCCTAGACTATAAAAATCATTAAAATCAAGAACGACCGTCTTAGGGTCTAAGGGAGACATGTTTAATCTTATGGTCTAGGTGGAAACAACTCTAGATGAAATTACTGAAAGTGCACCAAGCAAGGGGCTAACTGCAGATTACATTTGGACATGAATTTACCGATCCAAAATTCTAACTTGAACTTTACAATAGCTCTTTGGTATTTCCATATATTGAATGGTAAAGGAGTTGAACGCAAAATACTGTACACACAGTATGGTGGTCTATCGATATACTAAATTTTGACATACGTATTCGCATCTGCTATCTGGATAGTTTCTGCTAAGCACTCTTCCTGGTTTACAATAGATTTTAGCCAGGTTTTTTTTTTTATGAAATTAACTGACATACATGTCATATCAGTATCACAATTGCCTAACTTTGATAAATATATTGAGTCCAATCCTACTATAAAAGCAGAAATAAAACCCTGTGTTATTTACATTTTCTTCAGCGTGATATAACTTAAATATTATTAAAAGCGACGTAAAACAACATACAAAAGAATTAGTCAATTTCTTAAAGTGTTTTACAACGCATAGGTGAAAAGTTTTTAATGCATTGCTTTTGAAATCATTTAAAATCCCAGCATTTTGGAGGAGTTTGTTGCAGCGGGTTTTTGCCAACATATGCTTTCAAAGTCGTCTGCTGTTGTATGTGGAAAGGGACAAGGAGACACGTAAGAATCATGTCCCATCGTCTACCCGTCTGTCTATTACGCTTTGTATTAATTGGTCATAATAGTTTTCCATTAAGCAGATTCGCTTCAAAGTTGCATCACTTATAATCTTGTAATAGGCAGAATTAAACTATACAATGAACTCTTGTGTGCTTTTGTTGGAAATTATCTCCCTTTCCAGATATTTGCGTAAGTATTATTGACACATGTGTTTCGTGAAACGTTCTTTTTTAGTTGATAATTTGTTATTTCAAGTCCCAATTCGAACGACCAGTGGCTTAAATAACTTCTGTCATGCTCGAAAAAGTATAAGCTAATCGACAGGGTTTAACCCTTTGACTGTCGAAACCGATTTTGTGAAGCCTTTGCCATTAGTACAGAGCCTGGCAAGGCGGCACTCTCGGGCTACTTTGACCAGGCTCTATACTGTTGGTGTAACATAATATCACACTGCGTTCATGCCACGGACGGTATCTATAAACCTGAACATTTAAGTCACAATTGAATATTTGTAAAGTATAGTGTAACTACGCATTTCATAGAACTTACCGTTAACCTATCGACTTATCTAACTATGACCGTTTTGAAAATATACGATTGAACATGTACAACCATTCAACATGCAGACACATGTTGACGCTTTGAAGCAGACTTCATTCAATAAGCATACTTTGGTTTGCAGAGACTATCTGCCTACACGTCGTCAGCTGCATATTTGTCGTTTGTCGGTAAAGGTTAAATCAATCAACCATTATGAGTACATGCTCAATTTGTCTCGTGTAAAAACTTTCTTTAAACACGATTTATCAAAATACGATTGCCGCTTTCAACAGTTGGTTAGTTATATCACGGCGGGCAGTTGATTTAACTACGAATTGCGAGGTGTTCACGAACCAGCAAGCCGTACAGTATTCTCCTATAATGACTTATTTCGCCTGATGGTTGACGAAGAATGACGTGCACCACAATGGCAATCTCAGTGCTCGGTGTCAAAGGTAATCTGAATACGTCCTCATCGACGTCATCTTAACCGACTGCAGCTATCGTGGCGAGACCTATATAACACGAAAACGGCTTTATTGGAGCGGAAAGGCACTTGGAATAAATATAGCACGCTTTGAAACAGATTCTTCTATCTTCCCTGTGGTGTTGTTGTTGCTGTTGTTAGAGCGTTCGCTTCGGGATTCGATCGACGGGCGGGTCGTATCAAATACTTTAAAATGGTAGTAATGGCTTCCGCTCTTGCGGGGGTAGCATTAAGACTGATGCAGCGGTAGCACTAGTAAGACACACAGGAAACGCCTAAATATGGGGCGTTCCACGAGAAAACCAACAATATGAACTCTGCGTCAATGTATCAACACAGATCAGCAGGCGGAATCCGCGCATGCGTATACAGGCCGACTAATTCCGTCTTAGGGGATTACAGGTATAGATTTATGACTCCTGAAAAAGAAAATCCACAGGAAGCCACAATGTTGGTTTTCTCGCGAACTGTGCCGATTTGTTGGCTGATTTTGAACTACATATGAGCCGTCCCGCGAGAAAACCTGCATTATAACCTCTGCGTAATGTATCTACCCAGATCAGCCTGCGCAGTCCGCGCTGACTGATCCGGGCCGACACATTCCGTCTGAGGGTAATAGAGGTATAGAGTAATGATTCATGAAACAGAACATCCAGTGTATATCCGAATAAGCATGCGCGGCATGTGTAGGCTGATCCGGGTCAAGTCCACAATGATAGTTTCATCGCGGGACGGCTCATTCGCAAATTCCTTTCGGTTGATTTTCGTAGAGCGCCGCTCATTTAATCAGGTGACACGTCTGTAATCGTTGACTTAACCCCTTACCCACATACCACTAATCTAAGGCAGACGACTTTCAAAACATCTAGGTGAAAATGTAGAAAATCCATGCAAATGATCGTCTAAGCGTAGGAAGTTGGAACAAAGGAAGAAATTACTCCTCAGAATCCCGTGATGAGCGGGTTCTGCATTTTCGGATCTTACGTGGGAGGATATCACTAAGCGTGGTTTGGTCGGGAAGCTCCACGCTCTCCCCAAGCTTATTTTGAACGTGCACCAAATAAGCGTAGCCGGGTCGTGGCCAACAAAAAGCGTGGCATAAAGTCTTATTATGAACATAGTGGAACGCTAGTGTCGTACACACAGCGTGGTAGCATCGTAATGAGATATCTGTGGTCGTAATCAAAACGCAGCACCGTCGGGAACTATTTCGAGCCGTTTTGTCATAAGGCAAGAGATCTCGCGCTGGAAACTATATCTTCAAGGCACTCTTTCAGCTCAGATTCGTTGAATATTTGAGCATCAGACATGGAGCCAAGGCCACCACAGTCAATCCAGAGTTACTTGTAATCAGCATCAGCCAGCACCACCACAGAGAAGAAGCCCTTGTTATCATGGTACGAAGATCCCCTGTTCGGGAGACATCTGATGGCCACGTGCTTGCCATCTAGGCCACCACATGCATGTGGCACATTCCGTCTGTTCTTGAACTCCTGTTCTTTGCGGCTCCATTCATCTGGAGTAGTAAGACACTTGATCACCCCCATCCTTATACTCCTCAATAATGGCCTGACAAACCTCAGGTATGTGTAAGGTGATGGTATTCTTGGCCACTCTGAAGTTATACATAAAGTTGGGTAAGTTGTCCCCTGAAGCGAGATGTCTGATGGTTATGGCCAGATTCGTGCCCGGTTACTTCAGCAGAATTGAAGTAGTGTTCTCTGTGAGTTTTGAAGAAAACGCAGTCAAACATGTAGTGGGACTCAGATCCGACTTGACTTTGTGTACAAAGTTTACAAATTCTATCTTCATAAGGGATTGCCTCGTATCGTAGACGCTCAACTGTAATTGACAAACACAACATGCAATTAACATACCACATGTAATTGACATACAGCATGTAACTGACATATAGCATGTAATTGACAAACACAGCATGTACTTGACATACAACATGTAATTGACAAACACTACACGTAATTAACATACAACATGTAATTGACATTATTATTATCTTTATTTCCTCCATATTTGAAGATTTCACAAACAATACAAACAGATCACAAATTAACTATTACAAAAACAAGCAACTACAAAGAAAAGTAAAAACAGAAAATGAGAACGAGAGAGAGATTGAGAAAATGAGAGAAAAATGCATAATTATATTTTATATATACAAGTCAATTGTCAGAAAGAGATACAGGCAATCATAAGTTAAAATCATAATACACATGAGTAACATTTTTCGAACATGCTACTATACTTCCAACTGCATTCAGACATACACTATAAATGAGCTGAGCAGAATACATGCGCCCGATGAATCCAACTCCATGAACTAAATTGTTGCAACTCACAACAGAGGTCGAGATAAGGCGACCCTCTATCATAGGCACCAACATGCTCATACGAAAACGAAAGTAGAGTTGAATACGCCACGCTACTGCTCTATATACATGGAAACTTGTGAAAACATATAAGTCAATCTAAGCCCATGCGTCGCCGGACCACTGACATCTTCCAACGCACAGAAACCCGATGAATCCAACTCCATGAACTAAATTGTTGCAACTCACAACAGAGGTCGAGATAAGGCGACCCTCTATCATAGGCACCAACATGCTCATACGAAAACGAAAGTAGAGTTGAATACGCCACGCTACTGCTTTATATACATGGAAACTTGTGAAAACATATAAGTCAATCTAAGCCCATGCGTCGCCGGACCACTGACATCTTCCAACGCACAGAAACCAGGCGAGAACTCCACCCGATCCAGGGAATATGGTAAAGTCATGACGCTCAAGATAGAGCGACGATGGCCCCCATATACGCTGATAATATATTTTATGAATTATAGATTGACCAGACATAATAAAGAAATCTATATGAAAGTTTAACAAAAGCATCATATCTTTCACCAAGCAAAATGAATAATTGATTGACAGGCATGCCAAGCAAACAGTTCACATATTCAATTCTATTCAATGCAGTTAGAGTTCTAAAAATGTTAACACCAAAGTGTTTCAAGACAAATCTATTGAATTTCATTCTTGCTCTTTGCACAACACCACAATCTACTACAACATGTAGTGTGAAATTAGCTGCCAAGTTGCTTGCATTGCATTTCGGACAATCGGGCTTGACATATCCAAGGTAGGCAATAAATTGAGCAACACTGAAACAATATTGTAAAATATCTGGGTATTTCTTAGCAAACAGCCACACCGGAGACTCTTGTAAACAAAGCTGTATTTGTCTGTATTGTATAAAGTCTTCATGATTTGTTTCACATTCCCACAACCGTTCGTATTGCTCGTTTACTTTGAATGAGTATATCTTTTTCCACGAATATTTCGAAGGAAATGTACAACTTTTATAATATCCAACTATAAAATCATATAAGTTATACCTTTGCAAAATGGAGACTATTTCAGAAATAAAGCCGGAAGTCGATGTCCCTGACATATACGAGCAAAGACGAGCTAAAAACATATCTTTTGCAGACGAATTATTATGCAATTTACAAAATTGTCCAAAGAGATTTAGCTTCCTCTTTTCTATTTCTGATTCAATCGGCAAACTTCCAATTAATCCCAGTGCAATGTTTGTCCTAGATCTATGCTTTAGGCCTTGTATATGTCTTATACACAATCGATGAGCTCGTTCTAATAGACTTAAGTCATTACTAGAAGAAATGGAGAGTAATTCAGTTCCAAATAGCGCTTTCGGAAGTATGACAGAAGTGTATATTTTCTTACTAGTGAGTGGATTCAAACCTTTAGAATGAAGGCCATCTTTACTCATACTGAACAGACTTCGACGAAGCTTCTTACAAACATGCTGAACTGGTACATTAGAAAGTTTATATTTGCTGCTGATAATTCCAAGATGAACAACCTCTTCTATTTCCTTCATGTTTTCACAACCAATACTCCATGCCTTATTTCTACGAGTGTAACAATGTTTCGTTTCGTTAAAAATTACTACATGACATTTCTCAGCATTATACTGATATCTCCATTTACACGAGTATGAATAGCAAGTGTTAATCATGGTCTGAAGTGAATGCATCGAAAGAGACAGAAGCGCCATATCGTCTGCGAATGAGGGAGCACAGAAATCAAAGTTATTGATCTTAAAACCAAGGTTACTATTAACTAGTATTTCAATCAATTCATTGATATAGCATAAATATAAGAACGGGGACCATACCCCTCCTTGCCGGGTACCTTGTAATACTGGGAACCAGTCAGAATAATGACCAGAGAATAAAATACGACTATGCATTTCCGAATGCATGGCTATAACGGTCTTTAATAATGTAATGTCTATGCCTAGTAGGTATAATTTGTATATTAAACCGTCGTGCCAAACTCTATCGAATGCTTGACGGGCGTCCAGGAAACATGAGAACAGTTTACTGTTCTTTTCTTTACAAAAGTTAATGCTTTCTTTGACTACAAAAGAAGTCATAATACTACTCATATTTTTCTGAAACCCCCCCTGCAACGGGTGAATAGGACTATTAATTCTGTTTTGTAACCTTCCGAGTAACAGTTTCTCGTACAGCTTCAGAATCGATGAAGACAACGTAATTGCCCGATAATTATTTGGAATATCTTTACGTTTTCCGTTGCCTTTGTGTAAAGTAACTATGGTTCCTAGCTTCAAATTACAGGGGACATAACCATACCTGTACATCAAATTAAACAAGAACGTCAAATAGTGGTTTAACATTAAGCCTCCATATAAGATATGTTCATTGTATACACAGTCATGTCCGCACATTTTACACTTTTTTAACTCCTTGCTCGCCATTATGACTTCATCAGATGAGAATTCGTCTAAGTTGTCGCGTAGTGGGACATTTTTATTTTTCAAGTTTGCGACTATATCGGATACCTTCAGAAAATGATCTTTGTCATAATGATCACAATCGGTATCAGAATACAAGGCAGCAAAGTGCTTTCCCCATGCTTCGGTAATTTCATTTGAATTCCTCAGAACAGTGTCGTTAAATTTCATTTCATTGCCAACCGTTGAAACTTTGCGAGCGCGTTTTGCATTAAATAATCTCCAAAACAAAGCACTATCACATCCGGAAGCATCATCAATGTCTTGGTTGATTTTATTCAAAATTCGCATCGACCTCCCGCATCCGAGGCGTACGTTCTTCCACAACACCACCAAGTAGCTATGTCGAATTTCAACATAATGTAAGTAATATAATTTGAGAAACAGTTTACATTCTAGTTTATATATTGTTACTGTAACAACTTGCATCACAGAGATAAGTGTTTCCAAATTTCTCTTCACTGTTTCAGCCAGGTTATATTTATATATGTTATTACTATAGTAAGATCCCGCGTAAAGCAAGATCCTTCAAAGATTTATAATATGTTTCCTGACTCGATATAAACCGAGCCGGATTCAAACTCGGATTGCAAGTAAAAAATGTACAATATGAATTTTTCTTATATTACTATATATAAGGGAGCCTAATTTTATAAATAGTAATTTTCAAATAACTATTGTTACAAATTCTTCTATATGTTATGAAACATAAACACATTTTGTATTCAGATTTAACAATCGTTTAAGGTGTTTCAGAGTCAAACGAACACAGTGATGCTTTTCTCAAGATAATGTTCCTACGACAACGCATTCAAAAATGTGCCTCCTCAAGTAAAACTCGACAATTTTGACAAGGTCCTTCCTCACATTTGTCAAATTCTGCCAGTTATCATTTGGTTCTCGTTAAATGTATGTATATAAGCCGTTCCACGAGAACACATTATGGACTAAGTGTAATTTATCGATTAAGATCAACCTGCGCAATCCGCACAGGCTAATCCCGACCGACAGATTCCGTCTCAGGGGATAGAGGTATAGCTTAATGAATCCTGAAAAAGAAAATCCACATATTGCGCAAATTGTATGTCCGGGTTAGCTTGCGAGGAATGCTGAGGCTGATCCGAGTCGATAATTTTCGCAATGTTGGTTTTCTAGTGGAATGGCTGATATTATGATAGCAATAAATATTAACAAATAATAGCCAGTGATTAAGAATATGTACAATATTGAATTTATGATCAGTGTAGGTTGAGATCAGCCTGTACGTCAGATCTACATAAGCTCTTTATAAGCGTATATAGGTAATATTTTTACAGTGTAGATCATGATCAGACTGATGTGGGTCTTCCTTGTTATCTGAAGCCATATGAAACGATTTCCCAAGAACGGGCTCAAATTATGATCTTCGCCAACGATTTTTAAATGTTTACAAAACATACATAATACACCTGTACTATGTACGTTTTGTATTGCTGTTGGTAAGGAATGTATCGTATCAATTAACCCTACAGCAAATCAGCAGCAGACGACTTTGAAATCAGTCAGGCAATATACAGAAAACTTCTTCAAATGAAGTACAATTATTGAATTGGGTTGAAAACAGTGTGGAAAATGGAAGAATTGCTCAATATGAGCATTTTCTCCTTTTGCCACATTGTTTTCAAATGTCGCCTGCTGTAAATCCGTCGAAAAGCGTCTGTAGGTGGAAAAAATATGTTTAAAAACCCCAAATACATCCATTCATATCCCGTATGAAGCAAGATCGATTAGATATTTACCTATCATATATATGTTTCCTGTCTCGGTATAGACCGAGCTGTGGCATTAAATAAAGCGTGCCAGAGAAAAATGTAAATTCATGAATTTTCTTAAAATATTTTATATCGATATTTTTTTTTTTTATTTAAATCTTTATTTCCTCCATATAATGAAGATCAATAATTAACAAAAGTATAAAGACAATGGGAAAAACTAAAAGAACAGGACAAAAATGAAAGCATAGAAATACGAATATAATACAGCTGTACATGTATGTCGCTATGTGAATACCACTGGCCCCTCAAGCTGTCAGATCAACATGTCTCGTGGTGTCTGTGTTCATACGATTAACAATCCCATATATGCTTTGCGCATGCAACCAGTTCAAACCGAAGGGGAATGGTGGATTATAATCTGCCAATGACAATGAGACCCCTAATAGAAAACTTCACCGAAACGAAATGAGAAGTGTTCAATAAAGTACATAGACATAAATTAAGTAATTATAAAATTACCAATGCATCAGGTTAACTGATAAAACATGATACGATATTGAGTCGTCTGCTTAAATTCCTAATTGTGACCTAGTTATCCTTTTCTCCCAATGCTATCAATAGTTTGTTACCCGTAAGAGGTTTACTGTTATTGTGGTCAATAATCACACAGAATCAGTTATCTTTTTAGACTCTGGCATTGTTATCTTTATTGCATGTCTGTAACAAGTCCATGCAGTGTGAAGAAAAATAATAGCTTTGTTATAGAAAAACAAATTTATTTCATAAACAAATGTTATATTAATCTACGTTAGGTTACTATAATTTATATTTCTGTAAATAGTAATATTATCAGAATAACGTTTAATAATAATTAATTATTAACATTTATTTTATTGAATTGTATTAATTGTTTAAGTTGTCTGGAAGAAATTCCACATATTGCGCAAATTGTATGTCCGGGTGAAGCCTGCGAGGCATGCTAAGGCTGATCCGGGTCGATACTTTTAGCCGAGTCCACAATGTTGGTTTTTTAGTGGAACGGACGAACAGAATGTTATTTTCATCATTATATTTGCTCTTTTATTTACTCAAGCTAAACATATTTACGGAAATAAACGGGAAAAGGTGAGATCGTCCGATTGCAATAAAGGTTTTTGGGTTTGTCTGAAATTGTAAAGGTGCTTAGACTCTCAAAATAATAGGAACCATGTGGATGTCTTCATACTTGGCATGTTTCCAGCTCCCTTTCAAGCAATGTTGGACGCGATAGCTGGTATCCAGCCCTAGTGAAGTATATCAACTCTGCTACACGGGATGAAAATAATCACACTCTAATAAATCGTTTAATTTCGTTAGCTTCTTTTTAATTTATCCATTTATTCAGACCAGCGAGTCAATCGCCATACTATTATTATTATTATTATTATCTTTATTTCCTCCATATTTGAAGATTTCACAAACAATACAAACAGATCACAAATTAACTATTACAAAAACAAGCAACTACAAAGAAAAGTAAAAACAGAAAATGAGAACGTGAGAGAGATTGAGAAAATGAGAGAAAAATGCATAATTATATTTTATATATACAAGTCAATTGCCAGAAAGAGATACAGGCAATCATAAGTTAAAATCATAATACACATGAGTAACATTTTTCGAACATGCTACTATACTTCCAACTGCATTCAGACATACAATATAAATGAGCTGAGCAGAATACATGCGCCCGATGAATCCAACTCCATGAACTAAATTGTTGCAACTCACAACAGAGGTCGAGATAAGGCGACCCTCTATCATAGGCACCAACATGCTCATACGAAAACGAAAGTAGAGTTGAATACGCCACGCTACTGCTTTATATACATGGAAACTTGTGAAAACATATAAGTCAATCTAAGCCCATGCGTCGCCGGACCACTGACATCTTCCAACGCACAGAAACCAGGCGAGAACTCCACCCGATCCAGGGAATATGGTAAAGTCATGACGCTCAAGATAGAGCGACGATGGCCCCCATATACGCTGATAATATATTTTATGAATTATAGATTGACCAGACATAATAAAGAAATCTATATGAAAGTTTAACAAAAGCATCATATCTTTCACCAAGCAAAATGAATAATTGATTGACAGGCATGCCAAGCAAACAGTTCACATATTCAATTCTATTCAATGCAGTTAGAGTTCTAAAAATGTTAACACCAAAGTGTTTCAAGACAAATCTATTGAATTTCATTCTTGCTCTTTGCACAACACCACAATCTACTACAACATGTAGTGTGAAATTAGCTGCCAAGTTGCTTGCATTGCATTTCGGACAATCGGGCTTGACATATCCAAGGTAGGCAATAAATTGAGCAACACTGAAACAATATTGTAAAATATCTGGGTATTTCTTAGCAAACAGCCACACCGGAGACTCTTGTAAACAAAGCTGTATTTGTCTGTATTGTATAAAGTCTTCATGATTTGTTTCACATTCCCACAACCGTTCGTATTGCTCGTTTACTTTGAATGAGTATATCTTTTTCCACGAATATTTCGAAGGAAATGTACAACTTTTATAATATCCAACTATAAAATCATATAAGTTATACCTTTGCAAAATGGAGACTATTTCAGAAATAAAGCCGGAAGTCGATGTCCCTGACATATACGAGCAAAGACGAGCTAAAAACATATCTTTTGCAGACGAATTATTATGCAATTTACAAAATTGTCCAAAGAGATTTAGCTTCCTCTTTTCTATTTCTGATTCAATCGGCAAACTTCCAATTAATCCCAGTGCAATGTTTGTCCTAGATCTATGCTTTAGGCCTTGTATATGTCTTATACACAATCGATGAGCTCGTTCTAATAGACTTAAGTCATTACTAGAAGAAATGGAGAGTAATTCAGTTCCAAATAGCGCTTTCGGAAGTATGACAGAAGTGTATATTTTCTTACTAGTGAGTGGATTCAAACCTTTAGAATGAAGGCCATCTTTACTCATACTGAACAGACTTCGACGAAGCTTCTTACAAACATGCTGAACTGGTACATTAGAAAGTTTATATTTGCTGCTGATAATTCCAAGATGAACAACCTCTTCTATTTCCTTCATGTTTTCACAACCAATACTCCATGCCTTATTTCTACGAGTGTAACAATGTTTCGTTTCGTTAAAAATTACTACATGACATTTCTCAGCATTATACTGATATCTCCATTTACACGAGTATGAATAGCAAGTGTTAATCATGGTCTGAAGTGAATGCATCGAAAGAGACAGAAGCGCCATATCGTCTGCGAATGAGGGAGCACAGAAATCAAAGTTATTGATCTTAAAACCAAGGTTACTATTAACTAGTATTTCAATCAATTCATTGATATAGCATAAATATAAGAACGGGGACCATACCCCTCCTTGCCGGGTACCTTGTAATACTGGGAACCAGTCAGAATAATGACCAGAGAATAAAATACGACTATGCATTTCCGAATGCATGGCTATAACGGTCTTTAATAATGTAATGTCTATGCCTAGTAGGTATAATTTGTATATTAAACCGTCGTGCCAAACTCTATCGAATGCTTGACGGGCGTCCAGGAAACATGAGAACAGTTTACTGTTCTTTTCTTTACAAAAGTTAATGCTTTCTTTGACTACAAAAGAAGTCATAATACTACTCATATTTTTCTGAAACCCCCCCTGCAACGGGTGAATAGGACTATTAATTCTGTTTTGTAACCTTCCGAGTAACAGTTTCTCGTACAGCTTCAGAATCGATGAAGACAACGTAATTGCCCGATAATTATTTGGAATATCTTTACGTTTTCCGTTGCCTTTGTGTAAAGTAACTATGGTTCCTAGCTTCAAATTACAGGGGACATAACCATACCTGTACATCAAATTAAACAAGAACGTCAAATAGTGGTTTAACATTAAGCCTCCATATAAGATATGTTCATTGTATACACAGTCATGTCCGCACATTTTACACTTTTTTAACTCCTTGCTCGCCATTATGACTTCATCAGATGAGAATTCGTCTAAGTTGTCGCGTAGTGGGACATTTTTATTTTTCAAGTTTGCGACTATATCGGATACCTTCAGAAAATGATCTTTGTCATAATGATCACAATCGGTATCAGAATACAAGGCAGCAAAGTGCTTTCCCCATGCTTCGGTAATTTCATTTGAATTCCTCAGAACAGTGTCGTTAAATTTCATTTCATTGCCAACCGTTGAAACTTTGCGAGCGCGTTTTGCATTAAATAATCTCCAAAACAAAGCACTATCACATCCGGAAGCATCATCAATGTCTTGGTTGATTTTATTCAAAATTCGCATCGACCTCCCGCATCCGAGGCGTACGTTCTTCCACAACACCACCAAGTAGCTATGTCGAATTTCAACATAATGTAAGTAATATAATTTGAGAAACAGTTTACATTCTAGTTTATATATTGTTACTGTAACAACTTGCATCACAGAGATAAGTGTTTCCAAATTTCTCTTCACTGTTTCAGCCAGGTTATATTTATATATGTTATTACTATAGTAAGATCCCGCGTAAAGCAAGATCCTTCAAAGATTTATAATATGTTTCCTGACTCGATATAAACCGAGCCGGATTCAAACTCGGATTGCAAGTAAAAAATGTACAATATGAATTTTTCTTATATTACTATATATAAGGGAGCCTAATTTTATAAATAGTAATTTTCAAATAACTATTGTTACAAATTCTTCTATATGTTATGAAACATAAACACATTTTGTATTCAGATTTAACAATCGTTTAAGGTGTTTCAGAGTCAAACGAACACAGTGATGCTTTTCTCAAGATAATGTTCCTACGACAACGCATTCAAAAATGTGCCTCCTCAAGTAAAACTCGACAATTTTGACAAGGTCTTTCCTCACATTTGTCAAATTCTGCCAGTTATCATTTGGTTCTCGTTAAATGTATGTATATAAGCCGTTCCACGAGAACACATTATGGACTAAGTGTAATTTATCGATTAAGATCAACCTGCGCAATCCGCACAGGCTAATCCCGACCGACAGATTCCGTCTCAGGGGATAGAGGTATAGCTTAATGAATCCTGAAAAAGAAAATCCACATATTGCGCAAATTGTATGTCCGGGTTAGCTTGCGAGGAATGCTGAGGCTGATCCGAGTCGATAATTTTCGCAATGTTGGTTTTCTAGTGGAATGGCTGATATTATGATAGCAATAAATATTAACAAATAATAGCCAGTGATTAAGAATATGTACAATATTGAATGTATGATCAGTGTAGGTTGAGATCAGCCTGTACGTCAGATCTACATAAGCTCTTTATAAGCGTATATAGGTAATATTTTTACAGTGTAGATCATGATCAGACTGATGTGGGTCTTCCTTGTTATCTGAAGCCATATGAAACGATTTCCCAAGAACGGGCTCAAATTATGATCTTCGCCAACGATTTTTAAATGTTTACAAAACATACATTACAAATTCTCTGTGGTACGTAGTAAAGCAGAGAATGCTTGTCTTAACACGGTAAACACACAAAGGGTTATTGTGTATTGTAGTTGCACGGGATGTGCTGCACGGGATGTGCGCTCGGGTATGAGTATATATAAGGTAGTTATAGGGCGTGTTTGTCAGTTCCACGCTAGACTTCGCTCGTTAGACTGCTTACACAGAGACAACATGGATGAAGAAGATATCAACGCCTTGGTGAACAACCGAGTAAAAGACGTTATTCAGGAGTCACATGGCAACTTGTTGCGGGAAATAGGTGGACTTATAGACAAGATAAGTTATCCAAGCTCTTCTGCCTCTTCTAGTAGTATTTCTTCTCTAGACGCTCCGAAATTCAAGCGTAAAAGTAACGAGGAGCAATTTAAACAGAATTCCAAGGTTATTGCCAGGTTGGAACATGCCGAGTTAAATATGGATTCCCAGAGGATTACGGAGGCTAAAAATGATATTATTGAAGGTAAACAAATGATAGCAAGTTTTAAATGTAAAGGTTTTCGAGTTTAATGGTATTCTTAAATTCTTGTTTATTAAAGTAGCAAAGGAAGCACGGGCTATTCTCGTTGCATTTTTCTTTTTCATTGCAGCAAAAGATATACTAAAGCGGCGTCAGAAATTAATTCAGCTTGCTGATACCTCCGAATTGGGATGGCGAATGGTTGCAGAATATGAGAGCAACCCTATAGCAAGTGACAGCGAGGATGAGAAGCGTATTCATAAGGCAGAATATCGGGCTTCGAGAAAGGCTAAAGGGGAAAAGACAAAGAGAGGCAGGTCAAGGTCAACTCCTTACGGACGGGGACAGCCTAGGGGGGACTCATTACCCTCTCAAGGAACGGGACAGACGTATTCTCATGGGGGTTCGGTGAAGAAACCAGGTTTATGTTTTATCTGCGGAAAGGCGGGGCACTGGAAGAATGAATGCTCACTCCAGAATTACAATAACAAGATAAGTAGTTTTATTGTTGGCCGCCTTTCGAAGGCTTTAGGTAAAACGAATACCAATAGAAAGCAATTATGTTTTGCGGAAAAGGGTATAACAAAAATTGTTAACATTAATTGCATAGAAATGGGGCATGGAGCCGGTTCGAATATCAAGTTTAAATCAGGTGGCCAAAATCCGGGAAAATACAATGAGGAAAAGGAAACAATTGAATATTCGAGCATAAGTGAAAATGAGACTATAGAGAGTCCGATTTTAAACATTGTTAAAAAGGGGGCAAGTGTTGACTTAATAAATCAGTCTTTCAACATTGAGGACAAAGGATCATGTACTGGTTTAGATGATAATGCTAGTTCAAATTATAATGGTTTGAAAAAGGGAGGTACTATCGACTCGGGTAAACATTTAGAGCTAACCGGATTAAGCGTTTTGTCACCTGTTGGTAAACTCAAACAGAGCTATAGCAAATGGGAAGCTTATACCAATAATGCTTACATTTTGGATGTCATTTATAACGGTTATAAGTTACCGTTGGCCGAGACTCCGGTGACAGTTCAGTTAAATAATAATAGATCCGCCAGGGATAATCCGATTTATGTAAAGTCCGAAATTGGCCGTTTAGTAGAAAAGGGTATTATTTCAGTTGTTCAAGAACAACCATTGATAGTCAACCCATTAACGGTTGCATACGGTAGGTCTGGCAAGCCTAGATTAGTTCTTGACTGTAGACATATTAATCCATGCTTACACTTGTTTAAGGTCAAATTTGAGGACGTTAAAGTTGCAAAATCGATTTTTCAGCCTTTCAGTTATGTATTTACATTCGATTTGAAAAGCGCTTATCATCACATTGATATTTGTTCATGCCACAGAACGTATTTGGGGTTTTCATGGTCCGACGAAGGAATTGACCGTTATTATGTTTTTAATTGCCTTCCTTTCGGTTTGTCTACAGCCGGACACATATTCACCAAAGTACTCAGACAGCTACTGAAATATTGGAGATCGTTGTGCATTGATATTGTTATGTTTCTCGATGACGGTATAGGTGGTCACACGGATTTCGATCTTGCTTTAAGACATAGCAAGTTGGTCAGGAGTTCATTAGTTGAATTCGGTTTTCTTTTGGCAGAAGATAAATGCGATTGGTTGCCGAGAAGGATAGCTATTTGGTTGGGTCATGTTTTTAATTTTGAAGACAATATTTTGAGGTTAACGGAAGAAAGAATTAAGCGGTTGGAGACTCAAATTGACTCCGTTTTGTATGATGTGAGGAATGATAAATTCAAAACCGTGCATGTAAAGGCACTAGCTTCGGTTATCGGTCAAATTATATCACTGCAGAGTGTACTTGGTAAACGCGTTAGTTTGCATACTAGAAACTTGTATATTTGTATTATGTATCGCTGTAGTTGGAAGTCACCTGTTCAGGTGAATAAGGAGGCTATAGGAGAATTGAATTATTGGCGTATAAACGCCAGACGTCTCAATGATTTGGGATGTTTGTATTGGCAACATCCGGTCGTAAAAGCAAACGTTTTTGCTGACGCAAGTTCCCATGGTTATGGTGGATTTGTTGAAATGTGTAACGCATGTTTGTCAGGAGACGGATCGGAATCCGCACCGGTAGAAAATACCGTTGTTAAGGAGCAAGGGAGCCGCGCGTCTCAAATTCCCGGTAATTGCGAGTTAGTGGTGGACAGAGGTAATTCCTTTGATCGTTATATATTTAATGATGGGCGACTCCCGGAAGCGAGTGCGCAAGTCGGTTTTGATAGATCGATAGATACTAGTATTTCGCGTGTTGGCGGATTCGTAAAACTCCCGGAAGAGAGTTGTTATTGTTTATCGGAAAATGTGATCAATATTGATGGTCGATTCATTGGGGGATCAAAACTCCGGGGAGAGAGTTGTCTTGTAGATCCGGGATGTGAAAATTATCTCCCGGAAGAGAGATATCTTAATTACTGTGGTTGGCATGAGATATGTAAAATTCATCCCATGCATGATAGAAATGGTTTGTTAATTAAGGATAGGGATGTTTGTTCGGTAAGCGATCTAAATATTGGAAGCCATCTTTCCAATTCCGAAATATTCGGATCATGGACGAGTGATGAGTCGCTCAAAAGTTCCACATGGAGGGAGCTAGAAGCTGTACATCGGGTTGTTATGAGTAATTTGAAGATATTGAAAAATCGTCATATTAAGATATTTTCAGATAATCAAAATGTTGAGCGTATTTTACACGCTGGTAGCAGAGTTAATGAGCTCCATAACTTATCATTAGCGATAAATTCAGTTTGTGAGCAGAACAGGATCACATTTAACTCTGTCTGGATCCCAAGGGGTGATAACCTTCTTGCAGATCATTTGAGTAGGTGTCAGGATAGTGATGATTGGTCCATTTCTGAAGATATTTATAGAAAATTGGATAACATGTGGGGTCCTCATGATGTAGATAGGTTTTCAACACATTATAATAATAAATGTAGGAGGTTTAACTCTAGGTGGTGGGTACCTGGCACGGAAGCTATAGACGCATTTGATCAGACTTGGCGCGGTGAACTGAATTGGTTAGTTCCGCCTCCAAAGCATATAATGAGCTGTCTGAGGAAATTAGCATCGGAAAATGCTCGAGGTACTTTGATAATTCCAAAATGGCAGTCTGCACCATTTTGGCCGTTTATTACTGATTTGCAAAACGAATATAAATATTTTGTAAAAGGTGCACTTGAATTGCCAAAATCAGGCGCTGTGTGCAAAGGCAAAGGAAACAATGGAATGTTCGGTGAGAATGTTTTATCATTCAGCATGGTTGCATTACATTGCGTTTTTGAAGAAAACCAATAAGGGAAAAGATGTTATTTACGTTTTCTGGTGTTTGATAAATAATTCTTTTTCACAGGTATTGGCATAAGAGCGTCTTTGAAACGTAAATTTGATGAGGCTGATGTACATATTGTCGATCAAGATCGGATTATAGACACAATGGCTAGACAAATGGTGTCGGCAAGGGCTGATACTACTGTGACCAAATACTGCTATCAAATCAGAGCGTTTGACGATTTCTGTGAGAAAAAAGGTATTTCTTCGAGGCCAGCGTGCTCCATTCACGTCGCAATGTATTTATCACAAATGATCGATGCAGGAAAATCGGATAAAGTGATTTCATCATCTCTTTACGCTATCAAGTGGCTTCATCGAATGAACGATTACCCCGATCCAACGATAAACTCAACTGTGTTAATGTTAGTTGAAAGTGCCAAACGTTTGAATTCCAAACCCATAGTAAAGAAGGACGTTATAAGCACACAGAACTTGATTGAACTTTGCAGTATGTATTTAGAGTCACGAGACATCATCGTTTTGCGGGACTTATCTATGATTGTATTAGGATTTGCTGGGTTTTTACGGTTTAACGAAATCGTAGATTTAAGATGTTGCGATCTACGATTTAGTACGGATCATTTGGTTTTGTATGTTAAGAAAAGTAAAACAGATGTATATAGGTCTGGTAGAGAAGTATTTATCGCAAAAGGTGAAACTAGCGCTTGTCCGATTGCAATGTTGAAAAGGTATTTACAGTGCTCAGGAATGCCTGTTGATTCCGAATTATATCTTTTTCGGGCGGCTTGTAGATCCGGGTCAAAGTGCTTTCTTTTAAAACGGAACAAAAAGCTGAGTTATTCTCGTTCTAGAGTATGTATTGTCTCTCGGTTGAAATTAGTTGCTCCAGATTTGCATCTAGGAACTCATTCCCTGAGAGCCAGTGGCGCTACTGCTGCAGCTAACGCCAGTGGCGTTTCTGATCGTTGTTTAAAGCGTCACGGGCGTTGGAAAACGGACATGGCGAAGGATGGGTATATTGAAGATTCTGTAGAAAAGAAATTATTTGTCACAAAACAGTTAAAATTGTAATATTGTTCTTTGATTTTAGAATTCGAATAGCATTCAGTGCACTATAATTTGTAGCGTTCAAGCGCTCGTCTGGGCCGTTGCAAAGAAGGTGTTGTTTTGTATTTGAGAAGGTGTTCAGACTTACAAATTCTCTGTGGTACGTAGTAAAGCAGAGAATGCTTGTCTTAACACGGTAAACACACAAAGGGTTATTGTGTATTGTAGTTGCACGGGATGTGCTGCACGGGATGTGCGCTCGGGTATGAGTATATATAAGGTAGTTATAGGGCGTGTTTGTCAGTTCCACGCTAGACTTCGCTCGTTAGACTGCTTACACAGAATGCTATTCGATTATTTGAAAGTTATATTGCTTCACACATTAAACTAGGTTGAGTTCCGACAGCCATATTTCCCTAGGGGTATTCTGAGAAACACTGGTTGTTTCGCGCATGCCACGGATGCACGGTTCCTCTTTAAAAAAAGGGGTTTTACGTGGGCGGCCAGGACCCTTCTGATGGGAGATACATGTATGTGAAGCTTGCTAAACGAAAATTACTTAAGTACAAGATATAATGTCATAACCTAAGTTGGTGGATTGGGTTAACCGTAATACATGTAAATTTATGTATATATGCACGCGCTGTTTGCGCATATTGGTCGCTCTGTCTAACAATAAAGCGCTCGTCTGGGCCGTTGCAAAGAAGGTGTTGTTTTGTATTTGAGAAGGTGTTCAGACTAATACACCTGTACTATGTACGTTTTGTATTGCTGTTGGTAAGGAATGTATCGTATCAATTAACCCTACAGCAAATCAGCAGCAGACGACTTTGAAATCAGTCAGGCAATATACAGAAAACTTCTTCAAATGAAGTACAATTATTGAATTGGGTTGAAAACAGTGTGGAAAATGGAAGAATTGCTCAATATGAGCATTTTCTCCTTTTGCCACATTGTTTTCAAATGTCGCCTGCTGTAAATCCGTCGAAAAGCGTCTGTAGGTGGAAAAAATATGTTTAAAAACCCCAAATACATCCATTCATATCCCGTATGAAGCAAGATCGATTAAATATTTACCTATCATATATATGTTTCCTGTCTCGGTATAGACCGAGCTGTGGCATTAAATAAAGCGTGCCAGAGAAAAATGTAAATTCATGAATTTTCTTAAAATATTTTATATCGATATTTTTTTTTTTTATTTAAATCTTTATTTCCTCCATATAATGAAGATCAATAATTAACAAAAGTATAAAGACAATGTGAAAAACAAAAAGAACAGGACAAAAATGAAAGCATAGAAATACGAATATAATACAGCTGTACATGTATGTCGCTATGTGAATACCACTGGCCCCTCAAGCTGTCAGATCAACATGTCTCGTGGTGTCTGTGTTCATACGATTAACAATCCCATATATGCTTTGCGCATGCAACCAGTTCAAACCGAAGGGGAATGGTGGATTATAATCTGCCAATGACAATGAGACCCCTAATAGAAAACTTCACCGAAACGAAATGAGAAGTGTTCAATAAAGTACATAGACATAAATTAAGTAATTATAAAATTACCAATGCATCAGGTTAACTGATAAAACATGATACGATATTGAGTCGTCTGCTTAAATTCCTAATTGTGACCTAGTTATCCTTTTCTCCCAATGCTATCAATAGTTTGTTACCCGTAAGAGGTTTACTGTTATTGTGGTCAATAATCACACAGAATCAGTTATCTTTATACTCTGGCATTGTTATCTTTATTGCATGTCTGTAACAAGTCCATGCAGTGTGAAGAAAAATAATAGCTTTGTTATAGAAAAACAAATTTATTTCATAAACAAATGTTATATTAATCTACGTTAGGTTACTATAATTTATATTTCTGTAAATAGTAATATTATCAGAATAACGTTTAATAATAATTAATTATTAACATTTATTTTATTGAATTGTATTAATTGTTTAAGTTGTCTGGAAGAAATTCCACATATTGCGCAAATTGTATGTCCGGGTGAAGCCTGCGAGGCATGCTAAGGCTGATCCGGGTCGATACTTTTAGCCGAGTCCACAATGTTGGTTTTTTAGTGGAACGGACGAACAGAATGTTATTTTCATCATTATATTTGCTCTTTTATTTACTCAAGCTAAACATATTTACGGAAATAAACGGGAAAAGGTGAGATCGTCCGATTGCAATAAAGGTTTTTGGGTTTGTCTGAAATTGTAAAGGTGCTTAGACTCTCAAAATAATAGGAACCATGTGGATGTCTTCATACTTGGCATGTTTCCAGCTCCCTTTCAAGCAATGTTGGACGCGATAGCTGGTATCCAGCCCTAGTGAAGTATATCAACTCTGCTACACGGGATGAAAATAATCACACTCTAATAAATCGTTTAATTTCGTTAGCTTCTTTTTAATTTATCCATTTATTCAGACCAGCGAGTCAATCGCCATACTACTTACGTCGCGGACCTGAGCTCCACACATATGAGCCGGTCTGGGTCAAACCAGCGAGTCCCAGCACCTTTACCGTAATGGTAAATATCCACGTAGTTAATGAGTTTTAACAGGTTAACCACCTTGCGTCACAGTTTTTAGCACTGATTCCACATTGGATACATTCATACTTTCATCATTATAATTCGATCCGCTAGAAGCAAGACCGTTCAAATATATAAACATATGTTTCCTGACTGGTTATAAACCGAGCCGGATTCAAACTCAATGAATTAACCAACAAATTTGTTTTATAACAATTTGTTATATTATTCTACATTAGGTTACTGTAATTTATATTTCTGTAAATAGTAATTATTACATTATATATGACACAATACCCATTCGCTTGATCCAACACTGTTCTTATATCCCATTCGCCTAATCCATTACTATTCGTATATCACAGCTGATCCACTACTGTTCGTATGTATGACATAATGCCCATTCGCCTGATTTATTTCTGCTCGTATATGACACAATACCCATTCGCCTGATCCATTACTGTTTATATATGACACAATACCAATTCACCTGATCCAACACTGTTTATATATGACATAATACGCATTCACCTGATCCAACACTGTTCGTATATCACACTATACTCATTCACCTGATCCACTACTGTTATTATATCACACTATACCCATTCACCTGATCCAACAATGTTCGTATATCACACTATACCCATTCACCTGATCCACTACTGTTATTATATCACACTATACCCATTCACCTGATCCAACAATGTTCGTATATCACACTATGCCCTTTCACCTGTTCCAACACTGTTCTTATATCACACTATACGCATTCGCCTGATCCAACACTGTTCATATATGACACAATACCCATTCGCCTGATCCAACACTGTTCTTATATCCCATTCGCCTAATCCATTACTGTTCGTATATCACACCTGATCAAGTACTGTTCGGATATGACATAATGCCCGATCGCCTGATTTATTTATGCTAGTATATGACACAATACCCATTCGCCTGATCCATTACTGTTTATATATGACACAATACTCATTCACCTGATCCAACACTGTTCATATATGACATAATACGCATTCACCTGATCCACTACTGTTCTTCTTATAGCACACTATACGCATTCACCTGATCCACAACTGTTCTTATATCGCACTATACGCGTTCACCTGATCCACTACTGTTCTTATATCACACTATACGCATTCACCTGATCCACTACTGTTCTTATATCACACTATACGCACTCACCTGATCCAACACTGTTCGTATATCACACTATACCCATTCACCTGATCCACTACTGTTCTTGTTATATGATACTATACGCATTCACCTGATGCACTACTGTTCTTCTTATATCACACTATATGCATTCACCTGATCCACTACTGTTCTTATATCACACTATACGCATTCACCTGATCCACTACTGTTCTTATATCACACTATACGCATTCACCTGATCCAACAATGTTCGTATATCACAATATACCCATTCACCGGATCCAACACTGTTCGTATATGACACAATACCCATTCACCTGATCCAACACTGTTCTTATATCACACTATACGCACTCACCTGATCCAACACTGTTCGTATATCACACTATACCCATTCACCTGATCCAACACTGTTCGTATATCACACTGTACGCATTCACCTGATCCACTACTGTTCTTCTTATATGACACTATACGCATTCGCCTGATCCACTACAGTTCTTATATCACACTATACGCACTCACCTGATCCAACACTGTTCGTATATCACACTATACGCATTCACCTGATCCAACACTGTTCATATATGACACAATACGCATTCACCTGATCCAACACTGCTCATATATGACACAATACGCATTCACATGATCCAACACTGTTCATATATGACACAATACGCATTCACCTGATCCAACACTGTTCGTATATGACATAATACCCATTCACCTGATCCACTACTGTTCTTATATCACACTATACGCACTCACCTGATCCAACACTGTTCGTATATGACACAATTAATATTATCAGAATTACTTTTAATGATAATTAATTATTAACATTTATTTTATTGAATTGTATTAATTGTTTAAATTGTTTGACAGAAATTCCAAATATTGCGCAGATTGTATGCGATGCATCCTTAGGTTGATCCGGTTGATACTTTCAGCCGAGTCCATACTGTTGGTTGTGTAGTGGAAAGGCTCAAATATTATGCTAGCAATAGATATTAAAAAATAATAGCCAGTGTTTAAGAAAGTGTACAATATTGCATTCATGATCATTGTAGGTTTAGATCAGCCTGTACGTCATCCCAGTCTCATTAGATCGACAGAAACTCTTTATAAGCTTATATAGGTAATATGTTTACAGTGTATATCTGTATAAGCTTATATAGGTAATATGTTTACAGTGTATATCTGTATAAGCTTATATAGGTAATATGTTTACAGTGTAGATCTGTATAAGCTTATATAGGTACTATGTTTACAGTGTAGATCTGTATAAGCTTATATAGGTAATATGTTTACAGTGTATACCTGTATATGTTTATATAGGTAATATGTTTACAGTGTAGATCTGTATAAGCTTATATAGGTAATATGTTTACAGTGTAGATCTGTATAAGCTTATATAAGTAATATGTTTACAATGTAGATCTGTATAAGCTTATAAAGGTAGTATGTTTACAGTGTAGATCTGTATAAGCTTATATAAGTAATATGTTTACAGTGTAGATATGTATAAGCTTATATAGGTAATATGTTTACAGTGTAGATCTGTATAAGCTTATATAGGTAATATGTTTACAGTGTAGATCTGTATAAGCTTATATAAGTAATATGTTTACAGTGTAGATCTGTATAAGTTTATATAAGTACTATGTTTACAGTGTAGGTCTGTATAAGTTTATATAAGTAATATGTTTACAGTGTAGATCTGTATAAGCTTATATAGGTAATATGTTTACAGTGTAGATCTGTATAAGTTTATATAAGTAATATGTTTACAGTGTAGGTCTGTATAAGTTTATATAAGTAATATGTTTACAGTGTAGATCATGATCATACTGATGTGGGTCTTGTTATCTGAAGCCATATGAAACGATTTCCCAATAACGAGGCTCAAAATATGATCTTCGCCACCGATTTTTAAACATTTAATATTTATCGCATTGTGCGTGCGGTACCTGTACTATGTACGTTTGTATTGCTGTTGTAAAGGAAGATATCGTATCAATTAATCCTACAGCAAATCAGTAGCAGACGACTTTGAAATCAGTCAGGCAAAATATAGAAAGCTTCTTCAAATGAAGTACAAGTATTGAATTGGGTCGAAAACAGTGTGGCAAATGGAGGAATTGCACAATATGAGCAATTTTCCCTTTTGCCACATTATTTTCAAATGGCGTCTGCTGTAAATCCGTCGAAAAGCGTCTGTAGGTGGAAACAATATTTTTAAAAAACCCAAATACATCCATTCATATCCCGTATACCGCAAGATCGATTAAATATTTACCTATCATATATATGTTTCCTGACTCGGTATAGACCGAGCTGGGGTTTTCAACAAAGCGTGCGAGAGAAAAATGTAAATTCATGAATTTTCCTTAAATATTTTATATCGATATAGTTTTTATTTATTTAAATCTTTATTTCCTCCATATAATGAAGATCAATAATTAACAAAAGTATAAAGACAATGTGAAAAACAAAAAGAACAGAAAAAATAAATAAAAAAAGAAAGCATTGAAATACGAATATAATACAGCTGTACATGTATGTCGCTATGTGAATACCACTGTCCCCTCAAGCTGTCAGATCAACATGTCTTGTGGTGTCTGTGTTCATACGATTAACAACCCAATATATGCTTTGCGCATGCAACCAGTTCAAACCGAAGGGGAATGGTGGATTATAATCTGCCAATGACAATGAGACCCCTAATAGAAAACTTCACCGAAACGAAATGAGAAGTGTTCAATAAAGTACATAGACATAAATTAAGTAATTATAAAATTAGCAATGCATCAGGTTAACTGATAAAACATGATACGATATTGAGTCGTCTGCTTAAATTCCTAATTGTGACCTAGTTATCCTTTTCTCCCAATGCTATCAAGAGTTTATTACCCGTAAGAGGTTTACTGTTATTGTGGTCAATACTCACACAGAATCAGTTATCTTTATACTCTGGCATTGTTTTCTTTATTGCATGTCTGTAACCAGTCCATGCAGTGTGAAGAAAAATAATAACTTTGTTAAAGAAAATGTCCTAGTCATCATGTAAAACGTGAACTAAATTAGTATTTAAACCAAACAGAGACCTAACGACCGTTCAAGGAACGCAACAAGTTATACACATTAGAATCACAGTCTTTAATACTGATTCCACAATATTGAATTCTTTCATACTTTCATCATTATAATTCGATCCGCTAAAAGCAACATCGTTCAAATATATAAAACATATGTTTCCTGACTGGTTATAAACCGAGCCGGATTCGAACTAAAATGTCTGCAGCAAAATTATTTTATAAAAGATTGTTATATTACTCTACATTAGGTTACTATAATTTATATTTCTGTAAATAGAAATTATTGCGTTAATATTATCAGAATAACATTTAATAATAATTAATTATTAACATTTATTTTATTTAATTGTATTAATTGTTTAAGTTGTCTGGAAGAAATTCCACATATTGCGCAAATTGTATGTCCGGGTGAAGCCTGCTAAGGCTGATCCGGGTCGATACTTTTAGCCGAGTCCACAATGTTGGTTTTTCAGTGGAACGGACGAACAGAATGTTATTTTCATCATTATATTTGTTCTTTTATTTACTCAAGCTAAACATATTTACGGAAATAAACGGGAAAAGGTGAGATCGTCCGATTGCAATAAAGGTTTTTGGGTTTGTCTGAAATTGTAAAGGTGCTTAGACTCTCAAAATAATAGGAACCATGTGGATGTCTTCATACTTGGCATGTTTCCAGCTCCCTTTCAAGCAATGTTGGACGCGATAGCTGGTATCCAGCCCTAGTGAAGTATATCAACTCTACTACACGTGATGAAAATAATCACATTCTAATAAATCGTTTAATTTCGTTAGCTTCTTTTTAATTTATTCATTTATTCAGACCAGCGAGTCAATCGCCATACTACTTACGTCGCGGACCTGAGCTCCACACATATGAGCCGGTCTGGGTCAAACCAGCGAGTCCCAGCACCCTTACCGTAATGGTAAATATCCACATAGTTAATGCGTTTTAACAGGTTAACCACCTTGCGTCACA
This sequence comes from Serripes groenlandicus, assembly GCA_031761405.1. Classification (NCBI taxonomy): domain Eukaryota; kingdom Metazoa; phylum Mollusca; class Bivalvia; order Cardiida; family Cardiidae; genus Serripes; species Serripes groenlandicus. The sequence goes on along the minus strand of JASEVX010000001.1, from coordinate 105,701,768 downwards.
GTTTTTAGCACTGATTCCACATTGGATACATTCATACTTTCATCATTATAATTCGATCCGCTAGAAGCAAGACCGTTCAAATATATAAAACATATGTTTCCTGACTGGTTATAAACCGAGCCGGATTCAAACTCAATGAATTAACCAACAAATTTGTTTTATAACAATTTGTTATATTATTCTACATTAGGTTACTGTAATTTATATTTCTGTAAATAGTAATTATTACATTATATATGACACAATACCCATTCGCTTGATCCAACACTGTTCTTATATCCCATTCGCCTAATCCATTACTATTCGTATATCACAGCTGATCCACTACTGTTCGTATGTATGACATAATGCCCATTCGCCTGATTTATTTCTGCTCGTATATGACACAATACCCATTCGCCTGATCCATTACTGTTTATATATGACACAATACCAATTCACCTGATCCAACACTGTTCATATATGGCATAATACCCATTCACCTGATCCAACACTGTTTATATATGACATAATACGCATTCACCTGATCCAACACTGTTCGTATATCACACTATACCCATTCACCTGATCCACTACTGTTATTATATCACACTATACCCATTCACCTGATCCAACAATGTTCGTATATCACACTATACCCATTCACCTGATCCACTACTGTTATTATATCACACTATACCCATTCACCTGATCCAACAATGTTCGTATATCACACTATGCCCTTTCACCTGTTCCAACACTGTTCTTATATCACACTATACCCATTTGCCTGATCCAACACTGTTCATATATGACACAATATCCATTCGCCTGATCCAACACTGTTCTTATATCCCATTCGCCTAATCCATTACTGTTCGTATATCACACCTGATCAAGTACTGTTCGGATATGACATAATGCCCGATCGCCTGATTTATTTATGGTAGTATATGACACAATACCCATTCGCCTGATCCATTACTGTTTATATATGACACAATACTCATTCATCTGATCCAACACTGTTCATATATGACATAATACCCATTCACCTGATCCAACACTGTTCATATATGACACAATACCCATTCGCCTGATCCAACACTGTTCATATATGACACTATACGCATTCACCTAATCCACTACTGTTCTTCTTATAGCACACTATACGCATTCACCTGACCCACAACTGTTCTTATATCACACTATACGCGTTCACCTGATCCACTACTGTTCTTATATCACACTATACGCATTCACCTGATCCACTACTGTTCTTATATCACACTATACGCACTCACCTGATCCAACACTGTTCGTATATCACACTATACCCATTCACCTGATCCACTACTGTTCTTGTTATATGACACTATACGCATTCACCTGATGCACTACTGTTCTTCTTATATCACACTATACACATTCACCTGATCCACTACTGTTCGTATATCACACTATACGCATTCACCTGATCCACTACTGTTCTTATATCACACTATACGCATTCACCTGATCCACTACTGTTCTTCTTATATCACACTATACGCATTCACCTGATCCACTACTGTTCTTATATCACACTATACGCATTCACCTGATCCACTACTGTTCTTATATCACACTATACGCATTCACCTGATCCACTACTGTTCTTATATCACACTATACGCATTCACCTGATCCAACAATGTTCGTATATCACAATATACCTATTCACCTGATCCAACACTGTTCGTATATCACAATATACCCATTCACCTGATCCAACACTGTTCGTATATGAAACAATACCCATTCACCTGATCCAACACTGTTCTTATATCACACTATACGCACTCACCTGATCCAACACTGTTCGTATATCACACTATACCCATTCACCTGATCCAACACTGTTCGTATATCACACTATACGCATTCACCTGATCCACTACTGTTCTTCTTATATGACACTATACGCATTCGCCTGATCCACTACCGTTCTTATATCACACTATACGCACTCACATGATCCAACACTGTTCGTATATCACACTATACGCATTCACCTGATCCAACACTGTTCATATATGACACAATACGCATTCACCTGATCCAACACTGCTCATATATGACACAATACGCATTCACCTGATCCAACACTGTTCATATATGACACAATACGCATTCACCTGATCCAACACTGTTCGTATATGACATAATACCCATTCACCTGATCCACTACTGTTCTTATATCACACTATACGCACTCACCTGATCCAACACTGTTCGTATATGACACAATTAATATTATCAGAATTACTTTTAATGATAATTAATTATTAACATTTATTTTATTGAATTGTATTAATTGTTTAAATTGTTTGACAGAAATTCCAAATATTGCGCAGATTGTATGTCCGGGTGAAGCCTGCGATGCATCCTTAGGTTGATCCGGTTGATACTTTCAGCCGAGTCCATACTGTTGGTTGTGTAGTGGAACGGCTCAAATATTATGCTAGCAATATATATTAAAAAATAATAGCCAGTGTTTAAGAAAGTTTACAATATTGCATTCATGATCAGTGTAGGTTTAGATCAGCCTGTACGTCATCCCAGTCTCATTAGATCGACAGAAACTCTTTATAAGCTTATATAGGTAATATGTTTACAGTGTATATCTGTATAAGCTTATATAGGTAATATGTTTACAGTGTATATCTGTATAAGCTTATATAGGTAATATGTTTACAGTGTAGATCTGTATAAGCTTATATAGGTACTATGTTTACAGTGTAGATCTGTATAAGCTTATATAGGTAATATGTTTACAGTGTAGATCTGTATAAGCTTATATATAGGTAATATGTTTACAGTGTAGATCTGTATAAGCTTATATAAGTAATATGTTTACAATGTAGATCTGTATAAGCTTATAAAGGTAGTATGTTTACAGTGTAGATCTGTATAAGCTTATATAAGTAATATGTTTACAGTGTAGATATGTATAAGCTTATATAGGTAATATGTTTACAGTGTAGATCTGTATAAGTTTATATAAGTACTATGTTTACAGTGTAGGTCTGTATAAGTTTATAATATGAAAAAGGCAAAGCCTCATCACGAGCACAGCGTATTTAATGGATCTAACCTGTAGGTATGTGACTACCATGATAAAGGAATCTGTTCCAAGCTGTCGGAACTGAGACTGCTGTTGTACACTATTCCTACTTTATCTTTTGGTGCAAAGTCAAATCTTCAACACTTTTAACATTTAATTCATCACATGAACATAGTCAATACAGAAAGGTAAAAAATAGCAATAGTGAAAACAAGTCTTTCCTTCAATTAAGCTTAGTGACATACATGTAGTTTCTGGGTTAAAAGCAATGTTCAAAACATCCATTCTGCAAAGGTTTCAACATGCTTACATTAAAAGAACAGCTGTCAGAGTGTTGACAAGATTTTCCTTTAATGGAATTATTATTGAAGATATAGATGCGAACGGTATCTTGTGGATAAAATTATGTAAAACGTTTTTCAATGTAAAGAATGATATATATATATGTGTTTTGTGTATGTCCCTCCTCATACATCCAATTATTTTACAATTCACGAAATAGGTTATTTTGAAGCCCTAGAAATGAACATTCGTAAGTACTTAAATTTAGGGGACTTATCAATTATTGGGGATTTAAATGCTAGATGTGGCCTTAGAAATGATTTTTTGGATGAGGAAGAAGATTTACACAGATATGTGTATGTGTCTGATGAAGATTATGATATGTCAAATGTTCCAATTAGATTTTCAATGGATAAAATTGTAAACTCATCAGGTATTAAATTGTTAGATATTTGTTCTAGTTGTGACCTAAAAATAGTAAATGGTCGGTTAGGAGATGACGCGGGAATTGGATCATTCACGTTTATGTCCCATGTTGGTAACAGTTTGATAGATTATGTGTTGTGTAATACAGGATTATTGCCCTTAGTTAGTAACTTTATTGTACATGATTTTCAATCATTGTCATCACATGCTCCAATTCAAGTTGATTTTAATACAAACGCATGTTTTGCGAGTACCAAAGGTAATATGTTTTCATACGATAAAATCACTTGGGACCAGAATAAGACTTGTGATTTTAAAGATTTAATTAATTCACAGCTCTTTGTACTGAATGACACTGTGAATAAAATCGTGTCGAGCAATGTTGATTTAAACTCAGGTATCTGTCAAATTACAGATTGTTTATACAATTCAGCATTTTCTCTCTTTGGTAAGACATATACTACTAATAATCACAATGCAGGCAAGGTAAAATTTAAAAGCCCGTGGTTCAATCAAGAATGCTATACCGCTCGCAAACAATGTAATGCAGCGAACAAAGTTTATCGTAAAAATAATAGTTTATACAATGGTGATGTACTGTTAGCCAGTAGACGCAATTATAGTCTTATTAAAAGAAGAGCACGTGCACAATATCGTTTGTCGGAAAGAAGTAAATTTACTTATTTAGCTAAGCAGAATTCTAAATCATTTTGGGCTGAAATTAATAAAAGAAAAAAGAAGAAACATGTTAAATCTAACATAACAAATGATGAATATTTTGAATATTTTAGGGATATTTTTTCAAATGATGATATCTTTTCAAGCGTAAATATAGAGAGTGAATTACGTAATAAGGAGTATACTATTAATTCAGTTGATCAATTAGATAGGGAGTTCACTGTTGAAGAAATTTTGAAAGCAATTAGTTCACTAAAACGTGGCAAAAGTGGTGGGGTCGATTTATTGATTCCAGACATGTTTATAGATTGTAAAGATATACTATCACCAGTTTTATGTAAATTATTTAATCATATGTATACAAACAATGTTTACCCTGAAGAATGGACTAAAGGGGTAATTGTACCAGTGCCCAAAAAAGGCAATGTTGATGACATAAATAATTACAGAGGTATCACTCTTACAAGTATTTTTTCAAAGATATTCTCTAATGTACTTGATACTAGACTGCGTATTTGGGCAGAAAGTAATAACAAATTAACGGATTATCAATTTGGTTTTCGCAAAAACAGAAGTACTGTTGATTGTGTTTTCATATTAAACTCTATAATAAATAGAGTTATAAACAGTGAAAAGCGGAAATTATATTGTGCTTTTATAGATTTTCGGAAAGCTTTTGACATGGTCTATCGAAATGGTATTTGGTACGAATTAATTAAAAGTGGAGCTTCAACGAAAATTGTTAGAATGTTAAAAACCATTTACGAGAAAGTCAAGGCTTCTGTTAGAGCTAATGGGCTCACAAGTGAATATTTTGAAAGCTACATGGGTGTAAAACAAGGGGAACCACTCTCACCGCTTTTGTTTGTTATCTTTATAAATGACATGTATCAATATTTGTATACAGAGACAAATGACTACTTGAATATAGATGATATTAAGCTGTTTTTATTGCTTTTTGCTGATGACGCTGTTTTATTCTCTTACACTAAGGAAGGTCTTCAGACTTTGCTAGATAATTTAGAAAGATATTGCGATGAATCGGGAATGAAGGTAAACACAGAGAAAACAGTAGTAATGGTTTGCCAAAAAGGGCCACCTTGTAAAGAGATTGATTTGTCTTACAAAGGTCAACAATTACAATTAGTAAAACAGTTTAATTATTTAGGTGTTGCCTTGTCTTATAATGGAAAATATTATAATACACAGAAGCGTTTGTCTGAACAAGCCAGGAAGTCTTTATTTTCACTTAATTCTCTGTTTGAACAAATATCCTTAAACGTAGCCGAAAAAGTAAATTTGTTTGATTCAATGATATTACCCATACTTATGTATGCAACAGAAGTTTGGGGATTTCATAAAGGAAATGAGGTCGAAAAGGTACATTTAAATTTTTTGAAACAAATATTATCGGTAAGACAACAAACGTCAAATGCAACACTGTATGGTGAATTGGGACGCTATCCACTTGTTATTTTACGTAATATTTATATAATAAAATATTGGAGCAAAATATGTAACTCTCCGGGAACATTAATACATAGAATATATAACATGAAAGACGAAGATGGTAATTATATAAATGAGTTTAGAAAAAATGTGAATGATCTTTTGGATAAAAGTGGTTTGTCATATATGTTTAATTTAAGTAGTATATCTGGCACAGAAATGAATTATATTATACAAAGAATTAAAGATTTATATATACAAAGTTGGCATTCCGATGTAAATGAGTCAAGTAAATTAGAAACATACAGATTAATCAAGAATAATTTTGCAAGAGAAAAATATTTAGATTTTGTCAGTAATATCAAACACCGAGTATCTCTGACAAGATTTAGATGTTCTTCTCACAAACTTTTAATTGAGGAAGGACGATTTAGAAATATTGAAAGAGAAAATAGAAAATGTAACATGTGCAATTTAAATATGATAGAAGATGAATATCATTTCTTGTTGGTATGCCCTATGTACAGGGATCTAAGAATAGAGTGTCTTCCTAGGTATTATTACAACTGGCCAAATATATATAAATTTCAAAAGTTAATGAAATCAGAGCAAAGATCTATGTTATGCAAATTGTCCAAATATATTTACTTAGCAAATATTAAAAGAGATGGTGAAACTTAATTTTATCATGCTTTTCTCTTATGTAAAATTGTAATAAATATGTATTGTAATATAAACCGCCAAAGGTATTGTAAATTTTGGCGACAACATGTATTTGTTATATGCCAATAAAATATATTGAATTGAATTGAATTTAATTTGGTCTAGTGACCTTATGTTTGACCCGACTTGACCAATATTTGAACTTGGCCTAGATATCAATAATCATCAGGCAAACATTCTGACAAAGTTTCAAGATGTTGAATGAAACCTTGAGGTCTAGAATGTTTACAAGATTTTTCTCAAATGTTTTTCTTAGGACCTCATTGTTGTTTTTATCCAACATGACCTATATTTTAGTCTAGATTTCACCAAACCACCAATTCTGACAAAATTTCAACATGTTAAAATTAAAAATGCAGCATTCAAATGTCTGAGTGTTAACAAAATGCTCCTTCAATTTGGTCTACTGACCTAGTTTCCGACCCACCATGACCCTTATTCTTACTAGGTCTAGATATTGTCAAGACAAACATTCTAACAAAGCTTCAAGCTGCTGAAAGCAAAGTGTGGTTTCTAGATTAACAAGATTTTCCTTCAATTTGGTGGAGTGACCTAGTTTATGACCCAACATGACCCAGTTTATGACTGAATATATTTAAACTTAGCCTAGATATTATCAGAACAGTTATTTTGAAAACATTTCAACATGCTTAAGTTTATAATAAGGCATCCCAAGTGTTTTCAATATGTTCCTTCAAATTGACATTGAAACCTAGTTTTTCACCTCACAGGACCCTGTCTATAACTTGGCCAAGATTTGATAGAGATGATTCTCTGATAAACTTTCATTCATATTGGATCTTGTAAAATGTTGCCTGTAGATTGTTCACAAGGCAATTGTTGATGGCGTGTGACTGAAGGAGATCAGACAAAACGTGATCATGAAAAACACAAACTGTGCAATAAAAAACCAGGACTTTCTTTATATATATACTACATTTAATTAGATAAAACAAGCTTGATATGATTTTGATAAACTTATCCATTAATGAACATTACCTTGTATGAATCCAATCAGCTGAAGTTCCTCTCCTGTCATCATCATAACAGCTGTAATTCCATCAGTAAATGGGTTTCTCTCAATATATTCCCTTGTTTGATGTTGATGCAGGAAGTTATATTATCCCACAGTCAAAGATGTATGCAATTATCATTGTTTTGACAGGCACCAATGACCAACGGGTATATCACTAACTGCCTATATGAACTTCCTCTCCCATTAACGCCATAACAGCTGTGATTCCATGATTGTACAGGTTGATCTCAATCCATTTACTGTTTTGATGTGTATGCAGGAAAGAATATAACCCCACAGTCAAAGATGCATGCTATTTTCATTGTATAAACAGGTACCAATGACCAAGGGGTATATCACTAACTGCTTATATGAATTTCCTCTCCAGTAATCACCATAAGAACTGTTATTCCATGATTGCATGGGATGTCCTAAATCCATTCTGTTTTAAAATAAAACTTGATGCAGAATATGATTGACTGCTGTTTTAATACATGACATCAGACAATAACTGCAAATAAAAGTGTCTTCATATGAAATAAAATGATAAATTCAAGAATGGGATTACAAACACTATTTATACCTTTTTCTACTTTTTCCTATTATACTATTTTCAATCCAGAGCATATATGTATGGTGAAGATCGGATAGTAAATGGAGGCTCTATTGTCTTCACAAGCTGTATTATAGCAATTTTGACAATTTCAAGGGCCATAATCCAGTCATGCAAGGGCACATCTTGCTGGTTTCGAAAGGAACCGAGCTTACATCAATATTTAATTACTTTCTAAGTTTGGTGAAAATCCGATAGTAAATGGGGCCTCTATTGTGTTCACAAGATCTATTATAGCAATTTTGGCAAAATCAAGGGCCATAATCTAGGCTTGCATGGGCGGATCTGGCTGGTTTGCAAAAGGAACCAAGCTCTCATCAATATGTATCTACTATCTAAGTTTGTTGAACATCCAATAGTAAATAGAGGCTCTATTGTTTTCACAAGCTGTTTTATAGCAATTTTGACAATTTCAAGGGCCATAATCCAGTCTTGCATGGGCGGATCTTGCTGGTTAGCAAAAGTAACTGAGTTCTCATGGATATCTAACTACAGTATAAGTTTGATGGAAATACAATTAAAACTGAAGACTTAATCGCGTATACAACCTGTATTATAGCAATTTTGATAACTTCAAGGGCCAAAATCAAGCCTTACATGGGTGGATCTGGTTGGTTTGCAAAAGGAACCAAGCTCTCATCAATATTTAACTACTATCTTAGTTTGGTGAAGATCGAATAGTAAATAGAGGCACTTTTGTGTCCACAAGCTGTATTATAGCAATTTTGACAATTTCAAGGGCCATAATCCAGTCTTGCATGGGCGGATCTGGCTGGTTAGCGAAAGGAACCGAGCTCTCAAGGATATCTAACTACTGTATAAGTTTGATTGAGATCCATCAAAACTGAAGACTTGATCGCGTTCACAAACTCTATTATAGCAATTTTGACAATTTAAAGGGCCATAATCCAGTCTTGCAAGGGCAGATCTTGCTGGTTAGCGAAAGGAGCCTAGCTCCCATGGATATCTACTATAAGTTGATGAAAATACAATCAAAACTGAAGACTAAATCGCATTCACAATCTGTATTATAGCAAGTTTGACAACTTCAAGGGCCATAATCCAGCCATGTAAGGGCACATCTGGCTGGTTTTCAAAAGGAACCGAGCTCTCATCAATATTTAACTACTATCTAAGTATGGTGAAGATCAAATAGTAAATGGAGCCTCTGTTGTGTTCACAAGCTCTATTATAGCAATTTTGATAATTTCAAGGGCCATAATCCAGTCTTGCATGGGTGGATCTGACTGGTTTGCGAAAGGAACCGAGCTCTCATGGATATCTAACTACTGTATAAGTTTGATTGAGATACAATCAAAGCTGAAGACTGTATCGCGTTCACAAGCAATTGTTTACAGACGCACACACGGACGACCACACCACGGCATAAGATCTTCTGGCCTTCTAGAAGGGATCATGAATAAGTGAACTGTCGCCGTGATATAACTGAAATAATATTGAAAGCGGCGTAAAACCCCAATAAATAAAAAATAGACCAGAATTGAAAACAATATACATGTATATTAGTTATGTCAAAAAGCCAAGCTTTGGGTCTGCACCCAGTTTTGTTTTAGACCAATTGGTACCTCTGTGCAGTCTTATCTGGATTATTCCTTTAAACCAATAACTTTAAACTTATCTTTTTTACACCAATTGTGAAACGAGCTTTACTCTTATTCTAATCATGCTCAATGTCCTGGAGATACAACCAGTTCTTCCTCAATTTGCGTGGAAAATCCCAATCTTCACTGAATTTTGATTCAGATATTTGGGGCATTTTTTTAGAATTTAGTAGATTTTGAGTAACTATGTTTTCAAAAAGCTGTCTGCTGCAGAGGCGTCAGAAAGCGTCTATATGAGGGAAAGGGTTAATTGACATATGATTAATATAATTACTGATGATACAGAAGAATTATATCTATATAAAAAAAATCTTTCTGTTAAATTAAATACACCAGAAGGTATGAAACTTACATTTGTGTTTATCTTATGAAGATGACATTTGATCTTACAGCATATGATGTTTAAAAACATTGTGATAAAAAGTCAAAATGTTCTGTAAATGCTTTCGAATTAAAATCAATTGTATTTTCCAATTCTTAAAATTTAACTGTTTTGCCTGATGTTTTTATACTTAAAATAGAATGATGTTTAGCTGCAGAGTGGATTCTTTTAAAGCATCGCATTGGTCCCGACGGCTTCCAGAATTCTCGACCCCAATTTCCTAAGAATAGCCAACCCCAATTTAGACCCCAGTTTATATAGGTGTGAATGGATGATGGTTCTTTAGTTGTATAATCACTACATTTAGATAATGATTAATGTAATAATTATGCATGTTTTAACATCTTTATAAATTATCCTATATCATGGTTTTCAAAGAATTCTTAAGATTTGAAGTATTGTTTGATAGAGGACATTTCCTCCTTTTCTCACAATTTTCATTTATATAATTATACCTTAGCCAGAAGCCAACCTGTCATATACTGCATATTCTCCTTCCTCACTAAATGTTTTCAAAGTCGTCTGCAGCAGATTAACTTTTTAGAACACATCAAGATCTTTTAAATAATCAATCAACAGGTAATCAAGTATCAATAATCAGTCAAGCATCATACCGCTTTTGTTTATGACACTTGTGTGTCAAACCATCCATTCATAACTATATAAACCGATAATAGGGTCGAGAATTCTTTGGGTCGAGATTTCTGGCTACCGTCCTGACATGCAGTAGAAACGTAAGATATTACGCGGTGTCACTAAACAGAGTCTGGTAGAGTCTGGTAGAGTCCGGTAGAGTCTGGTCGTCAAATATCCCATTATATCACTGTTTTGTTGTGTTTTTGTGTTGAAATGAATGAAATAACGTGTTGTTGTATCATATAAATATAAATAAAAATGGTATTTGCCTATTTCAGTTCATTTTCGAGTGAATATAGAAATATTATATGCGTGAACACGGACACTGGTAGAGTCTGGTCATTATTAAGCAATAAATACAAAGTTTTATACGATTTTTAAGTTATAAAAAGTTTAATTTAATTTACATGTGTCATATTATATATTTATTTCTTATATTATTTCAGCTGATAATCGGGAAAATAGTGGAAGATTGAGGATTTTTAACGATAACATTGTGTTTCGTAAATCAAAATGGCTGACGTGAAATTTATGTTTATAATGCGGCAATATCGCACATCCTGAACGAGTAATACACTGAATTTTCTCTTTATTATGCGTCAACTAATTGATTTGTTGTGATCAACAGATTAGTGTTATAATCATATTATAACAATAACAAGATTTTAAATGTATGAAAACTACTAGATTGGAATCATTTTATGTTTTATATGTCATTAAAGTTAATTAAACCAAATACTTAGAGAGCTATATACTTACTTAAAAGTAATTCATATAAATTAAAGAGAGTGTGTAGTTACTACATTCCGCAAAAATTGAATCAAACTAAAACCATATTTGCATTTTTTTTTTAAAAATATGCAAAAATATTTTAACTTGAAAAATAAATATATATCCTGATATAGTTCATAAAATGCATTTTGCGAAATATTGTATCCAGGCCACACCACGTGGAGGAACTCTCTCATGGCCCAAAATTTAATGTTTGGATCTATATTATATCATTTTGGGAATTTTATTCTATGGTTTCCATTTTAGGTTACCAAAATAGAGCCCGTGCGCCTGACGAGGACCCGGGCCGTAAAAGACCCTACACAGAGCTCCATTTTGTTATTGTTTTTTTTCTATGATGTTGGTTCTATGTACATTCATTTGATAGAGATTCAAAGCATGGCCGAGCAGCAGCACCCAGCTACCGGCCGTGTATGCACCACTGTTGAGCGTGCTAGCTTAGGGTGCTCGCAGCGCTTGTTTAGCATGCAGACATTGCCGACATGTGAACCTGGGGCCAACATTACCCGCGAAACCTATAAGTCAATATAGAGCCCTTCCCCTGCCAGCTCGCTATTAAATCGAGTGATACGCAAAGGACAAACTAGGAATTCTCCCTTAACGCATTTGTCTCAACCCGAATCTCTAACAGATGTATGCCGGTTTATTTTGTATCCTCAAGATTTAGGTGTGTTTGATTCAATTCGTTTCTAATTGGTGACGTGATCTCATTTTAGGTTAACAAAAAAGACCCAACACAGAGCTCCATTTTTTGGAATTTTTATTCATTGTTTTTGGTTTATATTTTCCGCTTCTTTATGTCTACTTCCTGGTGACATAACCAGTACTCAAATTTAAACCTTGTCCTAGCGTTAACATTTTAGACAGATATAGAGGAATTATTGTTGAAAATGTCGAATGTACTACTGACATACAGGTATTAACGAATGATTGATAAAAAATATATTGTTGTTGGTTTGCAACTTAAATATGCAGTCCTTTTTACATGAATGTGTTTCAATACAATCTGTGTTTTTTATTTTCAATTGTGTATGTTTTGCAATTTTTAAGGCGTTTGCGCGTGCCGAGTTTTCGTGCAATTCTCGTAATGGAGGGTAATGTTAGTTGCTTATCTGTTGATGTGATTTTTGAAATGTGATGCGACTTAAAGTTCAATAATTTCATAAATCGCCTTGATCTCTGGTCAGGATTTAACTGTGTCCATGTAGCATGAGATACATGTAGCACCGACGCTTGTGTCGCCAAACAATATTTACCCGAGTCGTGCAATGCGCCTCTCACATCAAGAGTTTGACACTGTTCAAGTTCTTGTAATTTTTCTATCATGTCGGGCAATTTCTGGACTACCCAGTTTGTCGTCCTTTTGATAACATGGTTGTACGACTCATTTGCATTATTAAACCATTGTTGTGGTAGCCGGGGATGCTTGAGTTTGGGGAGAAACATATGCTTCTCCAAATTGGTAAGTATCCGTTGTAAATATGTCAAATTTGGATGTGTATTGGATACTTCTTGGTTCATTTATGTGAATGAGGTTGCAGTTTCAGCGCTTAAGATACCATTAGGACCGAAGAGTTTACAAATAATGCGGTTAACCTCCGGTTGAGGAAGACACTTACTGAGTTTATTTACCGAATTATCCTTCAAATGTTTCGCGCAAAGAACTCTTGTGGCTTGTTGAAAACATATGTCAACGGCTTTACAAGTCGAAAACTCTTCGTCGGAACAAAAAAATAATGTACTCTGGTCGATGTCACTCAATTTATCCTGCAATTTGATATGCATTACTTTTAAGTAAGTATATAGCTCTCTAAGCATTTGGTTTGATTAATGTTAATGACATATAAAACATAAAATTATTCCAATATAGTAGTTTTCATACATTTAAAATCTTGGTAATTATAACACTAATCTGTTGATCACACCTATAATCAATTAGTTGGCCCATAATAGAGAGAGAATTTAGTGTATTACTCGTTCAGGATGTACGATAGGGCCGCATTATAAACGGAAATTTCACGTCAGCCATTTTGATTTACGAAACACAATGTTATCGTTAAAAATCCTCAATCTTCCACTATTTTCCCGATTATCAGCTGAAATAATATAAGAAATAAATATATAATATGACACATATAAATCAAATTAAACTTTTTATAACTTAAAAAATCGTATAAAACTTTGTATTTATTGCTTAATAATGACCAGACTCTACCAGTGTCCGTGTTCACGCATATAATATATCTATATTCACTCGAAAATGAACTAAAATATGCAAATACCTTTTTTTTTTTTTATATGATACAATAACACGTTATTTCATTCATTTCAATACAAAAACACAACAAAACAGTGATATAATGGGATATTTGACGACCAGACTCTACCAGACTCTACCGGACTCTACCAGACTCTGTTTAGTGATACCGGTGTCACTAAACAGAGTCTGGTAGAGTCTGGTAGAGTCCGGTAGAGTCTGGTCGTCAAATATCCCATTATATCACTGTTTTGTTGTGTTTTTGTGTTGAAATGAATGAAATAACGTGTTGTTGTATCATATAAATATAAATAAAAATGGTATTTGCCTATTTCAGTTCATTTTCGAGTGAATATAGAAATATTATATGCGTGAACACGGACACTGGTAGAGTCTGGTCATTATTAAGCAATAAATACAAAGTTTTATACGATTTTTAAGTTATAAAAAGTTTAATTTAATTTACATGTGTCATATTATATATTTATTTCTTATATTATTTCAGCTGATAATCGGGAAAATAGTGGAAGATTGAGGATTTTTAACGATAACATTGTGTTTCGTAAATCAAAATGGCTGACGTGAAATTTATGTTTATAATGCGGCAATATCGCACATCCTGAACGAGTAATACACTGAATTTTCTCTTTATTATGCGTCAACTAATTGATTTGTTGTGATCAACAGATTAGTGTTATAATCATATTATAACAATAACAAGATTTTAAATGTATGAAAACTACTAGATTGGAATCATTTTATGTTTTATATGTCATTAAAGTTAATTAAACCAAATACTTAGAGAGCTATATACTTACTTAAAAGTAATTCATATAAATTAAAGAGAGTGTGTAGTTACTACATTCCGCAAAAATTGAATCAAACTAAAACCATATTTGCATTTTTTTTTTAAAAATATGCAAAAATATTTTAACTTGAAAAATAAATATATATCCTGATATAGTTCATAAAATGCATTTTGCGAAATATTGTATCCAGGCCACACCACGTGGAGGAACTCTCTCATGGCCCAAAATTTAATGTTTGGATCTATATTATATCATTTTGGGAATTTTATTCTATGGTTTCCATTTTAGGTTACCAAAATAGAGCCCGTGCGCCTGACGAGGACCCGGGCCGTAAAAGACCCTACACAGAGCTCCATTTTGTTATTGTTTTTTTTCTATGATGTTGGTTCTATGTACATTCATTTGATAGAGATTCAAAGCATGGCCGAGCAGCAGCACCCAGCTACCGGCCGTGTATGCACCACTGTTGAGCGTGCTAGCTTAGGGTGCTCGCAGCGCTTGTTTAGCATGCAGACATTGCCGACATGTGAACCTGGGGCCAACATTACCCGCGAAACCTATAAGTCAATATAGAGCCCTTCCCCTGCCAGCTCGCTATTAAATCGAGTGATACGCAAAGGACAAACTAGGAATTCTCCCTTAACGCATTTGTCTCAACCCGAATCTCTAACAGATGTATGCCGGTTTATTTTGTATCCTCAAGATTTAGGTGTGTTTGATTCAATTCGTTTCTAATTGGTGACGTGATCTCATTTTAGGTTAACAAAAAAGACCCAACACAGAGCTCCATTTTTTGGAATTTTTATTCATTGTTTTTGGTTTATATTTTCCGCTTCTTTATGTCTACTTCCTGGTGACATAACCAGTACTCAAATTTAAACCTTGTCCTAGCGTTAACATTTTAGACAGATATAGAGGAATTATTGTTGAAAATGTCGAATGTACTACTGACATACAGGTATTAACGAATGATTGATAAAAAATATATTGTTGTTGGTTTGCAACTTAAATATGCAGTCCTTTTTACATGAATGTGTTTCAATACAATCTGTGTTTTTTATTTTCAATTGTGTATGTTTTGCAATTTTTAAGGCGTTTGCGCGTGCCGAGTTTTCGTGCAATTCTCGTAATGGAGGGTAATGTTAGTTGCTTATCTGTTGATGTGATTTTTGAAATGTGATGCGACTTAAAGTTCAATAATTTCATAAATCGCCTTGATCTCTGGTCAGGATTTAACTGTGTCCATGTAGCATGAGATACATGTAGCACCGACGCTTGTGTCGCCAAACAATATTTACCCGAGTCGTGCAATGCGCCTCTCACATCAAGAGTTTGACACTGTTCAAGTTCTTGTAATTTTTCTATCATGTCGGGCAATTTCTGGACTACCCAGTTTGTCGTCCTTTTGATAACATGGTTGTACGACTCATTTGCATTATTAAACCATTGTTGTGGTAGCCGGGGATGCTTGAGTTTGGGGAGAAACATATGCTTCTCCAAATTGGTAAGTATCCGTTGTAAATATGTCAAATTTGGATGTGTATTGGATACTTCTTGGTTCATTTATGTGAATGAGGTTGCAGTTTCAGCGCTTAAGATACCATTAGGACCGAAGAGTTTACAAATAATGCGGTTAACCTCCGGTTGAGGAAGACACTTACTGAGTTTATTTACCGAATTATCCTTCAAATGTTTCGCGCAAAGAACTCTTGTGGCTTGTTGAAAACATATGTCAACGGCTTTACAAGTCGAAAACTCTTCGTCGGAACAAAAAAATAATGTACTCTGGTCGATGTCACTCAATTTATCCTGCAATTTGATATGCATTACTTTTAAGTAAGTATATAGCTCTCTAAGCATTTGGTTTGATTAATGTTAATGACATATAAAACATAAAATTATTCCAATATAGTAGTTTTCATACATTTAAAATCTTGGTAATTATAACACTAATCTGTTGATCACACCTATAATCAATTAGTTGGCCCATAATAGAGAGAGAATTTAGTGTATTACTCGTTCAGGATGTACGATAGGGCCGCATTATAAACGGAAATTTCACGTCAGCCATTTTGATTTACGAAACACAATGTTATCGTTAAAAATCCTCAATCTTCCACTATTTTCCCGATTATCAGCTGAAATAATATAAGAAATAAATATATAATATGACACATATAAATCAAATTAAACTTTTTATAACTTAAAAAATCGTATAAAACTTTGTATTTATTGCTTAATAATGACCAGACTCTACCAGTGTCCGTGTTCACGCATATAATATATCTATATTCACTCGAAAATGAACTAAAATATGCAAATACCTTTTTTTTTTTTTATATGATACAATAACACGTTATTTCATTCATTTCAATACAAAAACACAACAAAACAGTGATATAATGGGATATTTGACGACCAGACTCTACCAGACTCTACCGGACTCTACCAGACTCTGTTTAGTGATACCCATATTACGTCATTAAATGTGTAAACAATCTGCACTCGAGAACTTCGAAGAACACTTCTAAAAATAGATTTACTTTCTTATGTGCTATTTTAGTGATATTTATGCATAGGGTCATATTTATTTCTTACATCATACAGTTAGCTTGGGAGTTCCGGATCACTAACAAATGAAATAGTGATAGCTTGAATAAAGGAATTGAGAATTTAAAAAAACTTTTGCAGTTTAATGGCAAAATATCCGACCTTTCATCTTATATTTGTTGTCTGTCACATGCATTGCCAATTTGAACATTTTTTTCTATGCAGATTTTCTAGAAAACAATGTTCTGATCCGGAACTACCAGTGATCCGGAACTCACATACAGTACTAACTGTACAGGAGCAGTCCCTGTGATTCAACTCTGTTTTGGTGTATTTGGGCAAAGACATAAATACATGTCTCTGATTTGTGTCACAGGGTGTATGTTCAACCAATTTTTGCATCAATCTTTGACCGTCCGAAGGAGTTTTTGGCATTGAGTGTGAAACAAATTCACCACGAAGAGCATCTTAGATCCCATCACCAGGAACATCCGTCGATTAATGCAAAACATTCAGATTTACAATACAGCTAGATTTTTTATCTTTACCTACAAGAACGTCAAAATGAAATTGTCTGTGTTAATGTATGTTACGAAAACGAGAGAGATAAAAAATTCTTACCTAAAGCAAAGTAACTCGTAGCCGATAGGTTCTGGTTATCAGCCTTTACTGTTACAAAAAAGTTGTTGTCGTTATCTCGGGAACCAGCTTGATTTGGACGGATGTGACGTCGGCCGGATATGAATAAATGTCGGTCATGGTTCCCTGCTTTATTCTATGTAATTTCATTTGGCTTTCATGAGCTGGGCCGTAGTAAGTTTGCACCCAAATTTTTTCCATACTGAATATAGGAAATTTCCCCTTATTAAGGTTAAACCTCATAACGAGCTGCGCTCGTTATAAGTAATATGTTTACAGTGTAGATCTGTATAAGCTTATATAGGTAATATGTTTACAGTGTAGATCTGTATAAGTTTATATAAGTAATATGTTTACAGTGTAGGTCTGTATAAGTCTATATAAGTAATATGTTTACAGTGTAGATCATGATCAGACTGATGTGGGTCTTGTTATCTGAAGCCATATGAAACAATTTCCCAATAACGAGGCTCAAAGTATGATCTTCGCCACCGATTTTTAAACATTTAATATTTATCGCATTGTGCGTGCGGTACCTGTACTATGTACGTTTGTATTGCTGTTGTAAAGGAAGATATCGTATCAATTAATCCTACAGCAAATCAGTAGCAGACGACTTTGAAATCAGTCAGGCAAAATATAGAAAGCTTCTTCAAATGAAGTACGAATTGGGTCGAAAACAGTGTGGCAAATGGAGGAATTGCACAATATGAGCAATTTCCCCTTTTGCCACATTGTTTTCAAATGGCGTCTGCTGTAAATCCGTCGAAAAGCGTCTGTAGGTGGAACAAATATTTTTAAAAAACCCAAATACATCCATTCATATCCCATATAACGCAAGATCGATTAAATATTTACCTATCATATATATGTTTCCTGACTCGGTATAGACCGAGCTGGGGTTTTCAACAAAGCGTGCCAGAGAAAAATGTAAATTCATGAATTTTCCTAAAATATTTTATATCGATATAGTTTTTATTTATTTAAATCTTTATTTCCTCCATATAATGAAGATCAATAATTAACAAAAGTATAAAGACAATGTGAAAAACAAAAAGAACAGAAAAAAAAGAAAAAAAAAAGAAAGCATAGAAATACGAATATAATACAGCTGTACATGTATGTCGCTATGTGAATACCACTGTCCCCTCAAGCTGTCAGATCAACATGTCTTGTGGTGTCTGTGTTCATACGATTAACAACCCAATATATGCTTTGCGCATGCAACCAGTTCAAACCGAAGGGGAATGGTGGATTATAATCTGCCAATGACAATGAGACCCCTAATAGAAAACTTCACCGAAACGAAATGAGAAGTGTTCAATAAAGGACATAGACATATATTAAGTAATTATAAAATTACCAATGCATCAGGTTAACTGATAAAACATGATACGATATTGAGTCGTCTGCTTAAATTCCTAATTGTGACCTAGTTATCCTTTTCTCCCAATGCTATCAAGAGTTTGTTACCCGTAAGAGGTTTACTGTTATTGCGGTCAATAATTACACAGAATCAGTCATCTGTATACTCTGGCATTGTTTTCTTTATTGCATGTCTGTAACAAGTCATGCAGTGTGATGAAAAATAATAACTTTGTTAAAGAAAGTGTCATAGTCATCATGTAAAACTGTAAAACGTGAACTAAATTAGTATTTTAACCTAACAGAGAGCTCATATAGTCCTGACCGTTCAAGGAACGCAACAAGTTATGCACATTAGTATCACAGTCTTTAATAATGATTCCACAATATTGAATTATGTCATACTTTCATCATTATAGTTCGATCCGCTAAAAGCAAGATCGTTCAAATATATAAAACATATGTTTCCTGACTGGTTATAAACCGAGCCGGATTCGAACTAAAATGTCTACAGCAAAATTATTTTATAAAAAATTGTTATATTACTCTACATTAGGTTACTATAATTTATATTTCTGTAAATAGTAATTATTGCGTTAATATTATCAGAATAACATTTAATAATAATTAATTATTAACATTTATTTTATTGAATTGTATTAATTGTTTAAGTTGTTTTTGCAGAAAATCCACATATAGCGCAAATTGTATGTCCGGGTGTAGCCTGCGAGGCATACTAAGGCTGATCCGGGTCGATACTTTTAGCCGAGTCCACAATGTTGGTTTTCTAGTGGAACAGCTCATATTATGATAGCAATAGATATTAAAAAATAATAGCCAGTGATTAAGAATATGTACAATATTGAATTATGATCAGTGTAGGTTGAGATCAGCCTGTACGTCAGATCTACATAAGCTCTTTATAAGCGTATATAGGTAATATTTTTACAGTGTAGATTATGATCAGACTGATGTGGGTCTTCCTTGTTATCTGAAGCCATATGAAACGATTTCCCAAGAACGGGCTCAAATTATGATCTTCGCCACGGATTTTTAAACATTTAATATTTATCGCATTGTGCGTGCGGTACCTGTACTATGTACGTTTTGTATTGCTGTTGGTAAGGAAGGTATCGTATCAATTAACCCTACATCAAATCAGCAGCAGACGCCTTTGAAATCAGTCAGGCAAAATATAGAAAACTTCTTCAAATGAACAGAGACATATAAACATATTAATATGTCTCTGAAATGAAGTACAATTATTGAATAGGGTTGAACACAGTGTGGCAAATTGAAAAATTGCTCAATATGAGCAATTTCTCCTTTTGTCACATTATTTTCAAATGTCGTCTGCTGTAAATCCGTCGAAAAGCGTCAAAAGCGTCTGTAGGTGGGAAAGTGTTTTAAAAAAAAAACCGATACATCCATTCAGATCCCGTCTAAAGCAAGATCGATCAAATATTTACCTATCAATCATATAATTTTTTCCTGACTCGGTATAGACCGAGTTGGGGCTTTAAACAAAGCGTGCGAGAGGAAAATGTAAATTCATGATTTTCCTTAAATGTTTAATATCGATACATAAGGCTAAATTCTTTTTTAAATAGTA
Source organism: Serripes groenlandicus (assembly GCA_031761405.1). Taxonomy (NCBI): domain Eukaryota; kingdom Metazoa; phylum Mollusca; class Bivalvia; order Cardiida; family Cardiidae; genus Serripes; species Serripes groenlandicus. The sequence goes on along the minus strand of JASEVX010000001.1, from coordinate 105,680,833 downwards.
ATTTTCACATTTCTATTGTTAGAATTTTTTCCATTAGTTATTTAACATTCAGACATTTTTTTATTGAAATTTAGTGAGAGTTGAAGCTATTTGAGAGGCAGACGAACAGAATGTTATTTTCATCTTGATATTTGCTCTTTATTTATGCAAGCTAAACATATTTACGGAAATAAACGGGAAGAGTGGAGATAGTCCGATTGCAATAACGGATATTGGGTTAAAGCTGCCTAGACTCTCAAAATAATAGGAAACATGTGGATGTCTTCATACTTGGCATGTTTCCAGCTCCCTTTCAAGCAATGTTGGACGCGATAGCTGGTATCCAGCCCTAGTGAAGTATATCAACTCTGCTACACGGGATGAAAATAATCACACTCTAATAAATCGTTTAATTTCGTCTGCTTCTTTTGAATTTATTCAGACCAGCGAGTCAATCGCCATACTACTAACCCTGCAGACCTGAGCCCCACGCATATGATCCGGTCTGGTTCAACCAGCGAGTCCCAGCAACCTTGCCGTAATATTACGATAAATATCCACGTATTGAATGAGTTTTAACAGGTTTATAACCACCTTGCGTAAGTCTTTAATACTGATTCCACAATATTGGATTCTTTCGTACTTTCATCATTATAATTCGATCCGCTAAAAGCAAGACCGTTCAAATATATAAAACATATGTTTCCTGACTGGTTATAAACCGAGCCGGATTCGAACTCACTCTTGTTTAAACCAAATTTATTTTATAAAAATTTGTTATATTACTTGGCAGTAGGTTACTATAATTTATATTTCTGTAAATAGTAATTATTACATTAATATTATCAGAATTATTTTTAATTATAATTAATAATAAATATTTTTTTCATTGACTTGTATTAATTGTTTAGGTTATTTGATAGTGAAACAATTAAATTATTGCTTTCATGAAGATATTACTTTTAAGTAAATACAAGCTAAAAATACACTGCCTCGGCTATTTACGGAAATAACGGAAAAAGCCGAGCTCGTCCGATTGCAAAATAAACCCCAATCGGGTTCTGAACATGTTTATGGAAATGACCGACAAGAGTAGAACACTTTTCCACGTACATCACATTAATAACAGACGACTTTTGTCATTTAACATTTAGAAAATCGTTTAATTAGAGCAGATATAGAACATATAGTGGAAAACGAATGAATTACAGACAATTCACATTTTATTATTTTTTCCATAATGTTTTCATCGATCGGGTTTTACAAGAACGTCACATGTTTGTCTATTACACCTTTCCCACATTTAGTTGCATTTTGACGCCTCTGCATCAGACGACTTTTTTAAACTTTTTCTGTAATTATACTTAAATTAATAGAGATTTTCCATATTTATGAGTAGACCTGTTCAAAATCGTTGCAGATTCTGTATGTGGGAAAGGGTTGACGGTTAACTTAGCTTGTTTTTTTTTTTTTTTCATTTTCGCAAATTGTATGATCTGAAGCGAATGTTTCAAATAATCGTAAACAAATACATGATTCATTACAGAAAGATCAATTCATAATTGGATATTTCTACTTTGAGATTTAATTTCTAATTAGATTCAAATTTCTTAGGGCTTACGCGAATGGAATCCTGTAATTTCTTCCAAACAAAAGAAACTAATATTTCATTAAAAAGTCTAAACTTTTCTACTCGTTTGTTAAAATCTAATATTTTCTCTCGTCATTGCTGCTTTTCGATAGGAAACACTAAACAGCTAGTTCATTGTCTGTGTGAAAATACGGTGAACACGATTGGGGCTTAGTTGATCTCGTTATTAATTATGATTATAACGAATTGTCATAAACAGGTTTAACCCTTTCCCTAATACGACAATTCTGCAGCAGACGACTTTGAACGTATTTTGTCAAAACATAGACAATCTCCATAATTGAATGGATAACCTATGACAAAAAGTGGAAAACATTGTGTCAAAAGGAGAAATTGCACGTTTTGTGCAATTTCTTCTTTTGTCACTATGTTTTCAAAAAGCCGTCTGCTGCAGAGGCGTCAGCAAGCGTATATATGAGGGAAAGCGCAGACTGATCCGGCCGACACATTCCGTCTTAGTGGGATAGATGTATAGAGAGTTATTTCTGAAACAGAAAATCCACAGGAGGCGAAAAAGTGTCTATCCGGGTAGGCCTGTGTGGCATGCTTAGGCTGATCCGGATCGATACTTTAAGCAGATTCCACGATGTTGATTTTCTCACGAGACGGCCTACACATTGATTATTGCAAAGCTACGCCCCTGACATTTATGGAAATTGTCCACAGTATTGTATATATATTATCAAACCTGGCCAATTTAGATTTGTTTTTGCGGGAATTAGTTAAAATGTGAATTCATCGTTTCCGATATGAATGCATTCATAACGTTTCAAATGGGCATTATTGTAATGAAGTTAACGGTAACTGATGCGATAGATTGCCTATTTTGCGATACGCGTACATGAAAGTGAAGTTATGATAAAAGACGGCCTTGTTGCATCTCAGTAAAACGTCATATAACGGGATATAAAAGTTAAACTCGTGGAGCTACAATTCAAACAAGAAATTACAACTATGACCTTTCCCAATGTATGTGGAATATTAATGAGAGTATGAAATGTCACAGACTCGACTTATCCACTACTTTTCGTATATAACACTATACTCATTCACCTGCTCCACTTATGTTCGTATATCAAACAATAGGCCTACCCATTTACCTGTTCCACTTCTGTTCGTATATGACAAAATACGCATTCGCCTGATCTCCTACTGTTCGTACATTACACAATAGGCCTACCCATTTACCTGTTCGTCTTCTGTTCGTATATGACACAATACCCATTCACCTGATCCATTATACTGTTCGTGTATGACACAATACCCATTCACCTGATCCATTATAATGTTCGTGTATGACACAATACCTATTCGCCTGATCCATTAACTGTTCGTGTATGACATAATACCTATTCACCTGATCCATTATACTGTTCGTGTATGACACAATACCTATTCGCCTGATCCATTAACTGTTCGTGTATGACATAATACCTATTCACCTGATCCATTATACTGTTCGTGTATGACACAATACCCATTCACCTGATCCATTATACTGTTCGTGTATGACACAATACCTATTCGCCTGATCCATTAACTGTTCGTGTATGACATAATACCTATTCACCTGATCCATTACTGTTCGTGTATGACACAATACCCATTCTCCTGATCTACTTATGTTCGTGTATGCCACAATACCCATTCTCCTGATCCATTACTGTTCGTGTATGACATAATACCTATTCACCTGATCCATTATACTGTTCGTGTATGACACAATACCCATTCCCCTGATCCATTATACTGTTCGTGTATGACACAATACCCATTCTCCTGATCTACTTCTGTTCGTGTATGACACAATACCCATTCTCCTGATCCATTACTGTTCGTGTATAACATAATACCTATTTACTTGATCCATTATACTGTTTGTGTATGACACAATACCCATTCCCCTGATCCACTATACTGTTCGTATATGACACAATACCCACTCACCTGATCCATTATACTGTTCGTATATGCCACAATACCTATTCGCCTGATCCATTACTGTTCGTGTATGACATAATACCTATTCGCCTGATCCACTACTGTTCGTATATGACACAATACCCATTTTACTGATCCATTACTGTTCGTTTATGACATAATACCCATTCACCTGATGCATTACTGTTCGTGTATGACACAATACCCATTCATCTGATCCATTATACTGTTCGTATATGACACAATACCCATTCTCCTGATCCATTACTGTTCGTGTATGACATAATACCTATTCACCTGATCCATTATACTGTTTGTGTATGACACAATACCCATTCCCCTGATCCACTATACAGTTCGTATATGACACAATACCCATTCACCTGATCCATTATACTGTTCGTGTATGACAGAATACCCATTCCCGTGATCCATTATACTGTTCGTATATGACACAATACCCATTCACCAGATCCATTATACTGTTCGTGTATGACACAATACCTATTCGCCTGATCCATTACTGTTCGTGTATGACACAATACCCATTCTCCTGATCCATTACTGTTCGTGTATGACATAATACCTATTCGCCTGATCCACTACTGTTCGTTTATGACATAATACCCATTCACCTGATGCATTACTGTTCGTGTATGACACAATACCCATTCATCTGATCCATTATACTGTTCGTATATGACACAATACCCATTCTCCTGATCCATTACTGTTCGTGTATGACATAATACCTATTCACCTGATCCATTATACTGTTTGTGTATGACACAATACCCATTCCCCTGATCCACTATACAGTTCGTATATGACACAATACCAATTCACCAGATCCATTATACTGTTCGTGTATGACACAATACCTATTCGCCTGATCCATTACTGTTCGTGTATGACACAATACCCATTCTCCTGATCCATTACTGTTCGTGTATGACATAATACCTATTCGCCTGATCCACTACTGTTCGTATATGACACAATACCCATTTTACTGATCCATTACTGTTCGTTTATGACACAATACCCATTCTCCTGATCCATTACTGTTCGTGTATGACATAATACCTATTCACGTGATCCATTATACTGTTTGTGTATGACACTATACCCATTCCCCTGATCCATTATACTGTTCGTGTATGACAGAATACCCATTCCCCTGATCCATTATACTGTTCGTATATGACACAATACCCATTCACCAGATCCATTATACTGTTCGTGTATGACACAATACCTATTCGCCTGATCCATTACTGTTCGTGTATGACACAATACCCATTCTCCTGATCCATTACTGTTCGTGTATGACATAATACCTATTCGCCTGATCCACTACTGTTCGTATATGACAAAATACAAATTTTACTGATCCATTACTGTTCGTTTATGACACAATACCCATTCTCCTGATCCATTACTGTTCGTGTATGACATAATACCTATTCACTTGATCCATTATACTGTTTGTGTATGACACAATACCCATTCCCCTGATCCACTATACTGTTCGTATATGACACAATACCCATTCACCTGATCCATTATACTGTTCGTGTATGACCCAATACCCATTCCCCTGATCCATTATACTGTTCGTATATGAAACAATACCCATTCACCTGATCCATTATACTGTTCGTGTTTGACACAATACCTATTCGCCTGATCCATTACTGTTTGTGTATGACACAATACCCATTCTCCTGATCCATTACTGTTCGTGTATGACATAATACCTATTCGCCTGATCCACTACTGTTCGTATATGACACAATACCCATTTTACTGATCCATTACTGTTTGTTTATGACATAATACCCATTCACCTGATGAATTACTGTTCGTTTATGACACAATACCCATTCACCTGATCCATAACTGTTCGTATATGACACAATACCCATTCGCCTGATTCAACACAATTCGTATATGACACAATACCCTTTCGCCTGATCCAACACAGTTCGTATATAACACAATACTCATTCGAATGATCCAACACAGTTCTTTATGACACAATACTCATTCACCTGATCCAACACTGTTCGTGTATGACACAATACCCATTCAACCGATCCACTACTGTTCGGATATCACACAATACTCATTTGTCTGATCCACTACTATTCGTATATCACACAACGCCAATTCACCCAATCCACTTCTGTTCGGATATCAAACAATACCCATTCATGTGATCCACTACTGTTCGGATATCACACAATACCCATTCATGTGATCCATTACATTTCGTATATGACACAATATCCATTCCCCTGATCCACTATACTGTTCGTGTATGACACAATACCTATTCACCTGATCCACTACTGTTCGTATATAACACAATACCCATTCACCTGATCCACTTCTGTTCGTATATGACACATTACCCATTCACCTGATACACTACTGTTCGTATATGACATAGTACTAATTCGCCTGATCTACTTCTGTTCGTATATGACACAATACCCATTTACCTGTTCCACTTCTGTTCGTATATGACACAATACCCATTCACCCGATCCATTACTGTTCGTATATGACACAATACCTATTTACCTGATCCACTTCTGTTCGTATATGACACAATACCCATTCACCTGATCCACTTCTGTTCGTATATGACACAATACCCATTCACCTGTTCCACTTCTGTTCGTATATGACACAATACCCATTCACCTATTCCACTTCTGTTCGTATATGACACAATACCCATTCACCTGATCCACTTCTGTTCGTATATGACACAATACCAATTCACCTGATCCACTTCTGTTCGTATATGACACAATACCCATTCACCTGATCCACTTCTGTTCGTATATGACACAATACCCATTTACCTGTTCCACTTCTGTTCGTATATGATACAATACCCATTCACCTGATCCATTACTGTTCGTTTATGACACAATACCCATTCACCCGATCCATTTCTGTTCGTATATGACACAATACCCATTCACCTGATCCACTTCTGTTCGTATATGACACAATACCCATTTACCTGTTCCACTTCTGTTCGTATATGACACAATACCCATTCACCCGATCCATTACTGTTCGTATATGACACAATACCCATTCACCCGATCCATTACTGTTCGTATATGACACAATACCCATTCACCTGATCAACTTCTGTTCGTATATGACACAATACCCATTTACCTGTTCCACTTCTGTTCGTATATGACACAATACCCATTCACCCGATCCATTACTGTTCGTATATGACACAATACCCATTTACCTGTTCCACTTCTGTTCGTATATGACACAATACCCATTCACGCGATCCATTACTGTTCGTATATGACACAATACTCATTCATCTGATCCATTATACTGTTTGTTTATGACACAGTACCCATTCGCATGATCCATTACTGCTCGTTTATGACATAATACCCTTCGCCTGATCTACTACTGTTCGTATATAACATAATACCCATTTACCTGTTCCACTTCTGTTCGTATATGATACAATACCCATTCACCCGATCCATTACTGTTCGTATATGACACAATACCCATTCACCTGATCCATTACTGTTCGTATATGACACAATACCCATTCACCTGTTCCACTTCTGTTCGTGTATGATACAATACCCATTCACCTGATCCATTACTGTTCGTATATGACACAATACCCATTCACCCGATCCATTACTGTTCGTATATGACACAATACCCATTCACCCGATCCATTACTGTTCGTATATGACACAATACCCATTCACCCGATCCATTACTGTTCGTATATGACACAATACCCATTTATCTGTTCCACTTCTGTTCGTATATGACACAATACCCATTCACTCGATCCATTACTGTTCGTATATGACACAATACCCATTTACCTGTTCCACTTCTGTTCGTATATGACACAATACCCATTTACCTGTTCCACTTCTGTTCGTATATGATACAATACCCATTCACCTGATCCATTACTGTTCGTATATGACACAATACCCATTTACCTGTTCCACTTCTGTTCGTATATGACACAATACCCATTCACCTGATCCACTTATGTTCGTATATGACACAATATCCATTCATCTGATCCATTATACTGTTCGTTTATGACACAATACCCATTCACCTGATCCAATATACTGTTCGTATATGAAATAGTACTAATTCGCCTGATCTACTTCTGTTCGTATACGACACAATACCCATTTACCTGTTCCACTTCTGTTCGTATATGACACAATACCCATTCATCTGATCCATTATACTGTTCGTTTATGACACAATACCCATTCATCTGATCCATTATACTGTTCGTTTATGACACAATACCCATTCATCTGATCCATTATACTGTTCGTTTATGACACAATACCCATTCATCTGATCCATTATACTGTTCGTTTATGACACAATACCCATTCATCTGATCCACTATACTGTTCGTATATGAAATAGTACTAATTCGCCTGATCTACTTCTGTTCGTATATGACACAATACCCATTTACCTGTTCCACTTCTGTTCGTATATGACACAATACCCATTCATCTGATCCATTATACTGTTTGTTTATGACACAGTACCCATTCGCATGATCCATTACTGCTCGTTTATGACATAATACCCATTCGCCTGATCTACTACTGTTCGTGTATAACATAATACCCCTTTCCACTTAACGCTGCTCAAATGCATTGTTGCTAAATATTTGAGTTGTTAATATACCGATAATAAAACAACACTAAAATAATTTGTAGAAATACAATATCTACATGTATGTATAATTGTCAGTTAAAAGTATACTTGTAATTGTAAAAACTATATTATTCTTACCTTTGTCTTTAATAGATGTATATAAATACTAAATACAACGCCGTTAGCCAACTATCAATTGCTGCTGCTAGCTTATTTAAGGTTTGTTTATACATATACGACAGCTACCATCAACTTGAGTTCTATCACTTGAAAATCGCCGTCGACTTGCGTAGATAAACAAGGAGTTTTAAAAAACTATAGAGACATCTGAGTAGTCCACGAGAAAACCAACATTATGGACTCTGCGTAATGTATCGAACCAGATCAGCCTGCGCAGTCCGCACAGGCTTATCCGGGCCGACACATTCCGTCTCAGGGGGGTAAAGGTATAGAGTGATGACTCCTGAAACAGAAAATCCACAGGAGGCGAAAAGTGTCTGTCCGCGTTAGCCTGCGCGGCATGATTAGGCTGATCCGGGTCGATACTTTTCGCAGAGTCCACAATGTTAGTTTTCTCGCGGGACGGCTCATATGGATTCATCTGCACATTGTTACCGCGAACATATTGATAACCCTTATTCATTGTAGAATGCAAACTGGCTGTTTACTGTCATGTCCACTTGCACGTTAGTGGTATTTACTTGATCTCGGCCTTTAAGGCGACAACAAAAACCGCGATCACTACAGGAATATTTTGAACTGACACATCTTAATACAAATAGAATAATATTTTTGTATTCCCCCTCTGTATCAAACTGTTATGATTGTAGAAACTTCTGTTTTTCTAAAGATCGCTTGATTCTTTCAAACAAATAACCATTTTGCAGCAGATTACTTTGAAATCACCTACACATTAAATATGGCAAAAGGATAATATTTGAAAAGAGTTGAAAATATTATGGCAAAATGGGAAATTGTTTATTTGTTCATAATGTTTTCGAAATTCATCAGCAGTAGATATGTCGGAATGCTTCGTCAGGTTGGAAAGCGTTAAGATAACTGTTTTCATAGAAGATTATCCCATATTGCCTCCTTTTTCACTAGACCGAATCGTTGTCGTAGTGGTAGAGTGTCCCCATTGGGTGCAGGAGGTCGCGCTTTCAAACCCTTTACCAGGTCTTACCAACGACTTTAAAACATGGTACTATTGACTTTCCTTCCTTGGCGCTCAACATTGTGCGGTTATTATTACGACTAACTCGATTGTATCAGGATCAATCGACCAATAGTACTGGTTACTTATCCACGAAACGCCGTGATAGAACTGAACAACATGCTGAAGTGGTGTTAAACACCAATCTAACAAACAAACACATCACTCCACACTCGATTGGACACAGGCACTCGACCATTACCCTGCTATATTCCCGCAATGTCTCAATTTGATTTAGTTTTCAGGGTTATCTAGACTGTCAGATTTAAACTTCGATTTTTAACATGATAATGAGCCATTTCCCTCATACGACAATTATGCAGCAGACGACTTTGAACGTATTTTGTCAAAACATAGAAAATCTCCATAGTTGAATGAATAACAAAAAGTGGAAAACATTGTGGCAAAAGGAGAAATTGCACGTTTTGTGCAATTTCTTCTTTTGTCTTTATGTTTTCAAAAAGCCGTCTGCTGCAGAGGCGTCAGAAAGCGTCTATATGAGGGAAAGGGTTAAACAAGCTACTTTATAAAATGCACGCCATATCAGATATCAGAACAGAATGTAAAGGATAACACTCTCAGGGAGAGATCAAGATTATCTCAACCTGAGACATTCATCCTTTGATAAGAAAACTAACAAACTCTTTTATAATTTTTAAACAAAAAACAATAACGAAACCAATACCACCGTTCTTCCTTTTCTCATTATACTCGATTCCGTATTGTTAAAAAGAGCTTATGATATTTACGTAATTGTAATGTAAGGAAATATTTGAATAATAATAAAAGTCTAGCCACCTATTTCAATGGACGTAAAGTCTTTGTGGAAAAGCATTCAATTGCGATATGACTGAAACGTTGTTGAAAACCCCACACTAATCAATCAAGTAATCAATTTTAACTTGGCGCCAAGACATATTTTCAATAGAACTTGTCGTCTAATACATCAAATAAAGTATTTCATAGAAACAACGTTGATATGCGTATTCATATCCACTTGACATACAAGTAGTGCATTTATAAACCCTCTCCCACATTTAAGAAATCTGCAGCAGACGACTTTGAAAACATATGGAAGAAGTTTTATCAATAAAAATATATTCGTGGATTAGAGTTGAACTCACTGTCACCAATGGAGAAAACGTCATAATGAGCACATTCTCAATTTGGAACAATGCTTCCAAATGCAATCTGCATTAAATGCATCAACATATAAGCATATAGACATCATATAAATCAAACAAGTGAATATATACATGTTTCAAATAATAAGTTAAACTAGCGTATTTCCGTGTATCTGTTATACACATTTAGAACATTTTCAACGAAACGAAAAAAGGAATGTATTCCAACAGGCTGACAGACATCCAATTCCATGGGCAAATTGCCGTGAGGATATTTATATGCGAGTGTATGTCCTCGTATATGAAGGTTTCTGAAAATTTCATGAGGCCGATGTTTTACATAAATATGACTTACGTGTGACAAAACAGAGCATTAACGAAATACAGATTCACATATGAATATGTGGTTATGATTAATCATTAATATATCTGCTGTTTTCCTATATGACCTCTTATCCTTCAAGCTCGCTCTGCATGTTCTGAATATAGATGCTAGCTTAGTCAACTCATCTAATTACTACCCTTGACGTAGACTCGCGAAGCACTTGGACAGGTGCTTGCTAGGCTACTATATCTATTTTCAGCCCTAGACTAAGACTCTCAGAGTACTCGGACATGTGCTAGCTGGATCAACTTATCTAATTAAGGCCCGTAACTTAGACTCGCGGAGCAATCGGACAGGTGCTAGCTGGACCTACTAATTTAATTTTAGCCATCGCCTTAGACTCGTGGAGCACTTGTATAGTAGAAAGATGGACCACCTAATGTAATTATCGCCCTTGACTAAGACTCGCGGAGCACTCGGACAGGTGTTAGATATATCACCTAATCTAATTACTTCCCTTGACTAAGACACGCGGAGCACTCGAACAGTTGTTCGCTGGATCAACTAATTTAATTATAGCCCTTGACTAAGACTCGCGGATCACTAGAACAGTTGTTCGCTGGACCACCTAATCCAATTACCGCCCTTGACTAAGACTCACGGAGCACTACGAGAGGTGTTATCTGGACCAACTAATATCATTACAACCCTTTGCACAGACTCATGGAGCACTCGGACGGGTGCTAGCTGGACCAAATGATCGAATTACAGGCATTGACTAAGACTCGCGGATCATTCGGACAATTGCTAGCTGGACCAACTAATCTAATTACAGTACTTAATTTAGACTCGCGAAGCACTCGGACAGTTGTTATTTGGACCAACTAATCTAATTTTACAGTTTACAGTTTTATTTAATGTGATATTTTAGGCCACCGGCCCATACACATGATACAGCATAATTACATAGCATTAGAAGTGAGAACAGTATTTACATCATAATAATACAGACAAATGATACAAAAACTCGGATATCCATTACATGATATATTTCTAAGAGTTAAAGGCTATGGCTAATGTTAGAACAATAATACGACTTTTAGATTGACTAGAAATGCTTAACTGAAAAAATAGACTTTGTATGAGATATATCATCACCTTTCTAAAGAGAACACATAGACCCGTTGTATAGCAGCTTGAGTTACAAGTCCTTCAAGGAGAACCAACTATACATTGCAACATTGCAACACAACTATTATTCAAAAGAATCAAGATATGTTCTTCTTATTTTAAAAGCATTATAGATAAACATAGCTAAATTTCTTATCAAAATAACATTTTGCGAAGACATTAGATTGTAGAATTTATGAATACTAGGTTTTTCAAATACATTATGTGGAAAATATCTACATCGCAAATCATAATACATTGGGCATATCATTATAAAATGGTATTCATCCTCAATAGCAGTTTCACAATATAAACATGTACGGAATTCTTTTGGTATATCTCTGTATCTTCCTTCCTCTATCATTAAACAATGACAACTACTGCGAAAGGAAGCTAGAGAAGAGCGAAATTTCTTTATATCTATGTTTAAGACATATGGTTCTAATGAAAATTCCCTTTTAAATTGGTGATAATGAAATAATTTCCTATTGACATTACACTTCGCTACCCAGGTCTGCCTGTATTGATCAGTCAGTCGTTGCGTATACAATTGTAAAAAGATCTTAGTATTATCAACTGACTGACTGGCCCATACATAACCAAAACCGTTAGAGTTCAAACTTTTCCTAATATTTGTTACCCAATTTATGTGTCCAATATTGTCGTAATGCATTAACATTTCATAACATAGCCGAATATATCTATGCCTTGGCATATTGAGTAAACGTATCCAGTATTTTATACATCGTTTTGAAGAATATATATACATTGGAAGTCTACCTAGATCTCCTAAAATAGCATCATTACATGCTTTTGGTGACACATTCAAAAAGCGTTTACATGCAAGAATTTGAATACTCTCAATACTGCTAAATGTCTCTAAACCCCAAATTTCGGAACCATACAGTAAGACAGAGGAAACCTTGGCATCAAATACTTTGTAGAATGTTTTGCATGGGAGACAACCTAGATTACTAAGCGAATTTAGGATATGTAAAAGAGCTTTCTTAGCCTTAACTGCAACTGCTTCGGCCATTTTAGAGAATGACAACCTGTTTGTAAAATAGATACCGACATAGGTAAATCCATTTACAGTTTCAATTTGAGAACCATTAAATTTCCATTTTTCTCTAGAAGCAAGATTTCCTCCCCTTTTAAACACAAGTATTTTGGTTTTATCTATATTGACAGTCATTTTATTATTGCTACAAAAATCCTGTAAAATGTTTAGCTGTTTTTGCAAACCAATTATTGTGTCGGCGATAAGTGCTATGTCATCTGCAAACATTAACATAAAAATTTCCATCAGGTCTGGGAACAGCTGGATTCCCCGTATATTGCTATCATGAAGTAACGAGTAAAGTTCATTTATAAACAAAGAAAATAAAATAGGGCTTAAACTACATCCTTGTCGAAGTCCAATCGGGCAAGACAAGGTTTCTGTATAACAATGCACGGATGATCTAACACGGGCCTTCACAGATGAATAAATGGAAATAATAGCATTGAATAAATGACCTCTTACACCGCATGAATGTAAAATTTCAAACAGTATTTGACGATCAACAGAATCAAACGCCTTTTGAAAGTCAATAAAGGCTACATAGACAGTTTTACCTTTAGTGTTGAGATATTTGCTTATAACCGAGTATAAAACGAATGCATTGTCTATAGTGGAATATCCTGCCCGGAATCCAGATTGAGCCTCACAGATCTTGTTATAAATATCAACATAAAATGTAACTCTCTGTGTCAAAATAGTAATGTATATTTTACTTAAGGTATCTAACAAAGCAATGCCTCTATAGTTATTAGGGTTATTCGTATTTCCTTTTTTATGTATAGGTATAATAATAAATTCTGCCCACTTAGACGGAAATTCACTGTTAAGGAAGAGATGATTGAACAGTTTGAGCAAATAGGGCAACAATATGTCTGCGCCATAAACTAAATGATGTGGCAAAAGTTCACCACTTGATGATTTAGTAACATTTAACTTATGTATTGCATCTGATATTTCTTGTTCAAGAATAGGACTGTTAAGTATGTAGTCATCTGTTTCTGTAAAGTTGTTTGAATCTGGTTGCAAACCGTGGTTTGGCAATGTATTCGAATCATCATTAGCTCCATTTTCTGCAGAGAAAACATTTCTAAAATGCGCATACCAAGACTCTGCTGATATATTCGGAGTGCTTTGTGGTTTTCCACATAGTTTATTTATTTCCTGCCAAAACTTTTTAGAGGAATTAATAGATGATTCCAATTTGATTACTTGTGCCTTTTCAAATAATATACGTTTTTTCTTGCATAGCTTTTTATAAACCAGTTTTAGTCTCAAATATCCATCAAGATCACTAGTTATCCGACTTCTTCTAAAGGTTTTTAATGCATGTTTTACCTTTGCTTTAGCATGTTTACAATTTTTATCAAACCACAATTTTCTTGTAAGATTTCTTTTAGCTGACTTAAACATTTTGAATTGTTCAGAGCAACTTGTAAGTACATTTTCAAACTCTGACACCATGTCGTCGATAGGTGATAAAACGTTATCAAACATTGCATTTAAAACATTAAAACCGCCATCTGATATTGTATCGAAAAGTAGCTGTCGATAAGCATCTTTATTGCTTTCATTCATATAATAACTTGACATAGGTTCATGTTCAGAATTTACACTATCTTCATGTAAATGCTTACGTTGTATAGATAAAAACAGAGGGAAATGTAAACTCTCAAAAGTAGACAGAACTTCAAAACTATGAATATAATAAAGTACATCTTTTGAAGCTATAAAAATCTAATAACAGGACTTGACTTAGTCTCGCGGAGCACTCGGAGAGGTGTTAGTTTGAACAACTAATCTAAACACAGCACTTTACTTAGACTCACGAGGCACTCAGATATTAGTTGAACCACCTATTCGAATTACAGTCATTGACTAAGACTCACGGATCATTTAGACAGGTGTTATTTGAACCTACTAATCTAATTTCAGCCCTTGACTAAGACTCGCGGAGCACTAGTACAAGGTTCACGCTGGACAAAATAATCTAATAACAGGCCTTGACTTAGAATCGCGGATTACTCAGACAGGTGCTAGCTGGACCATCTAATTTAATTATACCCCTTTACTAAGACTCGCGGAGCACTCGGACAGTTGTTCGCTGGACCAACTAATCTAATTACCGTCATTGACTTAGACTCGGGAAGCAGTACGACAAGTGCTTGCTGGACCAACCTATCTGATTACAGCCCTTAACTAAGACTCGCGGAGCACTCGGACGGGTGCTAGCTGGAACAACTAATCGACTTACAGGCCTTGACTAAGACACGTGCATCACTCGGACAAGTGCTTGCTGGACCAACTAATCATATTAGAGGACTTGATTTAGACTCGCGTTGCAATCGGACAGAGTTACCGCCCTTGACGTAGACTCGCGGAGTATTCGGACAGGTGTTAGCTTGACCAACTAATTGTATTACCGCCCTTGACTTAGAATCGCGGAGCACTTGGACAGGTGCTAGGTGGACCTACTTATCTAATTACTTCCCCTGCCTAAGACTCGCGTAGTACTCGGACAGGTGCTAGCTGGACCAACTAATATAATTAAGGCCCTTGACAAAGACTCGCGGATCACTCAGACAGGTGCTAGCTAGACCAACTAATATAATTAAGGCCCTTGACAAAGACTCGCGGATCACTCGGACAGGTGTTAGCTGGACTAACTAATATAATTACAGGACTTGACTTAGTCTCCTGAAGCACTAGCTAGACCAACTTATCTAATTAAGGCCCGTGACTTAGAATCGCGGAGCACTCGGACAGGTGCTAGCTGGACCTACTAATCTAATTACTTCCCTTGTCTAAGATTCGCGTAGCACTCGGACAGGTGCTAGCTGGACCAACTAATATAATTAAGGCCCTTAACAAAGACTCGCTGATTTTGACTACCCTTTTTTTTTTAACTATATGGGTTTTGACTGCACTGTTTGTTCAACCTTATGGGTTTTGACCCCTATGACAAAAGATGAGCGTATGGGTTTTGACCATATGGTTTTGACTACCCTGTTTGTTCAACTATATATGGGTTTTGACTACAATGACCGTATGGGTTTTGACCATATGGGTTTATAATGTCCCCCATTTTTGTTAGCTATGCAGCCGCATGAAACGTTAATCAATTCGGTAATTTAGCTTCAATTTCAACGCGTTATTTTATTCACTCGTTAATACAAATGTCTAGAATACGCTTACAAGGTATGTGATATATGAGCCTAATGTATCGAGCCAGATTACACTGCGCAGTCAACATTGACTTTTTCAAGATATTAATGTTCGCTGAAATGTCAATACTTTGGTTAAATATGCTTCATTTGCAATGCTGTTCTTTTTATTGGTCACATAATTGATGAAAGCGGACATTATCCCCTTCATAGGATTGATGAAAGCGGACATTACCCCCTTCACCAGATATAAATAAAGAACGTCTATTTAAATCGCACCTTTCCCTTTTCCACAACCACGATACCCAAGACGACATTGACTACACCAAGGCAATAGTATGGAATGTCCCTTTTCTAATTAGTGAACTTAGTAGAAAATGTTGTGAGAAATAGAGATATTGCTAGTTTTGAGCAAAAACTCCTTCTGTCTCAATATTTTCTTAAGTCCTCTGCTGAAATCGTTTTGATATTTTGTTATCGCATTGAACATTATCGAATGGTAAAGACAAAGGACATGATAAAGAAGAACAACAACTAATCACATTTTTACAATATACTTTATTTTCAAATATGAATTACATATTGAGAAACAAGTATACATCTTCGAATAAGCACAAGGAATAGCACATACTATAACATAAGCACAGGGAAAGAACACAGCCAAAGCTACTTCACTTCATCTATCTATACATTCTTAAGTTACTTCGAAAGTCAAATGTTAGAACCTGAATAGTGTTCAAGAGCTCTGAAAGGGACTTCTGTTTTTTAATGTACTGGCTACACAATGTGTGAAGAGTCTCTTGATGTTTGACAACCGAACGTATCCACATCTGCGTGGAAGTCTCGCCCATATGATGTCTGAGAATGTCTGCTTCTTCCATCGTCGCATCCTTCTCAAGGTACTGGAGAACAGTCCAAAGTGAGGGATTCTTGTGGCCAACCAACCTACTGAGAACATTATTCCAACCCTCACAGACAGTTCACGCTTGACCCGTCATGGTTGCAAGATAAACATTCCAAGTCTCGAGTTTGAATAATGGTTCAGTACGTCGGAACTTCATTTTACCATTCATGGAGAGAACAGATCTGAAATACATATATAAAATTGATCAAAACTCTTACGACTTTGGACGTAACTTAAGAATAAGGCAATATCAATTGACATGATATGAGCAATTTCAACATTTCCCCGCAGTGTTTTCAAAAAATGCCAATAAATCATCGATTGCAGTCGTTTTCAATTCTGTTACATTGATAACATCACATACACAGACACAATGACCGTCTGTCTATTATACAACTCAACTCAAATAATTGTATAGGAACAAACCGAAGGGGCTTATGTCCGCCTATGTACTTTTTTAAGGAAGCGGAGAATGTCCGGAGGGGCTTATGTCCGCCATTTCCTTTTATTCCCTTGTTAAAATGAATGTCTTGTTTGTAGGTTTGTCTCTATTTATCATAATTGTTGAAAAAAGG
The DNA here is from genome assembly GCA_031761405.1 of Serripes groenlandicus. Taxonomy (NCBI): domain Eukaryota; kingdom Metazoa; phylum Mollusca; class Bivalvia; order Cardiida; family Cardiidae; genus Serripes; species Serripes groenlandicus. The sequence continues at coordinate 105,663,008 of JASEVX010000001.1, read as the reverse complement.
AGCCAATTGTACCAATTCTGAGTAAGTCAAATTGCATATTGCTGCATTCGTAAAAAATATATGTGCATATCCTGTCGTTTTATGCCAGCAAATTATTAATATTGATCTGATAGTTATACACAGTGTAAAACTGTATATTCGTCTTTTCTCAATGTAAAGGGTTCACGCTTTATTTTCTGTAAAGGGGTTTTATGACAAATTAACACTTTTGCTTATCTGCCCATCTTAATTGAATATCCGGATCGCAACCAACTTTTGAAATGACGTTTAATGGTAATCGGTGTTATTCACAGGAAGAGATCTACAATGGTTGGGCTGTATATTTTAAAGACCTCTATTCTTGCGATGATAAAGATATTACGAAATCCGCTGAAAAAAACCATAAATTCAATATGCAACAGCAGTGAGCACGCTAATAGCCAGAGCGTCAACTTACACATCTCAGTAGACGATGTAAAAAAGGCATTTAAAACATGTAAATAGAACCATCATGTGGACACGACGAAATATATTATGAACATTTTATTTTCGGCGGAACTTCCCTAACGGACGTCCTAACCCATCTATTCAACGCAATGAAGGATTTAGCGTACTTTCTATTAAATTTGAAAAGGGGAGTAATTATTACTCTTTTCAAGGGAGGTAATAAAGACAAATTGAACCCTGATTCGTATCGCGCCATATCGCTATGCTCAACGATACTAAAGTTGTATGAAAAGGTTATATTAAATACAATAGACTATGAATCCAAACTCAATACCATACAGGGCGGTTTCCAGAAGAACTTAAGTTGCAGTTTAACATCAGTTATGGTACGGGAATCTACAGTGCTATTGAGAATAACTGCGGATATGTGTATATGTACATATAGGTATATATATACATCTATATGTATGTATGTATGTGTGTGTGTGTGTGTGTGTGTGTGTGTGTGTGTATGTATGTATATATGTGTATAAATTTATTCTATATTTCTGTAGTTACCATTATTTGCTCATACATTGTGGGCTGTGTGCATGCATGTGTTCGTGCGTGTGTGTATGTATGTATATATGTGTATAAATATTATTCTATAATTTCTGTATTTACCATTATTATCTCATACATTGTGGGCTGTGTGCATGCATGTGTTCGTGCGTGAGAGCATATGTCCGTGTGTGCGTGCGCGCGACCAAGCGTGTTTGTTTATATAAAATTGTATATTGTAATGTCGTAATACCACTATAAACAGTCAATGACATGATATTTATGTGACACATTCTAGCATCCCATATAACATAGGCTACCATATCCTCTGGTAATTATTTTGTGAAAATAATTGCTGATGGATATTCAACTTACAAACCATCTGAAATGCTGCTGTTCCTTGGGTTTTGTTTCGTTAAGGATAAGCATCAACTTTCTTACATACAGATATAGTCGCGTAGCATGCGTGCAATAAATTATTAACCTACACCCTCATCATGATCCTTTTCCATTATTGCATCCACAACAACCAAACAAAACCCTCCAACACACATATACACACATGCTTAAATAGGGTATGTTCGATGTTTCTTGTATGTCTCTTGTAGCAACCTGTAAATAACTAATATGTGGACTGTTTACTGTTATTTCTTTTATTTGTTGTACTATGTATGTATGTATTTACTCTTCATTTATGGAGGAAATAAAGAAATATATATATATTTAATTTCTGTAAAGGATTGTTATGACCATTATCAATGTTGTTATTCTGACAACTTCCTGAGATATCCGGATTGGATTCGGGTAAATTGCGTAATTATTCGTATATATATATGCTTGAGTTTCAGATTCGTAATCTCCAACAAATATTTATATCTTTGAGTTCATACTGTGTTCTACAAAGTTATCGTTGATATTAATTTCATTTTCAAATTTATTTTACCAAAACGGTCTTTTCGAAGCCATTACTTTATTTACTGTTTATTTCATTATTTGACTGTGACTTTCCCCATTATTGCGATGAGTGTGATTATTTACTGTTGTTATAACTTCTTTATTTTACTGAGACTTTAATCCTCTTATTGAGTTTGTGTGTGATATAGTGATTAGTGAGTTTGTGGAAATAGAAAGAAAAGATGGCTGAACAAAAGTAAGTTGTACACATTTATTTATTTCCTTCTTTCCTCATTATATCCAGAAACATAGGCTTACTTTCCCTTGAAAACACAATTATTTACCTATCTTTCACCGAGGTTTGCATAACATCTTGCTATATTTTTGCCATACAATTGCCCAGTATACGACGATTTTAGAAGCGATATTTTCTACAAAGCCTAAGTCAATTTTATATCTGTCTGATAATGATAACTACTCGGCCATGAGTCAACTCGGCCTTGGGTTACCTCGGAGGTCACCGCTTCTAAATGACAGCGCCATCAACGTGGCCTCGCGCCTCAGCAGTGGTACTATACGGTAAAACCCTAGTCCACACATACCAGCCTTGCTGTTTATACCATGATGCCAGCCTGAAATGAAAGTAGCAAATATCTTCAAATTTAAACAAGGAACAAACTTCAAAATGCTGCATACTTGTTGTATGTAGGAAATGGATAAATTATACAAAATACGTTTTTCCACAATGTTTACAACGATTATGACAATAAGTTACGATCTTAAACACATTATTAGGGATTTTCGAATATATATTCGTCTGCTGCCGTCTTGTTATATGTAGGAAAGGCTAAATTTGGTTTTTCGCAATGATGTTGTGAACGTCTACTTTGTCCTTTGTGTTTTAGACCATTCCTTTTGGTCAGTTGGTGGGCTCAGAAAACTCTGGTTCCCAGTTTAGAGGAACCAGCCAAACATGTGACATTTCCATGACCCACTTGGACCAAGGCAGTTAAGCAGTGCAGACGTGTGTTGACTAAGACTGATGACTGAGACAAGACAAGACTCTTTAAGACTAAGCAAATGATAATATAATGCAGGTTATAGTGTTAGCTACGGGTGAGTGAATACAACAATGATTTACGATCTGAGTACATTAGAATATACTTTACAAAATATGTTTTTCAACAATGTTTTCAACGATTATGAAAATGAGTTACGATCTTAAACACATTATTAGGGATTTTCGAAGATATATTCATAGCTGCAGATTCGTTATATGTAAGAAAAGCTAAATCAATCTTTCAAAATTTTCTTTAACGATTAAAACAATATTTTACATTAATGAGCATATTAGAATATATTTTCATAGTCGTCTGCTGCAGACTTGTTGTATGTAGGAAATGAATAAATTATACAAAATACGTTTTTCCACAATGTTTTCAACGATTATGTAAATGAGTTAGATCTTAAACACATTATTAGGGATTTTCCAATATATATTCATAGCTGCAGATTCGTTATATCAGGGACGTAGATAAGAGGGATAGGTAACTAAACTGTATACTAAAATATCACCGGTGCCAACATTTGTAGCAAGTAAAACTAATAACTATTCAAGATATGAAAATAAAAAATAAAGATTCTGGAAGTTTAAACGTTCTTCTATTGCAGTAGATAAAAATATGTTAATATACTACAGGTTTTGATCATATGTTATCCTTATGAAAAAATGTCAGTCTATTAATTTTTGGAAATAAATAATATTATTTAGAAATCTCAATATCTGTGTCTTTTAAACCAGTCAGTGTTCAAAATACAAAGAAATTCCAGTTGTTCATTGTATCTCTAACTTTAGTTGAAATGTTAAGCTTTCAGAATATGTATGTTTTGTTTATGTGCCAAATGTGACTTCAACGTTTTATTTGCTACAAAATATGAAAATTTGGACAATTTTATTTCTATGTGTGGTATTTTAACCAGATAACAGGTGTACAGGTGGAGTTGCCTATCCCTATTATTACTGGTTATATGTAGGAAAGGCTAAATTCGTTTTTCCTCAATAATTTACGATCTGAGCACATTAGAATATATTTTACATAATACGTTTTTCCACAATGTTTTCAACGATTATGACAATGAGTCGAATGTTTGAGGTTTACGAACAAGTCGACTCGTATTCTGTGAGAGTTCTTACCCTGGTCGATTTAGAAGCCATGGCAGAACACCAGAGCAACCAAGACGCGTCCACCAACCACCATGAAGACGGCGTTGATATGGAAGACACTCCAATTGTGTAGACCCAAGTATTTACCGCATATATACCGGTTACGAAGATGCGCAAGATGAATAAACCGCGTGTTATATACCATTTCCCTTTTACCGTAAAGAAGTCCATCGACCAAGCCATCATCGACCGTAGCTAACACTTTACGAACTAGCATCGCCTGATAAGAAACAACCTGATTTAACAACTGCCTGTGCTTCTATGTAATGAATGTATGGTGTTTAAAGTCGATATCAAAGATCATTGTTGGCGCCATGCAGGTGGATCCGTATCTTTCATGTTGAACACGCATCAGGGATACATTTGCAATATGATATTGATAAACGTCAACTTTCAGTATATTATTGATCGAAATTTCGATTCTTTTCAAAATTCGCGCACGTCGATGTTTATATGTGCCTGGCTGAACTTTGATGATCGTATCTGATTAAATCAACCAATGTCTATTAAACACGCTGTGCTTTTGTACTGTTTACAAAAGTGTCTACATGTTTAATCGAATGTCCTACCACTTGATTAATTATATACTGTAAATAAGCTCGTAACATGGGGAAATGTACACATTGGCCATTGTGAGCAGTGTATATCTAGATTGGTATGTACATCCTCACAGTCTGATGAAGATCCACACTGTTCACATATTACTAAGATAGGTTTGTTGACAGTGTTAACTTGTGTAGATTTCGATCAGACAGTGCAGATGGTATTTATACAGGCTGATCTGAACCAACATTATAAAATAACATTCATCCAATGTATTTTTGGTTCTCTAAAATGATTATAAACTATATGCCTTGATAGCAAAAATATTACAATATAAAAAAAAAGCAAATTTTTAAAATGCATAAACAGTAATGACCATCATGATTATATCATTTGTTCCTTTTGTCACGATGTTGTCTACGGTTGAGTTGGTGCAGAAAATGGTTATACGAAGCTTCATGGGTCGTAGATACATCTGGTACTACAATGAGGAAGTGACCCTTTCCCTAAAACAGACGACATATGTCGCGTGTGGAGTTGACGGTATTTGAAAACATAATTGGAAAAGGAGAACTGCTCCACGCTCCTAGACAATACATTATCTTTCATAGATGTTTTCATACTAGCATATGTCAGATCAGATAAACGGTTTACGGCACTTATTGACTTGAATTAGTCTGTGACATCAGATTGTACAGGTTTTTTTCTACTTTGTGTCACTGTCTATCCTGAAGGCATCTTGAGTCGTCTGTGGGATGTCTGGTGTAAATGTGGCAGTAGAAAAGAAAATAAGTTGCAAATAGACAGTGAACTTATTAGTTTAGTTTTTTGTTTAAGCTTATTTATTTCACCTCGATTGCGAATCAAGCTTTAACCATATCCCACATTCAACAAATCTGCAGCGGGAAACATATAGGAAATGTTGTATAAGGGGAAGTTTTATTATTGGAAAGAGATGAAAACATTTTTGCAAAAGGAGTACTTGCCCGTTTTGAACGAATTCTACTTTTGTCACATTTTTGTCTAAAGTCTACAACTGCAGAGGCGTCAGAAAGCGTCTGTATGTGGGAAAGCGTTAAGCTCGGTGTCTGCTTTCTGGCAGAACCAACTCGTCACGGGAGATGAACCCAGGTGTCTAGGACCCTTGACGCGCGAGAGACCGACGCTCTAGAACTGCACCATTGTCGTTGACAAAGATCCAACGTTGAAATCATTGTTGGAGAAAAAAAGAGAAATTGCTCGTAGTTCCATACTGTTTTTAAAAGTCGTCTGCTGCTATGTGCAAAAATGTCGTCTCTCGTGAAGATTGAACTACTTAATACTCTAAATAAATGAGCCATTCCGCTTGAAAACCCACATTGTGGACTCTGCGTAAAATATCGAGCCGGATCAGCTAAGCATGCAGCGCACTATAACTCGGGCAGAAACGTTTCTACGCGTCCTGTGGATTTTCTGTTTCAGGAATCATGACTCTATACGTCTATTCCCCTGAGAAGGAATTTGTCGGACCTGATAAGCCTGCGTATATTGCGCAGAGTTCATAATGTTGGTTTTCTCGTGGAACGGCTCAAATATTGTCCAAATCGAATGCAGTGGGATCCATGAATGTATGAAAATACTATTTGGGCTTTCCGCTCACAAACCAACCCTTAGCGTATTTTCAAAGATGTAGTAAACGATTAACTGATCATCCTTGCCAACTGTACACTACATATTGCTTTCAGAAGCTTCTTGAATGGTTTTCCATCTTTCTAGCGAAGATCAGACTGTGTGTACGGCGCAGGGCGATCTGAATCTACAATGGTTACACATGTCCTATGGTTAGATTTCCTGACGGAAGGATTAAATGCTATTTTCGACAGTTCATGGATTCCTTCAATGTGTAAGTGTAATTATTCACTAAAAAAGAACTCATTCTTCCGAAGCAATTTATCCTTGCTTTACAAGGACTTTAAAAGTCGTTTACTACAGATATCGCATCAGATAGAGATTCTTTAAGGTAAATGTTTGGATTCAGATCACCCGATCCTTAGGCATTTGCGACAAATATAGCTCAATCAATATCGATCTTTAGAATATTCCATATCACGACTGAGTGGAAAGATCACTGAATATTTCAATCATTCAGTCTGGGTTATTTGAATGTCGTTTGTGTTAATGACATACTAATAGGCTAGATCACGCGAAAGCAACTCCTTCTCAAATTTCAACTTTAATGTTATATTGCATTTCAGTTTGCATATATCATCATACGATTCCAGAAGCTACGTGAATAGTTGAATGAATGAACTTGGACGATCATGATCAGAACTTAATCTGGGTTTTGCTTGCTCAGATGATTGTTGTTGTTGTTGTAATTCATAAAACACATGCTAAGCCATTTCCCGAATAAAGACGCTTTCTGACACCTCTGAACCAGACGATTTGTGTTGCAGAGAAATTGATCATCATGTTTAAAATGTTCTTACATTTACAGAGAGTTTTCCCATCTCTGTCCAGATATTTTCGAAGTGGTCTGCTTCAAAGGTTTAATCAAATCAGTTCAAGTAGTCACGTCAGGTGCAGGAACACATTTCTAGTGGATATTAATGTGTTTTATACGTGTTTTTCTCAAAGACCCTCCGAATAAAGCCGGTCCTAATACTTCTAAAGAGACGCCATTTTTATTTTATAGATTCGGGACTGATAATTATACAGATCATGAAAGTGATTCTGACAGCAACCAGAAATAGAAATCAAATATTGAATGTTAACACACTCTCCTGTATCGTTAACGAGTCTGCACGAGGTGTATTGAGTTACATTTTAACCACCTCCGTTAACGCGTCTGCACGAGGTGTATTGAGTTACATTTAAACCACCTCCGTTAACGCGTCTGCACGAGGTGTATTGAGTTACATTTAAACCACCTCCGTTAACGCGTCTGCACGAGGTGTATTGAGTTACATTTAAACCACCTCCGTTAACGCGTCTGCAAGAGGTGTATTGAGTTACATTTAAACCACCTCCGTTAACGAGTCTGCACGAGGTGTATTGACTTACATTTTAACCACCTCCGTTAACGCGTCTGCAAGAGGTGTATTGAGTTACATTTAAACCACCTCCGTTAACGAGTCTGCACGAGGTGTATTGAGTTACATTTTAACCACCTCCGTGAACGAGTCTGCACGAGGTGTATTGAGTTACATTTAAACATCCTCCGTTAACGAGTCTGCACGAGGTGTATTGAGTTACATTTTAACCACCTCCGTTAACGCGTCTGCAAGAGGTGTATTGAGTTACATTTAAACCACCTCCGTTAACGAGTATGCACGAGGTGTATTGAGTTACATTTTAACCACCTCCGTTAACGAGTCTGCACGAGGTGTATTGAGTTACATTTAAACATCCTCCGTTAAAGAGTCTGCACGAGGTGTATTGAGTTACATTTTAACCACCTCCGTTAACGAGTCTGCACGAGGTGTATTGAGTTACATTTTAACCACCTCCGTTAACGAGTCTGCAAGAGGTGTATTGAGTTACATTTAAACCACCTCCGTTAACGAGTCTGCACGAGGTGTATTGAGTTACATTTTAACCACCTCCGTTAACGCGTCTGCAAGAGGTGTATTGAGTTATATTTAAACCACCTCCGTTAACGAGTCTGCACGAGGTGTATTGAGTTACATTTAAACATCCTCCGTTAACGAGTCTGCACGAGGTGTATTGAGTTACATTTTAACCACCTCCGTTAACGAGTCTGCACGAGGTGTATTGAGTTACATTTTAACCACCTCCGTTAACGAGTCTGCAAGAGGTGTATTGAGTTACATTTAAACCACCTCCGTTAACGAGTCTGCACGAGGTGTATTGAGTTACATTTTAACCACCTCCGTTAACGAGTCTGCTAGAGGTGTATTGAGTTACATTTAAACCACCTCCACCATTAACGAGTCTGCAAGAGGTGTATTGAGTTACATTTAAACCACCTCCATCATTAACGAGTCTGCTAGAGGTGTATTGAGTTACATTTAAACCACCTCCACCATTAACGAGTCTGCAAGAGGTGTATTGAGTTATATTTAAACCACCTCCACCATTAACGAGTCTGCAAGAGTTGTATTGAGTTACATTTAAACCACCTCCACCATTAACGAGTATGCTAGAGGTGTATTGAGTTACATTTAAGCCACGTCCACCATTTACGCGTCTGCTAGATGTGTATTGAGTTACATTTAAACCACCTCCACCATTTACACGTCTGCTAGATGTGTATTGAGTTACATTTGAGCCACCTCCACCATCAACGAGTATGCTAGAGGTGTATTGAGTTACATTTAAGCCACCTTCACCATTAACGAGTATGCTAGAGGTGTATTGAGTTACATTTAAACCACCTCCACCATTAACGAGTCTGCTAGAGGTGTATTGAGTTACATTTAAGCCACGTCCACCATTAACGAGTCTGCTAGAGGTGTATTGAGTTACATTTAAACCACCTCCACCATTAACGAGTCTGCTAGAGGTGTATTGAGTTACATTTAAACCACCTCCACCATTTACGAATCTGCAAGAGGTGTATTGAGTTACATTTAAGCCACGTCCACCATTTACGAGTCTGCAAGAGGTGTATTGAGTTACATTTAAACCACCTCCACCATTAACGAGTCTGCTAGAGGTGTATTGAGTTACATTTAAACCACCTCCACCATTAACAAGTCTGCTAGAGGTGTATTGAGTTACATTTAAGCCACGTCCACCATTTACGCGTCTGCTAGATGTGTATTGAGTTACATTTAAACCACCTCCACCATTTACACGTCTGCTAGATATGTATTGAGTTACATTTGAGCCACCTCCACCATTAACGAGTATGCTAGAGGTGTATTGAGTTACATTTAAGCCACCTTCACCATTAACGAGTATGCTAGAGGTGTATTGGGTTACATTTAAGCATCCTTCACCGTTAACGAGTATGCTAGAGGTGTATTGAGTTACATTTAAACCACCTCCGTTAACGCGTCTGCAAGAGGTGTATTGAGTTACATTTAAACCACCTCCGTTAACGAGTCTGCACGAGGTGTATTGAGTTACATTTTAACCACCTCCGTTAACGCGTCTGCAAGAGGTGTATTGAGTTACATTTAAACCACCTCCGTTAACGAGTCTGCACGAGGTGTATTGAGTTACATTTTAACCACCTCCGTGATCGAGTCTGCACGAGGTGTATTGAGATACATTTAAACATCCTCCGTTAACGAGTCTGCACGAGGTGTATTGAGTTACATTTTAACCACCTCCGTTAACGCGTCTGCAAGAGGTGTATTGAGTTACATTTAAACCACCTCCACCATTAACGAGTCTGCTAGAGGTGTATTGAGTTACATTTAAACCACCTCCACCATTAACAAGTCTGCTAGATGTGTATTGAGTTACATTTAAGCCACGTCCACCATTTACGCGTCTGCTAGATGTGTATTGAGTTACATTTAAACCACCTCCACCATTTACACGTCTGCTAGATATGTATTGAGTTACATTTGAGCCACCTCCACCATTAACGAGTATGCTAGAGGTGTATTGAGTTACATTTAAGCCACCTTCACCATTAACGAGTATGCTAGAGGTGTATTGGGTTACATTTAAGCATCCTTCACCATTAACGAGTATGCTAGAGGTGTATTGAGTTACATTTAAACCACCTCCGTTAACGCGTCTGCAAGAGGTGTATTGAGTTACATTTAAACCACCTCCGTTAACGAGTCTGCACGAGGTGTATTGAGTTACATTTTAACCACCTCCGTTAACGCGTCTGCAAGAGGTGTATTGAGTTACATTTAAACCACCTCCGTTAACGAGTCTGCACGAGGTGTATTGAGTTACATTTTAACCACCCCCGTGATCGAGTCTGCACGAGGTGTATTGAGTTACATTTAAACATCCTCCGTTAACGAGTCTGCACGAGGTGTATTGAGTTACATTTTAACCACCTCCGTTAACGCGTCTGCAAGAGGTGTATTGAGTTACATTTAAACCACCTCCGTTAACGAGTCTGCACGAGGTGTATTGAGTTACATTTTAACCACCTCCGTGAACGAGTCTGCACGAGGTGTATTGAGTTACATTTAAACATCCTCCGTTAACGAGTGTGCACGAGGTGCAATAAGTTACATTTTAACCACCTCCGTTAACGCGTCTGCAAGAGGTGTATTGAGTTACATTTAAACCACCTCCGTTAACGAGTCTGCACGAGGTGTATTGAGTTACATTTTAACCACCTCCGTTAACGAGTCTGCACGAGGTGTATTGAGTTACATTTAAACATCCTCCGTTAACGAGTCTGCACGAGGTGTATTGAGTTACATTTTAACCACCTCCGTTAACGAGTCTGCACGAGGTGTATTGAGTTACATTTTAACCACCTCCGTTAACGGGTCTGCAAGAGGTGTATTGAGTTACATTTAAACCACCTCCGTTAACGAGTCTGCACGAGGTGTATTGAGTTACATTTTAACCACCTCCGTTAACGCGTCTGCAAGAGGTGTATTGAGTTACATTTAAACCACCTCCGTTAACGAGTCTGCACGAGGTGTATTGAGATACATTTAAACATTCTCCGTTAACGAGTCTGCACGAGGTGTATTGAGTTACATTTTAACCACCTCCGTTAACGAGTCTGCACGAGGTGTATTGAGTTACATTTTAACCACCTCCGTTAACGAGTCTGCAAGAGGTGTATTGAGTTACATTTAAACCACCTCCGTTAACGAGTCTGCACGAGGTGTATTTAGTTACATTTAAACCACCTCCGTTAACGAGTCTGCTAGAGGTGTATTGAGATACATTTAAACATTCTCCGTTAACGAGTCTGCACGAGGTGTATTGAGTTACATTTTAACCACCTCCGTTAACGAGTCTGCACGAGGTGTATTGAGTTACATTTTAACCACCTCCGTTAACGAGTCTGCACGAGGTGTATTGAGTTACATTTAAACATCCTCCGTTAACGAGTCTGCACGAGGTGTATTGAGTTACATTTTAACCACCTCCGTTAACGAGTCTGCACGAGGTGTATTGAGTTACATTTTAACCACCTCCGTTAACGAGTCTGCAAGAGGTGTATTGAGTTACATTTAAACCACCTCCGTTAACGAGTCTGCACGAGGTGTATTGAGTTACATTTTAACCACATCCGTTAACGCGTCTGCAAGAGGTGTATTGAGTTATATTTAAACCACCTCCGTTAACGAGTCTGCACGAGGTGTATTGAGTTACATTTAAACATCCTCCGTTAACGAGTCTGCACGAGGTGTATTGAGTTACATTTTAACCACCTCCGTTAACGAGTTGCACGAGGTGTATTGAGTTACATTTTAACCACCTCCGTTAACGAGTCTGCAAGAGGTGTATTGAGTTACATTTAAACCACCTCCGTTAACGAGTCTGCACGAGGTGTATTGAGTTACATTTTAACCACCTCCGTTAACGAGTCTGCTAGAGGTGTATTGAGTTACATTTAAACCACCTCCACCATTAACGAGTCTGCAAGAGGTGTATTGAGTTACATTTAAACCACCTCCACCATTAACGAGTCTGCTAGAGGTGTATTGAGTTACATTTAAACCACCTCGACCATTAACGAGTCTGCAAGAGGTGTATTGAGATATATTTAAACCACCTCCACCATTAACGAGTCTGCAAGAGTTGTATTGAGTGACATTTAAACCACCTCCACCATTAACGACTATGCTAGAGGTGTATTGAGTTACATTTAAGCCACGTCCACCATTTACGCGTCTGCTAGATGTGTATTGAGTTACATTTAAACCACCTCCACCATTTACACGTCTGCTAGATGTGTATTGAGTTACATTTGAGCCGCCTCCACCATTAACGAGTATGCTAGAGGTGTATTGAGTTACATTTAAGCCACCTTCACCATTAACGAGTATGCTAGAGGTGTATTGAGTTACATTTAAACCACTTCCACCATTAACGAGTCTGCTAGAGGTGTATTGAGTTACATTTAAGCCACGTCCACCATTAACGAGTCTGCTAGAGGTGTATTGAGTTACATTTAAACCACCTCCACCATTAACGAGTCTGCTAGAGGTGTATTGAGTTACATTTAAACCACCTCCACCATTTACGAATCTGCAAGAGGTGTATTGAGTTACATTTAAGCCACCTTCACCATTAACGAGTATGCTAGAGGTGTATTGAGTTACATTTAAGCCACCTTCACCATTAACGAGTATGCTAGAGGTGTATTGAGTTAGATTTAAACCACCTCCGTTAACGCGTCTGCAAGAGGTGTATTGAGTTACATTTAAACCACCTCCGTTAACGAGTCTGCACGAGGTGTATTGAGTTACATTTAAACCACCTCCGTTAACGAGTCTGCACGAGGTGTATTGAGTTACATTTTAACCACCTCCGTTAACGCGTCTGCAAGAGGTGTATTGAGTTACATTTAAACATGTAATGTTACATTTAAACCACCTCCGTTAACGAGTCTGCACGAGGTGTATTGAGTTACATTTAAACCACCTCCGTTAACGCGTCTGCAAGAGGTGTATTGAGTTACATTTAAACCACCTCCGTTAACGAGTCTGCACGAGGTGTATTGAGTTACATTTTAACCACCTCCGTGAACGAGTCTGCACGAGGTGTATTGAGTTACATTTTAACCACCTCCGTTAACGCGTCTGCACGAGGTGTATTGAGTTACATTTTAACCACCTCCGTTAACGCGTCTGCACGAGGTGTATTGAGATACATTTAAACATTCTCCGTTAACGAGTCTGCACGAGGTGTATTGAGATACATTTTAACCACCTCCGTTAACGAGTCGGCACGAGGTGTATTGAGTTACATTTTAACCACCTCCGTTAACGAGTCTGCAAGAGGTGTATTGAGTTACATTTAAACCACCTCCGTTAACGAGTCTGCACGAGGTGCATTGAGTTACATTTAAACCACCTCCACCATTAACGAGTCTGCTAGAGGTGTATTTGAGTTACATTTAAACCACCTCCACCATTAACGAGTCTGCAAGAGGTGTATTGAGTTACATTTAAACCACCTCCACCATTAACGAGTCTGCTAGATGTGTATTGAGTTACATTTAAACCACCTCCACCATTAACGAGTCTGCAAGAGGTGTATTGAGTTACATTTAAACCACCTCCACCATTAACGAGTCTGCTAGAGGTGTATTGAGTTACATTTAAACCACCTCCACCATTAACACGTCTGCTAGATGTGTATTGAGTTACATTTGAGCCACGTCCATCATTCACGAGTCTGCTAGATGTGTATTGAGTTACATTTAAGCCACCTTCACCATTAACGAGTATGCTAGAGGTGTATTGAGTTACATTTAAACCACCTCCGTTAACGCGTCTGCAAGAGGTGTATTGAGTTACATTTAAACCACCTCCGTTAACGAGTCTGCACGAGGTGTATTGAGTTACATTTAAACCACCTCCGTTAACGAGTCTGCACGAGGTGTATTGAGTTACATTTTAACCACCTCCGTTAACGCGTCTGCAAGAGGTGTATTGAGTTACATTTAAACCACCTCCGTTAACGAGTCTGCACGAGGTGTATTGAGTTACATTTTAACCACCTCCGTGAACGAGTCTGCACGAGGTGTATTGAGTTACATTTAAACATCCTCCGTTAACGAGTCTGCACGAGGTGTATTGAGTTACATTTTAACCACCTCCGTTAACGCGTCTGCAAGAGGTGTATTGAGTTACATTTAAACCACCTCCGTTAACGAGTCTGCACGAGGTGTATTGAGTTACATTTTAACCACCTCCGTTAACGAGTCTGCACGAGGTGTATTGAGTTACATTTAAACATCCTCCGTTAACGAGTCTGCACGAGGTGTATTGAGTTACATTTTAACCACCTCCGTTAACGAGTCTGCACGAGGTGTTTTGAGTTACATTTTAACCACCTCCGTTAACGAGTCTGCAAGAGGTGTATTGAGTTACATTTAAACCACCTCCGTTAACGAGTCTGCACGAGGTGTATTGAGTTACATTTTAACCACCTCCGTTAACGCGTCTGCAAGAGGTGTATTGAGTTACATTTAAACCACCTCCGTTAACGAGTCTGCACGAGGTGTATTGAGATACATTTAAACATTCTCCGTTAACGAGTCTGCATGAGGTGTATTGAGTTACATTTTAACCACCTCCGTTAACGAGTCTGCACGAGGTGTATTGAGTTACATTTTAACCACCTCCGTTAACGAGTCTGCAAGAGGTGTATTGAGTTACATTTAAACCACCTCCGTTAACGAGTCTGCACGAGGTGTATTGAGTTACATTTAAACCACCTCCGTTAACGAGTCTGCTAGAGGTGTATTGAGTTACATTTAAACCACATCCACCATTAACGAGTCTGCAAGAGGTGTATTGAGTTACATTTAAACCACCTCCACCATTAACGAGTCTGCTAGAGGTGTATTGAGTTACATTTAAACCACCTCCACCATTAACGAGTCTGCAAGATGTGTATTGAGTTACATTTAAACCACCTCCACCATTAACGAGTATGCTAGAGGTGTATTGAGTTACATGTAAGCCACGTCCACCATTTACGCGTCTGCTAGATGTGTATTGAGTTACATTTAAACCACCTCCACCATTTACACGTCTGCTAGATGTGTATTGAGTTACATTTGAGCCACCTCCACCATTAACGAGTATGCTAGAGGTATATTGAGTTACATTTAAGCCACCTTCACCATTAACGAGTATGCTAGAGGTGTATTGAGTTACATTTAAACCACCTCCACCATTAACGAGTCTGCTAGAGGTGTATTGAGTTACATTTAAGCCACGTCCACCATTAACGAGTCTGCTAGAGGTGTATTGAGTTACATTTAAACCACCTCCACCATTAACGAGTCTGCTAGAGGTGTATTGAGTTACATTTAAACCACCTCCACCATTTACGAATCTGCAAGAGGTGTATTGAGTTACATTTAAGCCACGTCCACCATTTACCAGTCTGCAAGAGGTGTATTGAGTTACATTTAAACCACCTCCACCATTAACGAGTCTGCTAGAGGTGTATTGAGTTACATTTAAACCACCTCCACCATTAACATGTCTGCTAGAGGTGTATTGAGTTACATTTGAGCCACGTCCACCATTCACGAGTCTGCTAGATGTGTATTGAGTTACATTTAAACCATCTCCACCATTAACGAGTCTGCTAGAGGTGTATTGAGTTACATTTAAACCACCTCCTTAATACAGGCGACTTTTGACGTTAACGAGTCTGCAAGAGGTGTATTGAGTTACATTTAAACCACCTCCACCATTAACGAGTCTGCTAGTGTATTGAGTTACATTTAAACCACCTCCACCATTAACAAGTCTGCTAGAGGTGTATTGAGTTACATTTGAGCCACGTCCACCATTCACGAGTCTGCTAGATGTGTATTGAGTTACATTTAAACCACCTCCACCATTAACGAGTCTGCTAGAGGTGTATTGAGTTACATTTAAACCACCTCCTTAATACAGGCGACTTTTGACGTTAACGAGTCTGCAAGAGGTGTATTGAGTTACATTTAAAGCACTTCCACCATTATCGAGTCTGCAAGAAGTGTATTGAGTTACATTTAAACCACCACCTTAATACAGGCGACTTTTGACGTTAACAAGTCTGCAAGAGGTGTATTGAGTTACATTTAAACCACCTCCACCATTAACGAGTCTGCAAAAAGTGTATTGAGTTACATTTAAACCACCACCTTAATACAGGCGACTTTTGACGTTAAAGATTCTGCAAGAGGTGTATTGAGTTAAATTTAAACCACCTCCACCATTAACGAGTCTGCTAGAGGTGTATTGCGTTACATTTAAACCACCTCCTCCATTAACGAGTCTGCGAGATGTGTATTCAGTTACATTTAAACCACCTCCTTAATACAGGCGACTTTTGACGTTAACAAGTCTGCAAGAGGTGTATTGAGTTACATTTAAACTACATCCTCCATTAACGAGTCTGCAAGAGGTGTATTGAGTTACATATTATGCAGCAGTTTACATCCTATGTAAGTTATTCTCTGGAAAATACCCGCTAAAATGTGGCGAGTGTGAAAGGCTTGTAGATGACATGGTGCTGCATAGGATTTGTTTCTGCTCAGCAAATGATAACATTAGAAAAATACTGTGGACACATATTATAGAGTCATCTGGCATGAATGGATTCCTACATCTCATGACAAAAGATGCATTTACCCAGATCTTAGACTGCATCGCTGGACTCGAGGTACATATTGTGAGTGATAGTAGCTCATCATTGGGTACCTTGACACCAGATCGGAGTGCAATCGCCATTATTCATAATATGTTGTCAATACATAACTCTGTTAATTAACCTGTCCCAATGTGCAATATCATTCTGGCACCAATGTAGACAGTTTTTAGCTGTATGTATCTGGTGAACATGGGAAAGGGTGCACTGCCACGTGACTGACAGGAAAACAACTCGTTTGTTATTAAATCCTATATATGTAGAATGCTAAATTGATGACTGTATTCACAAGTGTAATTCAGTCGTTCATTTACTCATTCGCCCACTCGTTCGTTTGAGTGTACCTATGTGCGGTCGATCATTCTGAGACTTGTTATTATCACAGTGAATGGTTGATTCATTGGTTAGTGATTGAGTGTTGGATTAATCGACTGACTTGACATCCATACAGACATTCATTCGTGCATTCATTCATTCGTCCATTCACTCATTTATTCACTCATTCGTTCATTCACTCATTTATTCACTCATTCATTAATATTCTTCTATTCATTCATTCATTCATTCATTCACTCACTCACTCACTCAATATTTTTTCACTCACTCACTCGATCTTTTATTCACTCACTCATCTGATTACTTCATTCATTCATTCATTCATATATCCATTCAATCATGCCTTCGTTTGCTGATTCATCTATTTACTAATTTTAACACTCATTCCGTATCCATCCTGCTTTGTATCAACCACACCAACTCAATCATGCCCTGTGTGTGACCTTACTTACTTCGTTAGGTCTAGCAATGGGTAATACACTGGATATATCATTTGCATGCCTTGTTTTTCGTTTCGACAAGAATGCTAACTACACCCACCTTTCAAACATGTTACAACTTGCGCTAGCCTCCAACAAACCACACACATATTAGTTATTCATCAGTGTTCCCATTGTATATTCATGCTTATATGTTCGATCTCTTTTTCTTTTTTCTTCTTGATGTGCTAATTTTTTCATATTTTCATGTTTATATGTTCGAACTCTTTTTTCTTTCTTGATGTGTTCATGTTTTCTTTTGTATAATACTATGTGTTAGGTAATCTATTGTATTCTATGTATTGTAATGCTCTTCATTTTTGGAGGAAATAAAGAATATATATATTTAAACCACTTCTCTAATACAGACGACTTTCGATTACAAAATCTTTACAGTTCTTTATTACAATGTTTCTCTGTATGTTTTACAATTTAATTTATTTTAAACCTTAAGTTACAATAAAACTAAAGCAGAAAACATCTCGACAAAAGCATTGAACATTACTTTAAATGTAAGTTCAAATACTAAATATATTTGAAAATGGTGTGGCAAAAGGGGAAAATATTAATTATGAGCAATTACTACTGTTATAACAATATTTTCAGAGGTAGTATGTTGCGGAGGTGCCAGAACGTGTCTGTATGACGGATAGGGTTAAAATGAAGTAAAAGGTAAACAGTTGAATACTAGAAGTTACAATTGACAATCACTCCTAAGACTGATTGCCACATGCAATGCTGGTAAGTGCTGGTAGAATAAATATTTATGATTATTTACAAAACTAATTAATATTAAATGTCATGTCATGTTCATGAAGACACAAAAACTTCTATTGATTATTTTTGAAGTGCTGACACATGATTTGAAACGTGATAGCGAACATTTTTATGAAAAAAAACCTAACAGTTTTCAAATTACAGACTTGGCAGTTCGTAACGTTTCATTTGGACAATTCGTGGTTTCGAGGTATTGTCTGTTTCGTTGCAAAGAGAATATAGTTTGACTAGGATTGTCGAGTCGTTGAAGAAAGGGACTTAGCCATTTTCCACATACAGACGGTTTCTAATCTCAAAGCATCAGACAACTTTGGAAAACATTGTAGCAAAAGGAGAAATGGCAAATGATGCGTGATTTCTGTTTTTACCGTATTGTTTTCAACTTTTGCCATAATTGTTCTTCATAGATAGAGAGTTTCCTTAATTTTGCCTGGACGGTTTCAAAGTCTTCTGCTGCATATTTGTTGCATGTGTGAAAGGGTGATATATTGATGACGAAAAACACACTATTTAACTCATATAGACGCATTTTGACGCATCTGCAGCAAACGACTTTTGAAAACATTTTGACAAAAGAAGAAGTTGATCAAAACGAGCAATTTCTTCTTTTGCCATAATGTTTTCAACCTTTTTTCAGTAATTATACCTTTATTTCCAGAGATTTTCTTTATCTCATGTAGATGTTTTCAAAGTCGCCTGCTGTATATGTGTTGTATGTGGGAAAAAGGTTAAAGTCGCTTATCACGGAATAAGGGTAAACGGTCATAGAAGTCAGTTGGACTACACTTTTAGGGTTTGTTCCTCGAACGCCTACTGTCTTTACTCTCGATAATTATGACAAGTTAATTAAATGTACACAATCAGATTTTTATTTTATTAAAAATAAATTGATATGTATTACGCGTGCTAAATTTAAGACAAATTAAGAAATAAAATCAATCTGATAGAAACATGTTGTTGATAAAGGGTCAATGCATGTTAAAAGCAAAGGCTTCCTTCCCCACAATATCTCAAGAGGTAACATTAGGGTAGGCATGAGTTTGATTCTCGTCTGCATTTATAAGTGTTTCGATGTGCTTGGGCAATACATTTTTCGTTTCCAATTCAAGTAGGACCCATATTTGATCTATGCAGCGCTTAGAAACATCATTCATATTCTGCTTGGCGACACAGTTGGCCAGGTCTGTTGGGTGGTATGGTATCTGTCTTCTAAAGCCTGTTGGCATGTTATTGTAGGGACTACCAATACGTATTAGTAATCCTTGTTGAATGCTACAAAAGAAGTAGAGCAACCAGGTGTAATACATCTCCAGAATACTTTTGTGTTCTGCTTTACGATTTTCTCTGTAGAAGAATCCATCTATAGTGCCAAGTTATGGCCTCCCCTTAAGTTCTGTTGATGATGAATTTAGCCATCGTTGAACATGAGAAATAATTTCCACATATTCATCATTGCCCTAAAAACCAGAAGATTATGACAGTTTGAATTTAATTATTAACTATTAAAATGATGGAACATTAAGCTTAAACTTGAAGTAAAGAAAATGATAATGACAAATATTCGGTGTGTTTGAATGATTATTAGTTTGTGCTACATGTTTATAACAAAATAATCACGGATTAATTTAAGATATTTATGTGGTTAAGATGTTTAAAACTTTTTTTTATCAATATCAAAAGTGTATGATAATGTTTTCCCAAGTCATCTACAAAATAATGATATATTTTTACTCTTTACAAGGCCCCCTTATCCCCTTATACATTTTAAGTCGAGTAGGCGTTCGGGGAACACAGCACTGTTAGTAATGTTTCGCGTACGGAGCGCAAATACAACCAAATCTCACTTTGCCTGTGGCTGGGAGACACTCGATAACAATGACAGCCACAGTCTGACCCTCGCTTGAACCGTAAGGGCCGGCTAATGGGTTTGAACTTTTAACGATTGGGATCGATGCAACACAGCTCCAACAAGTTGGGTGGTATTGGTTTCAAACCTTTTATTTTTTATCTCGATGTAATTATAAGGTATAGGACCAACATCGTCTTTCCTGTACGCAACGACATGAGCCGTTGAAATCGGCGTAAACACAAAATAAACTTAACTCAAATAGCATGACTCGGCTATAGTTATAGATTTTTAGATCTGGAGGCTGACATTACTGAATACAATGTCACTTTTTATAATGTCTAAAATTCAATTTTCAAAATCTGATTGGTTTTAACATTTTATCTGAGGTTTTTTTATTTGTGGAAATATTTCACAGCAATATTTATTTTCTGGATATTGTGATTTCCTCTTCCAGTGACAATAAGGATTTCCCCCTCACTTACGTATTGCGGTGCGACAAATTACAGACAGAAAATTAGCAACCGGATACATCAATCGCATAAACCCTTGAAACGACATATGTCGTCTATGTAGCAGATGACTTACGAGAAAAAGAGATTTCGTTCGAAACGAGAAGTTTGTCCTTAGACACCTACACACCTGGCGATTATACATTATATGAGACGACCCGCGAGAAAAACAACATTGTAATTGGATAAGTTGATCCATATACATATAAGGAATACGAAGCCCCTCCCGATGGTGTCCATGTTTTTCAACGGATCGGAGTAAATTCATCAAGATTGCGGTAGAGGTTCACCACGTAATACACGCCAAATTATTTTAGTTTTAACTATAAATATACAGGGAAATCCCGCCCGACCTCTGGACGCCATGTCTTTCAACGGATCATAGTAATTCAAACCATCTTAGTGGAGGGTCACATAAGGGAAATGTATGCCAAATTATTTTCAAATCAGGCCAGAATTTCTATACAAGAATATGTATAAATATTTTGTTATAACCGGATTGCCACCATGTTTTTCAACATATTGAAATACCATCAACAATCTAAGTGGAGGGTCACCAAACATGTGAGGTCGAATGATCACAAAAATTCATCCCACACTTCTTGCTTAGGTGAGC
The DNA here is from genome assembly GCA_031761405.1 of Serripes groenlandicus. Taxonomy (NCBI): domain Eukaryota; kingdom Metazoa; phylum Mollusca; class Bivalvia; order Cardiida; family Cardiidae; genus Serripes; species Serripes groenlandicus. The sequence continues at coordinate 105,641,551 of JASEVX010000001.1, read as the reverse complement.
TAAGAACTGGTCACTCAAAAGAAAACATGCCACAGATAGCGTTCAAATAACTGTTACGTTTGCTAACGGAAACGAACCCATCATTGAAGTGCAGCTACTAAATAATTAACAGTTACGATTGAGAAAAAAAGGGAATCTACCAATTACAGTAGTTTTAATTTTATTGCTTGATTCGCTACCGTTAATGTTCGGTCTCTTTATTATGATCTAAATTAGTTTTTCTTAGTATTGGCGATCCGCGACCAACAAAAAGGTATCTTGTCGTATATCCGGCGCGGAATCACAAAATTGTGATCAGGTCCCAAAAACTACAAGTGTGTCTATCTTTTGTACCAGAAATTTCTTCTACTTGTGACGTTGAACTGTTGAAAGCTCTTTCGAGCGTGCATACACTGTTCTCATATACGACCCAATCACATTTTCCACTATCGCCACTTATCTATTCGCTAGCAAAATATAGAACATAGAGCTTCTCGTCTTTATACCTAAAGTTACTATTATAAATCAGAGCTATGGTCTAATAATTTGGAAAGAAACTTGCTAAGAGGGCAATGGAAACTTATCCAACACTGTTTCAATATGTTTGTGTTTGGTTTCTCTCATTTGCTAAATCTGTTTTCCATTACTTCATCAAGATACAGTAAAATCACGATAACGTGCAATAATTCAAATGTACCGGTTAACTCGAACCTATTTCCGGACCTGTCTTTTAAAGACAACGTAGAATCAGTTCTAATTGCTGTTTTCTTGATATATTTCTTTACTGGCTTGCTTTTCATAATAAACATTTCAGTGCAAATGAATCACGAAGCTAAACATACATAAATGGTATTAGCATAAATCGATGGATATCTCGAACACGTCGATAGCTCGAAAAAATTATGAGTCCCTTTTGGCTTCGAGTTATCGCGAGTCCACTGTAATGGATCAAATCAAACTTTAAGTCTAGAGTTGTTGTGTGTAAAATGACCAAAATGAACCACGTCATATGAAAAGGGAAGTCTTGGTGCATCTGAGCCCTGGTAGTTCAGTCGGTAGCGACGCTGGCTGTCAATCCAGGGGTTGAGAGTTCGAATCCCAGCTCGACCAACATTTTTTCCGACGTTTCACAAACGTCACTCTGACATGCGTTTTTCGTCTTTCATCAACGGGCTAACAGTCTATGTGAAAAAAGCAGCCAGTTGCTTGGAATGTATGATGTGTAGAGTTGTGGTGTCAGAAAGGTAACATACGAGTAGATGAACTGGCCGCCGTGATATGACTGAAAATATGTTGAATTCGGCGTTAAACCCCAATCAATGGGTGCATCTGGATTGCTGTAACGGGCATGAAGTAAGATCAGAAGTGTTACACTTATATACTTTCGTCGACGTTTCACATAATTGAGCCGTTACGAGAAAACCAACATTGTGGCCTCTGCTTAATGTATCGACCCGGATAAGCCTAAGCATGCTGCGCAGGCTAACCAGGATAGACACTTTGCGTCATATGTGGATTTTCTGTTTCAGGAATGATTACTCAATACCTCTATCCCCCCTGAGACGGAACCTGTAGGCCCGTATTAGCCTGCGCGATCTGTGCAGGCTGATCTGGTAGATCCATACCGCAGCGTCCATAATGTTGGTTTTCTCGAGGAATAGCTCATATTGCTGTTCTAAATGTAGATCGACTGTGAAGGTGTCTGACGAGAATGTGTATTCATAGGCTCGCCCAAGACTGTGCAGCAACATGTCAAAGATAATTAGCATCAGTGTAAGACCTTTCACGTATTGGTATAAATCTACTTAACCCTTCCCACATAATCCGCAGAAGACAACTTTTGAAATATATTGGCAAAGCTATGAAATATCTCTGCTAATGAAAGTGTAATGTTTGAATAGAGTTCTTGCTTTTGTCTTTCGTTTTCAAAAGTCGTTTGCAGTCTGAGAAAAATGGTTAAACGTTTCCTCTGCTTTAACATTACCTTTATGCATAACTGGCGTATCCACATCTTGTTATTGGATTAAGTTGCCTGTGCACTGTTTCATTACAGACGACAGTGGGCACATTTCTGAAGATAATGCCCAGAGCGAGCAATTTCTTATTTTTTTTTACAACAAACAAAACAATACTTCACGTAATCAAAATATTCTTTTCGTATTCTAAAGGGCTGGTGACATTGAAAATATAAAAGGGTAAGTCATCCAACGGTCTGTTTAATTCTCATTAAAACGGCTTGTGACTTATTGCTGGTTTTCATTTCATAGAATTTAAGTTAAACATATTCTTTCTAGCATTTAAATAACCTTGATAAACCTTAATATTCAAACATTGGATTCTCTACAAAAGAAACTATCATCATCATCATCATCATCATCATCATCATCATCATCATCATCATCATCCTCATCATCGTCGTCGTCGTCGGCATCGTCGTCATTATGAACGTCTTTATCATCATCTAAAGCACGGGTACACAATATAACATATACGTATGACGAATAAATCCGTTCTGGGCAATGTTGAACTTGCCCAGGAAAATCATGTTTTCCATTTTGGACAAGAATGAATCTACTTAGAAAATGTGTGGATTAGGAAAAGTTATGAGCTCCATGTTTCTGCTGAGTGTAAATCCTTTTCAATATACAGACGATTTCTGACGCCTCTGAAGCAGACGACTTTTGAAATCATTGTGGCAAAAGAAAAAATTGCTCATAACTTTTCCTAATCCACACATTTTCTAAGTAGATTCATTCTTGTCCTCTGATATGCAAACATGTTTACTAATGTGAATAGAAAACAAAATATGCCTGAAATGAAACGAATAAATACTTCATGATTTAAAAACATGTTCCTTTTATGATAGATACTTTATTTTCAACTTGTACAACAAAAGTACATCATTGTTACAATTACAAATACAAATTCAATTTCATATACAAATACAAATATAAATTCAATTTAAATTTCATATCGTGACATATATACTACAATAGGATTCTATAGAATGTTACTCGAGAAAATATGGAAAAGAATTGAAAACCTCACGATTTAAAAACATGAAGATGATCATAATTTCTTTTTGACCATCTAGATTTCAGTCGCTCATTAGATTAATTCTAGTACTCTAAACATGTCTTTTTTTATATTAATTGTAAAAAACAGTATGCCTGAAATGAAACGAATAAATACTTAATGATAAAATAAATAGAAAATGATAATAAAATTAGTTGAACCATTAAAAGTAACTCGGAAAAACACATGAGTTCTACTTTGTATCCATATTTTGTTTTAGATGGTTCCCGTTACTTAATAAAATGAACCATTAATTGAGAAAAAAATACACACAACGGGATTATAAATACATACACCATTTTATGTGAAATCGTTGTGAATCTTATTTTGATAGCAAAATAAGCATACGAGTACTCGCTTCAAAGTACTTAATTAGCTAATACATGTATATAAATAGATAAATAGTTTGTGTTTCAATTAATTGCTATCGCTAACGTCATGCACTGCATAGCTTTCATATCGAGCTTTCTCGGTGTGTTATGGTCTTTGAGATATTAAATACTCCGGTTTTTATTAAATTGTAAAAGTACAAATGACCTTTTGATAATGCATGAATGAACTGTAAGATTACCCTCCTCGAATGATACGCTCATATCTAATTACAGTTATCACGTGGTTCAGTTGATTGTATTATTAGCTCACCTCAGTTTGAAGTACATGTACTCATGCTTATTGTTGCTGATCTTTAGACACCCGCGTTCCGTTCGCACGTTTCGGCATTGTAGACATATATAATCCAAACATAATTTGACTCTAAGCTCCTTAGGTATATAGACAAAGCACAAATTGATAGTCAAAGTTAAAACTACAAGAACTTGCCATTGCACGCATTTGACCATAAACCGCTGTCTTTGTTTTATAAAACATATACTGATTTTGATAATTCTATGATCCCAACAGTTTTGTACCAATGCACAGGATGACCATTCGAGCTTAAAAACAAAAATGAAACTTCGAACAAAACGTCCACCTTTACTTATGACTCAAAATAACATATTTATACTTGTACCATCAATGTAACAAGACATCTGCTCAAATTTACCTGCTTTGTTTCCGCAAGGAAATCCATCAGAGCTACAATAGACAATAATATCTCGTGAATGTATGGTCTGCTTTAAGAACTATTTTACATTAATATGGATTGGTATCACTTTTACAACCTACCACAATACTGCATAAGATGGCATCCCAAACTGAATGTAGAAACATACAATAAGATTACTTTCAAATATGTGGGTCTTGTGTTCAAAGATTTTATGGAGAAGAAGGCTGTGTAACTCTTCAAAAAGCCTTACAATTCACCTAGAATGAATGGCAACCAAAGCTTGGAAATACAAAATATCTCTACAAAACCCATACTCAGTTTTAAAACTTTATTTGACATTTTAAGTGTTTTAATCAACTAATCTACCTCTGAATATGATAAACACAAAACACAGATTAAAGAACATTCAAACTGTAAATGGACTAACTTATTACAATTGTTTCATGGATCCACAATAGAACTGATTGGGAAAGAAATTATCGTAACTTTACAATCCTCTCATATTAGGTTTTCAAAATAATACAGAATTGGTCCTTGTGAGATGTCCCAGCTAATTTAAGTAGTTAACAATTATGAGGTTTCTTACAATGGCATACCCAATCGAAATATTGAGGTGAGCGGTACAGGGCCAACACGGATTTATTGATCTATTAGTGTGAGGTGCCAACATATATAAGTATCTATGCTTATCGTAAACATAAGCCATTTTACACAAAGCACTGGTCAGCTTTATAAGTGGAAGACTAATTCAAACCACTTTCGTAAATATACTGATTGTTTAAGGAACATCGAGAATGGCAGCAGTTAATATGTTTCAATATATTTTGCTATTTATCTATTTAGTGCAGTTAACACACGCACAAATTGATTTATTACCACCCGGGAATTCGCAATTCTATTCTGCTATTACATCAAGAATGAAAACATATCAATGCAGCAGTAGTTCTGAATTCTGTGCATCTGCACCTCTTGAAAATAATGGTACTTCACCGACATACAGCCGGTGCTGTTGGCCATGTTCCTGTGGTATTAACTGTCTAAAGTATGGTACTTGTTGTCTAGATGTGGTGCAGGTCGATCAGCCAGAAGGGCAAGGAAGTTGCAAACACCTCGATAACGTATACGTTGGGAAACCAGTGTGGAACCATATAATGTGGAATATTGAAGCTTTATTTGCGAACTATGATTGGACTGCATACTATATAATAGACACTTGTCGGGAAAACATGACGGGTGATATGAATTCGTGCTCAATTGAAACATACGAAGATTTGACACCAACACTGGACTTGAAAAATAACAGACTGTATAAAAATAAAAAATGTGCAATGTGTAATGGTGCTAAACAGGTTATCGCTTTAAAGGTATCGTTTAATTCGTGCTTTAGCGGAAGATCAAGTGGCAGTTCACCTTTTGCAGTTATGAAACATTTAACAGAAATGTGTCAAATGGTAATTGACCCACCGAGCGGAGTTGACTGGAACTTGGAGTGCTTCAAATCAAAGAGACTCATTGTAAATTGCAAAAATAGCAACACTGACATATCGGCTTATCACGATTGGGGTACGGCTAAAAACTTTTGTAAAAATGATACTTTCATTTATCCATATTTTGGTATGGGAGGTCATATCTACGATAATTCGTTTTGTTACATGTGTCACACAACATACACTTCTACTCTTCTGAGCGCACAGGAGTCATGTGCATTTCGAACAAGTTCTTCCAACGTTGCAGAATTCAAAACAGACATTCCCGCATCGGGCTTTCAGAGTAGAAGTTTCATAGCTAGCGTTGTCGTTGAAAAAGAAGAATATACCATGGAATCATGTGATGAGGACAACTTATTTTATAATGAGCAGATGGTAAGACTATTAACTTTCTTATCATTGGCTAGTTTAGAGTTATTTGATTTTATTAAATATATGGACAGCTTGTAGAATTTTAAAGAATTGCAACAATGAAATATTCGAGAAAGGAGCATTATTATTTCCTACGAATATTGATATTTGATATTTCTTGAAGAATTTATTTAACGTACAATTTAATAAAAACTGTCCATAACACTTCAGTTCGATAAAAGCCAAAATCGCGCTAGCTACTTGCTTGGTTAAGTATGTATCCATAACATATAATGCAGATTATTATTTCAACATAAGTCGACAAACATATCGTGGTAGAGGACAAATCGACGAACTCTTATCGTTTTATCGACGTCACTCTACTCATGGTTTATGTAATACATGTACATCCCAGACCCTTTCTTTAGATTTTCGGCTGTAAATTATATTAAATAGATCATGTCAATCGATATACATATACTGCCCGATGCCATAAGAGAAGTGTAAAGTACATGTGGCATTTTTTTTCCAATTCCAATGAAAAAAAGCCCAAACTAATTTAAAACATATAAGTATGTGTTTACAATTATGTTAAGGCTTACAGTTGCTTAAACTGACAACACTCTCATATAAATAGTCAAGACTTATGGGATAGAAGATGCCTTGCCCTCACCGTATGTATCTTGCCATTCAATAACAGGTTTATTTGACCCTATTAGAGATATTCATACATGGACTCGTGATATCTCGAACATGTGATAATTCGAAAATATCGCTAACTCGAACAATGCCTTGATCAGATCTGTTTTCTTTATACTTTTTTTTTTTCATTGCTTCCTTTTCATAATGAATATTTAAGTATGCATAAATTAAACAATTTAAAAAAACACAAGTGAATTTGGCACAAATAGAAGGATACCTCAAACACGTCGATAACTTGAAGTAATTTGTCGGATCTATTCGACTTTGGGATATCGGGAATACTTTTTTAACTGATTCTGTTCTACAAGTGCCGGTATAGAAGAAGATTTTATTATCCTCGTAATAGGTCTAGTGGGGTCGAGGCCATCCCACACTAAACCGTACAAATCATAATAATCATTTTACAACAAGCCATAATGGCTTATGAGCAAAACAAGAATATAAACATACAAACATTTATCAAATCTTCAAAATATTCAATGGCGGAAATCAGTGTGACTAAATAATTCTTAGATATATTATTGTCAAAATATGATCCAACTAAAATCACCTTCCACTTACGACAGGAGAGCGAATATACATAAGTTTAACATTTAAATAATTATACTTTTGTTTTTTTACAAAATACGAATGATCCAACTAAAATCACCTTCCACTTACGACAGGAGAGCGAATATACATAAGTTTAACATTTAAATAATTATACTTTTGTTTTTTTTACAAAATACGAATGATTTACTTGTATAAAATAAAACAGCAATGAATGTTAATTTGTTTACTGTTTTTTTAAGAATTATGCTTTTTCTTAATTCAAAAGCTTTAAATATAAACATTGCTAAGTGTTGTATATCTCTTTTCCTTTCAGAATTAAACAACTGTACAGTTTTTAACATACTACAATGTCTTGTGAAATAAGGCTTAATATATTGTTTACGGAAATCATTATATAAATAACATTCAAACACAAAATGGAATTCGTCTTCTAGTGTAGAGCACACATGACATGTTCTATTTGATGTCCATGTACTACCAACCCAGATATATAATACATTTTATTCTTTGTCTTTCAGGATCGATGTCAGGAACTTTTATGCCCTTTTTTCCATCATGCAAAGAAAGGTGTTTGTGAAAGATATATAGTTGACTTAACAAATAAAGTACTATTCCAGGTTATATTTCAAATTGTCTCCAGGGAGGTAGAGTATCAACAGCTAACCCAATCTAGAATCATTAAGAGTAAATTTATTAATCTCGCGACACAGTTTTTCGCTGAACATTTCAGATGTGAACAAAAAATTGACATGATAAATGTTAACCAAAGATTTGCATTGAGCATAAAATTTAAAGAATCATTCACTTGTAATGAAAATTACATCAGATCATTCTTTTATAATTTCGGAACACCAAACAAAATAGAAATCAATATAATGGATTGTCCCGAAACATCAAACAAAATAGAGATCGATATAATGGAGTGTAACTATAATTACTCGTTCATCTTAAGAATACTTCATGATACGATATATTTTGAATCTTATGCCTCTGATTTTGATGTAGTTACCGTTGTGTTAAATCCGGACCTTTTCTACTGCGTACACCTAGCGCTATATGAGGACGACCTGACATATTTTGGACTGCCAAATGATGTTGTCGAGCAAATGTTTGTTAAACAAAGGAATATCACAAATGCTAATGGCATGCTATATTTGATATGTCTACAAGACTACATCAGTCTGTTAAATCATAATGAAAAGCAAGATGCTGCTAGCAATGCATCGAGACTGGACAGCGTAGCTGTTGTCGTTATTGTTTCGACAGTTTCCTTTTTCCAGGTACTTGCTGTGTTTATAAAATCTTCCAAGTCGAATATGCTTTACCCTTTCCCATATGCAAACACAACTTGACGCATCTGTACTAGTCTCAGACGACTTTTGAACTTATGGAACACTGCTCGCAATGAACAATATGTCTTATTTGGCAAAACATTTAAATTCAATAACAATAATGTATGGAGAGATGACATTTCTGTCTCCGTGTGGTCTGCTGTAGAGTTGTTGTTGTATTCGGTAAGGCTTGACACAATGTACTATCTATGAACATGGAATGATTCATAAATAGTTTCAAAACAACTACACTAACTTAAAGAAGACATATTTGAGTAAGGCGAGTTTGCTATAATTATGTTGACAGCCAATCTCATTAAAATCCGACCGAAACACTTTGCTGTACGTTTATTTTATCTGATTACACTGAATAACAGGTTGTCTCGAATTTACCCTATACACTTAAATACTCATGACAGAGTGCTTGGGTTTTTTGGCAATGGAAAACATCGGACGATGAAACCAACGCTCGGTGCTATGCAATCGGAAACTCGACATTCACCGCTCAATTTATAAGCGATAATTTGATTGGCTGCCTTAAAGTTCATTTGAGCTATATGGGATAGTCATCATATCTATATAAGAGCGAGCGAAGTTTAGGTCTGGTTTTAGTGGGATTGGTTGACAGCATAATGTTAAATCTCTGATTGCATTTATCTTTAGTTTAAATGTTTAGACTTAACAAATGAAAGTTTAAGAAAGACATTTATGAGACTAGTGTGACGAAAACTCCTGCCACCGTTTCCCACATACAACACATCTACTAGAGACGATTTTGAAGACAGTAATGCAAAACTTTAGAACTTTATGAGCAATTTCTCATTTTGCAAAATCTTCTTTTAAAAAAACGTTTGCTGCAGAGGCTTCAGAACGCGTTTTTATGTGGGAAAGGGTTAAATATGGATAACTATATTCAAACTGCGTCCCGGGTTCGAATCCCATGATGAGCTGGTTCTGATTTTTGGGATTTTCAACACAAACTGCGCGAACACTGATTAAGTCCCCAGGAAAAAGACGAGAGTGATTAATATATGCTCAAAGCTTGATCCGAAAACGATTTAAAATAAATAAGTTTAAACTAAACTGAGCCAGATTAATCAGTCATTCCAAAGCTTTACACTATCTGCTCACATGTAAAATTACACTTAGATGTAACATCTGTTTAATTTTAAGTAAAGTAAGTACAGGTTTACTATAGTTTTATGCCATTACAAACCTTCATGTGAGGTAAATACTAACATGGAGTTGCCACGAGATCTCTTTTCACCTGAAGGAGCTGCGATTGAAGGTTGTATAACGATATGCCTATAGCGAAGACTCATTCAGCCTGTGTCGCCAGAGTTTACAATGTCCGGTGATAGGTTATATAGACTTAAATGCTTTTTATGACAAACATGCATATAAAGGTAGCCACACCAGATGTACTTCAATGTAGCTTTAAGTTATGCCAAACCAACGAGGCAATAATAACCAAATCGCAAGACGAGGCGGCTCTCGTAGTTGATGCTCATACAATGAAGCCCGAGTTCCGGTAGCTATGAAATCAGAGCTCTGGAAATTCAGTTAAATCGCGGGCTTTCTATCCAGTTGTGAATTTGAACCCCAGCTCGACCATTATTCTTTCGTCATTCATCTTTCCACAATTGGCTAACAGTTTATGCACATGTGTTAAAAACGGCCTTAACTCACAAGAAATCAATCAATCAATAATATAATGAAATATGTATATCATGCACGAAGTGAATTATTTATCCTCTGTGTTATGTTTCATTGTGAAATAATGATGGGAGACTGTGTGTGTGACTTGGTCAGAATGAAGTCATTTAGTAAAGTGCCGAGTGCTGTTGTTTAACATGCAAATACTACTATAAGAAAAAGTTTGTTTTATTCAGTCTAAGAACTTGGCTTCTATAACGGTCGAACTTAAATTACAGATCGGAGGGCTTGGTTAGCTAATCACTGTAGAGATTTCGTAAATTGTACTGGTTATATTTTCTTAATAAATAGCCAGTCTATATAGCATTTAGAAAATATACCAAGCTAATGTTCCACGAATACATATCCATTTGTATTCGCATTGGAAAGATCCACAAAGACATATCACCCTATGTAATACACTGACGCATCTTTAAGTGCAATTGTTAACATACGCGTTGGTTGGTTTTCCTGGAGCATCGCTTCCACCCCCTGACATATAATCGTTATAATGTGTGATACTTTTGCGTACTGGTGTTCCATTGATGTGTTGTTGTTGTTGTTGTTGTTGTTGTCTTTGATAAAGGTGCCCCACTTTAGATAAACATGAAATACAAATTATATAGAGTTTAGATGTATACGTTTTATTGTTAAGTTATTTATACTACTAGTATATATTTCATTGTCATATGTCGATGGTTGATGACACATTTCAATACATATGCATGTTGTTGTTTGCCAAGAATTGTATGTGTTCACCAATATGTTTCTTTATTTAGATTCAAGATTCAAGGTTTTATTCACAAAAGAAAAAAAATCGATATTGTACATACAATCTTACAAACACACAAACATACATGATCATATACATTTACATCTGCTTCCTGGTTAATGGTAGATATTTAACGAAATGACCACATAACAATACGGAAAAGTAATAAAGAAAAGCGACGATAGAAATAGTTTATTCATTTTTTTCTAGATAATGCATGACAAAGAGATAGAGTTGCAGATTTTTGCCTACATTAAACCTAACAATCTGTACCTTTAAGTGTGAAATAAATAAGAATATATCAATGTTTTTATAGCACAATAATATATACTAGTTAAGAGTTTCAGTTGCTCACCTAAACGAAACACAAGCGACTTGCATCTTTATATATAATACCATGTTAATCATTATCCTTGTATCGTAAAAGAATAGGATAAAATTGAAAATATCGAAAATGGAAATAAACTTTGATAAACATTTCACAAACATATATATATATATATTTCTTTTTTACATTTTGAAAAACATTTAACAACAATCAAAATATTCATTTTAAAAGAGATAATTAAACAAGAAAGTTTATTTTTTTTTTCGATTTTTTTAAATAAAAAAAATGCATAATTTGGATAAAGTTTCTTGGTTATTGCTTGTTAAGAGTTTGATGAATTCAGGAATGTTTGGTCTAGACCAATAATATTTTCTTATATATTTGTCTTAGATCATTGTTAAATAGGCATTCAAGTAACATATGAAATTCGTCTTCTAATGTGTTACATAATATGTATTTACGGTCTGATATAGCTAGGAGTCTTAATAGGTTTATTCCATCTTCCAGTTTCAATTTCCAGTAGATGCAAATCTGTTTCTTTATTTTCATGTTGTCTAAATACATATACAAATCAAAGGATTTGATGAGAATATATGTTTCTGCTTTAGAGGTTTGACTTAGATCGGCTTCCCAGTTTTGGATAAAAATATATTTTACCCTTTGTTTAAATATATTCATAAACTTTCGACTCCTTGATTCATCCATACATAACTAAAACGACAATTATTCAATATAAATTTAACCTTTGATCCCCAATTTTCTTTATTTTAATTTATATCATATAATATTTGTTTGTATATTGCCTTAATGTATTTGCGTTCGTCTGTTCTCGTGACTTTAAGCCAGTATTTAATTATCAAAGAAAGGCGTTGTAACTTTAAAGGTAATCTTCCCAATTCTCCGTATATAAAATTATTTGAAGTCAAACTTTTGACGTGTAGTAGTTGCTTACAAAATCTAGTATGCAGCCTTTCTAGCGTTATAGCCTCGTTGAAGCCTCGTACCCTCCCCGTAATTAGGTATTGGTAGTATAAGCTTATCAAAAAGTGTATGACTAAAGATGATAATTTTGAATACGGTTAAATATTGTTTTAATGCAAAAAACTGCTTTTAAACTTGCCCTCCTATATGATCAAAAGTTTGTTGAAAGGACCCTCCTGAAGAAAATGTTATACCTAAATATGTAAACTTTTTCAGTATTTCTAATGGATTACCGTAGTATTTAAAAACTTCTTGCTTCGATATCCTTCCATTTTTTCTAAATATCATGACGTTAGTTTTCTTTACAAATACTGATAATTTCCATTTTCCGCAATAACTAAGTAGTATTTCAAGACCATTTTGTAAACTGGACTCGCTTTCTGCACATAAAACTATATCGTCCACGTAAAGTAATAAAAACAATTTCAACATGCCCATATCAACGCCGTCAAATTAATTTAAAGGCAAATGGTGACATACAGTCCCCCTGTGGCGATCAAATGAAACAACTGAAGCTACCACTAAACGAGTTATCATATTTTACCCTTGACTTGATGTTTAGATAAAGCGACTTTATTAACTGCAAGATTTTACCTGTAATCCCATTTTGGATATAAAATATAAATTATTTACCTTCACGAGCAAATTAAAAGCTTTAGTAAAATCGATGAAACACGCGTAAAGCTTTTTTTAGAGATGTTGTAATTATGGAATGAGTGAACACAATGTTGTCTTCTTCCTTTTTAAAGGATACAATACGAAGCCCCAACACTTTGTCTTATTTGTTTGTACGAGTAAAGTGTTTTTCATCGCTTTCAATAAGTGTTCACTTATATCACGGCGTTTCCTGGGTAAGTGATACAAAAAATAAACAGACCTTTTGATATGTCTTGTTATCTTGAAAATATGAAACAGAAATGCCGTTTCGTAATTGCACTTGTCCGGACATCACATCAATTAAGTATTGAAACGGACACACAAAGACACATTGATAGAGCAGATGGAAAATGCATGTTTTGCATTTCAAATGACATTGAAGACGATTATCATTCTTTGTAAATTTGCCCTTCTTTTTTTTATCAGGAACCAAAACAGAAAAAGAAAGAGAGAGAGAGAGAGAGAAAGAGAGAGAGAGAGAGAGAGAGAGAAAGAGAGAGAAAGAGAGATACAGAGAGATACAGAGAGGGGGGAGAGAGATAGAGAGAGAGAGGGAGAAAGGGAGGGAGAGAGATAGAAATATATATATATATATAGAGAGAGAGAGAGAGAGAAGAGAGAGAGAGAGAGAGAGAGAGAGAGAGAGAGAGAGAGAGAGAGAGAGAGAGAGAGAGAGAGAGAGAGAGAGAGAGAGAGAGATAGAGGGAGAGAGAGAGAGATAGAGAGAGGGAGAAGAATTTATTACAGATATACCAACATGTATAAATCCATTTCTATGTAAACTCGACAAATGTTATCATTTAAAATGTCATTTGAATGTACTATACAAAAGCTAACCTCAAAAGAAAAAGTATTCTAAATGTAGTAAGTGATTAGATATGTTATTATTATTTTGAATATACTATACAAAAGCTAACCTCAAAAGAAAAAGTATTCTTACTGTAGAATGTGATTAGATATTAAGTGTTATTATTCTAAGTGATTACATGTTAAGTGGTATTATTCTAAATGTAGTAAGTGATTATATGTTAAGTGTTATTATTCTCTATGTAGTTAGTGATTCGATGTTAAGTGTTATTATTATTCTTTTGAATATACTATACAAAAGCTACCCTCAAAAGAAAAGGTATTCTAAATGTAGGAAGTGATTAGATATTAATAGATATATTCTTTGTAAGCATTTAGACTTTTCGGGCGCGCATGGTCACGGATTTTGATTAAACTTATTAAACATGTTGATATCAGTGAACTATTCAGAATAATTGCATGAATTAGATTTTAAAAGACCGTATCACCAAAAAATACAAATTACCTCCCTTAGTTTTTTAGAACAATAAAATAAACATGTATTACCTCCCTTGGATTTTTTTTTTGGGGGGGGGGGGGGGCTTGGTGAGTCGTTATTATTTCAGTTATATCACGGCAACAATTCACATGTTCGTGATCCCTGGCTAAACAAACCAGTTCTATGCAAGGAAATGTACCTTGCCGAAGGGTACTCCAAGATAATTTGTGCGTGGCGCTTTTGATCGAAACTTTGACGCTTGGCTACAAATGCCCGACGCTTACGAACTCTTTATTTATCATGACATCTTACGATATTTTTGTTTGAGGATCACAATTTTCCATGTTTTGAGTTGTATAACTGTAGCTTCTACTTCTTTTTTGAGTTAGGCACTATTTCAAATGCGTTCAGATTTGTATAGAATCTATGCACAGAGTGAAGAATGATTAGAATGTATGGAGGCTCTCACCAGTCTTTACTTAGTTGTTATGTTTTAAGTTTGTTGCTAGATATGTTTTATTATATACATTATATATTGGAAGTACTTTGAAAATGTTTCATTGAGTTTATCTTGCTTTGCTTGAAAATTCATTAATTTGATATGTCTTTTGAAACAGAAAAATACACACCAAACGTGAACATATTTTGTGCATAAAATAGTATTTTGTTTCCTTAGTAACGCCATAGAGAAGACTATGTATTGGGGATACATGTACAGACAGTTATCAGATGTATAACCAATGACTTTCCTTGTAACATTTTACTTCATCTTTTTTGAAGGTTTATGGCATAGTTTAAGATGTCAAATGTTTAACTTGGCATACTGTCACCATGGGAACACGAATATTTACTCTAGTTCATAGTCTTTTCTTCTGGAATTTGTTTAACAACATTCATTTTACCAAAGTATTTCTCTAATTATCAATTTATATCAAGCTCTTACCAAATACATGAACAAATAATGTTTTTGCGAATATTTGAAAAATGAAACTTTGTGTAACCAAAGTAACTCATTGAAAGGTCATAATCCCTGCAACATATTTACATAAATTGTTAGAATAGTTGATGATATCCATGGGACCATTTTTGTTAACCAACATGTCGGCAATAGTTTTATAAACATTAAAACAATTTAGTATTTTGGCAAAAATTTAGAAATAATACTTTTTGTAGCCATGGTAACATATTTTAGAGGCACTGTTACACATAGTATTTTTTTAGATTTTTTGTTAGAAGAGGACTGGTGTTGATGTTCATGGATCCATTATTCATATTTGTTCATCAGGCCGCATTGTAATTTAAATAAGCATTTAAAAACTGGCAAAAACAAATATTTTTCCCTTAATAAACCCCCCTTGTAAATAACGGTTTTGGAACGAATTGTACAAATTGACACCCAAATGTATTTTGTTTTATTTCATTTATCAAATGATGACTTTTGATAGAAAATATGAATTTCTGCAAACAATTCTTCATTTATGCAAAAAAGTGATTGGAAAATTTAGTGAATTTCCTATTTAAATCATAATGATTCAGTCTAATGAAAAACGTGAGCCGGTTGCTATGGCAACCAAGGCACATAACAATGTTTTGTTTGCCAATTTTTGTTTTATTTCATCAAGTTGAGAAAATGTATGAAGTACAACATCCGTGTCCATGCGTGCCACACTCCCTATATGGGAGTGCAAATGCTTATAGAGAATGGCTATTAAGTGTTATTATTCTAAATGTAGTAGGTGATTATATGTTAAGTGTTATTATTCTAAATGAAGTAAGTGAGTAGATGTTAAGTGTTATTATTCTAAATGTAGTAAGTGATTAGATGTTAAATGTTATTATTCTAAATGTAGTAGGTGATTATATGTTAAGTGTTATTATTCTAAATGAAGTAAGTGATTAGATGTTAAGTGTTATTATTCTAAATGTAGTAAGTGATTAGATGTTAAATGTTATTATTCTATTTTATATAAGATCATTACTGATTATGTGAAGAAGAGCTCACCCTAGTATTTTCTTATAATGTATGTCTATTTGTCTCGTGTGTGCATGTGTATATTGTAATTATTATGACGAAGAACGATACGTAATCTTTAAATAAAGCGTCTGTTCTGTTCTGTTCTTTTCTGTTACCAATACTTCTGGTCCATGAGGTAGTCATGGTTAGCTCGCACATACACGAAAGAATAATTGTGTTGCAACTGATATTCGCTCTACCACCGATGTAAGCAACTATGTTTTTCCCGATTTCTTTATTATATGTTCTTAAATCCGTTTCGATAATCAAAAAATAAAATCACAGTCGTATTTAAATAGCCCTCTCATGGAGACGCTTCGTTTTGGCACAGCCCCCTTAACCTCTTATGTTCTACATCTGACGGAAGCAAAACAATGCGTACGGTCTAAAGAGGCGTTTCTCTTTAGAGATTAAAACCTTCTAGTGATAGAAACATATGTTAACCAATCCCGAATTCAGGCAACTTTGGAAAACATTATGCAAACTAAAGAAATGGCTCATATCCATAATTTTCTCCATTTCTCACAATGTTTTCCAGTCCATCCAAACAAAGACTTTTTTGTTTATATTTTCAATTGTTTTCAGTTATAATAGGGACATATTAGACTGCCATTCAAATGATGTATCGTTCTTCATGAGTGCCACTCTACAGAAGTGTCGCTCTACAGATATGCCGCTCGATAGAGATGTCGCTCTACACAGGTGTCACTTTACAGAGGTAAGATCGTTATACAGATGTGTCATATAATGAGCAATTTCTCCTTTTGCCACAATTAAACATATGTGTCGTTATACATATGTGTCGTTGAACAGAGGTATCATTATACATATGTGTCGTTATACAGAGGTATCGTTATACATATGTCGTTATACAGAGGTATCGTTATACAGATATGTCGTTCGACAGAGATATGTGTCTTTATACATATGTGTCGTTATACAGATGTGTCGTTATACATATGTGTCGATATACAGATGTATCGTTAAACAGAGGTATCGTTATACATATGTGTCGTTATACAGAGGTATCGTTATACATATGTGTCGTTATACATATGTATCGTTATACATATGTGTCGTTATACATATGTATCGTTATACAGATATGTCGTTATACAGATGTGTCGGTTTATAGATGTATCGTTATACATATGTATCGTTATACAGATGTATCGTTATACATATGTGTCGTCATACATATGTGTCGTTACACATATGTGTCGTTTAACAGAGGTATCGTCATACAGATATGTCGTTATGCAAATAGGTCGTTATACAGATGTGTTAAACAAAGGTATCGTTATACGTAAACCGAAGTATTCCTATACAGATATGTCGTTGTACAGATGTGTTAAACAGAGGTATCGTTATACACATGTGTCGCTATGCAAAGCTGTCGTTCTGCAGAGGTGTCGTTAAACAGAGGTGTCACTCTACAGATGTGTCGCTCTACATATGTGTCGTTCTACATAATTGTCGCTGTACAGAGGTGTCGCTATACAGATGTGTCAATATACATAGGTGCCTTTATACAGAGGTGTCGCTCTACAGAAGTATCGTTATACATAGGTGTCGCTCTACATATGTGTCGTTCTACAGAGGTGTCGCTATGTAGATGTGTCGTAATACAGACGTGTCGCTCTATAGAGATGTCGTTCTACAGAAGTGTCGCTCTATGGGGATGTCGTTCTACAGAGGTATCGCTGTATATAGGTGTCGATATACAGAGGTATCGCTGTATATAGGTGTCGATATACAGAGGTATTGTTCTACAGAGGTGTCGTTCTACAGAGGTGTCGATATACAGAGATAATGCTCTACTGGGGTGCTGTTCTACACAGATGCCGTTTCGAGCGAGTCCATTGTATCTATAATAAAAGGCTTAATCAAGCAATCGGAGAGACATTGTGTAACAGGTAGCTGTACTCATTCCTTGATGTTTAATAAATGTAGAAAACTTCATAGATAATGCTGATTCTGATATATGTGTATACTAGTGCAGGTTCTGGTCAGACAGCAGGCTTATTATTTCCTGTGTTAGAAATAACATTTCGCTTTATCGAAAACAATGTTCTCAGTTATTCTAAAATTAATGTGTTTTTTTTTTTTTAAGTTTTTATATTTCTTGTTTCTGGGTTTTAATTTCAGAGTAATTATTTGCCGGGCTTATTTTCGCATTGATGTCTTGTTTGAACGAACCTAATAAGCACGCTGTCTATTAAAGACACACTGACAAACATTTAAAGCAACATTTCGAAACCTTGAACCTCTATTGAATAGTATTCTGCTGAATTCATAAGAAGTTAATACCCTGTCATGCGTCAACTGTTTCTTTCATTATAATACATAATTAAGAAGCGAACGACTCAGACCAATATAATGTAAAGGCTGCATTTTTTTGTATTTTATTTTATTCGCTATAACCGTTTAAGGTAGCCGACTTCCAAGATTGGAGATGCTACTACAATTTTTTGAAATTCTTGGTACATACATCGTCATGTGATCTTACACATGGTTTTACGAATGAAACAAACTGGGGCATATCTCTTGGTCTTCCGAATGTAGCGATAGTGAATCTTCTGTCAAGATTGCCTGTGTATAGACTCAAGTTCGACTTAGTCTTCACTGTTCAAAAATACAACAAAAGTCCCTGTCCACTGATTCGGTTCATGTGCATGTCTAGCTTGTCATGGTACATTATATTTAAACCCTTATCCTGCTGAATGCATCTTTTAACAACATTTGCTAAACATGTTATGCACGATCTGTAAGCTGTAACTGCAAACAATTTAGACCAATGTCTATTTAATATTCGTGCAGTCTCGTTTTGGTCTTCTGTTAATATTAAGCAAACACTGATCCTTAAAAAATTGAGAGTTTATAAAAGGTAAGAGATGATGATACCGGTTTTAGAAATTCACCAGGATAAGGGTGAATTGAGACGCATCAGGTGGAACGTTGTTGTATTCTAGCATATATTTTTACTTTATAAAGACGACAGACGACTTTTGCGAGCTTTGTAGGAAAGTACAGAAATTGATCCTCTTCCAAAACTTATTTTAACCATATGCTTATCTTGGGCGTTTCTCAATTTTGGATTAAATAAGGACTCCTTGCTATTCTCTTCATTTTCTATTAAGGAATTTATTTTTCATACTCTATGACATTTAAGATACGTATGCATACTCTTATTTAAGATTTGTTTTTTATCCATTCAATTTAACAGTCATTGTTATCAAAATGAAGGCCCGCCGTAATAAGACTGAACTGGTGGGAAACGGCGTGACATCGCCTCGACAACGATAATCTAATGTAATTATGATGATATTAAATTGTCTATGAGAGATTCTCGTAATTTGATGACAAAGTCGACTAAACGCCGTAGCTTGGTAAATTTCAAAAATTAGTCTGGGTCTTTGTTTATAATGTAATTATGTACCATACCATGCCATTTTCCGCTTTATCTTTTTATATTTGTATTATTTGAGTATGATCTTTAATGCTTAATATATGAATACACATATCTTCGGTTCTGTTCTAAATCGCAATGCTCCGATGGACTGGTGCCGTGTAACAAGGCCTAAACAATCACACTACTTTATATTACACAATTTGCTACCAAATCAAATTTAATTGAGCACTCTGAGGGATCAAAGTGTTAATTAAATCAAAATATGTGAAGCAGAAATAGAACCTGATTTAGAAACCTTCCAGTTTGTTTCCCGAGCGTTGCATAATAACTTTTCTTCAAATATAACTGACTAAATAATATTTTGTTTCTATCAAGTTAAAAAGAAAAAAGAATGACATTTATTACTTTTACTGTCTTTCATGTGATTCAAATTCCATGCTCATATATTACACGTCATACATCAGTGATAGGTGATTAAAGAACGAGAATTAGAAGGGCATACGTTGAGTCTAATCTTGAGTTTTATTAACTACTTATCGTTTGTGATTTGTAAGCACAACTAATACATATACTTAAATTTAACTGGCACTCGTAAATATTTGCAGCTTGTTTTTTTTAGTTCAGATTTTCGAGACAATGCACCAGAAAGCAAATTAGCATGTCCATGACTGTATATGTGTCCTTTTTAAGCAGTGATCTCACTTCACGTATACACCTATAATTTTCTGTATACATGTAAATATGTACCATGCCATTTTACACTGCATGTTATTATATTTGTATTTTTTGACTATGAGCTATAATGTTTATTATTATACCTCACTTATGTCTACAATGGTAAAATCCCATTACCCGAAAAAGAGATATTTTGACTATCAGAAACATTTTCAACCTTTTTGACACGTGACCAAGCAAAAAATGACTGTCAGGTCATGTGACCGCAGTGATATATTGAATGTCATATAAGGGCAAATAACTGCTTCAATATTTTAGCTAAATCATGACGTGATTGCCTCCCTTATACACATACAGCAATGACGTCACTATTCAATGTGTACATAAAAACATCAGACGACATGAACTGTTAGCAAGTAAACATGTCCGGATTTAAATGAATTAAAAACATTTTAAAACTTTTTTATGTACCTAATTTTGTTCGGTATAATAAAATAAATATCATATGGCAGCATGTGTGACATTGATATTGTCAACCTTCGAAACAGAATGTCACCCTCGGCTTACACCTTGGGTGACATTCTGCTCTCGGGTTGACAATATCAATGTCACACATGCTGCTATATGATATTTATATAATGTCTAAATAAAGTTTGTGTGATATTATGTAAACACCATCGTTCATGGGTTCAAATCATGAAAATATATTTTTCCGAATGATCTCTTTTCAAAGATACTTTTTTTGTTATTGTTGTACAACAGAAGCATCTATTTTCCCCCATTTTAGGAGTGTTTTGTATGTCAAATACATTGGTACATACTATGTTTCTGAGTAAAGCTAATACATTGGTACATGCTATGTTTCTGAGTAAAAGTAAAGCTAATACATTGGTACATGCTATGTTTCTGAGTAAAGCTAATACATTGGTACATACTATGTTTTTGAGTAAATCTAATACATTTGTACATGCTATGTTTCTGAGTAAAGCTAATACATTGGTACATGTTATGTTTTTGAGTAAAGCTAATACATTGGTACATGCTTTTTCTGAGTAAAGCTAATAAAATGAAAGAGCTTTGTCTTAATATACATTGTAACAATGTTTGTCAACGTTATTACTTAAAATACTATGTTTGAGGGGATATAAATATAATGCTTAACTAATCTAGTTACTTGATATCAT
Organism: Serripes groenlandicus; assembly: GCA_031761405.1. Classification (NCBI taxonomy): domain Eukaryota; kingdom Metazoa; phylum Mollusca; class Bivalvia; order Cardiida; family Cardiidae; genus Serripes; species Serripes groenlandicus. Next base: position 105,620,026 of record JASEVX010000001.1, on the reverse strand, counting down.
AAACTCTTTAATAATCGACACAAGAATGGACTGCACATAAATTTCTTTGTATTTTTTTAATCTTGAAAAAGACCAAATGGTCGAAAATTATATTATATTAAAGAGTTTTAATGATATAAAGTGTTTTACTGACTTTCTTCCCGTTGGAAGACATACTATACAAAGTGTTAATCTAATCATGTTCCTGTTGTAATTTATAAGTGTGAACTTGTTACAAAATTAGATAAAAAGGGAGAGACAAATGTATAACTAGCATAAGAATCAAACAATCGAACGGGTAATATCGTCTTCTAAAGTAAGTAAGTATCATTAATAACTACATTAATACGACAACGCTGTTTAAAGGACTTGCCTTGACGGATTAAGTCGCTATAAACCTTTCCCACATACAACAAATCTACAGCAGACGACTTTGAAAACATAGTGACTTTGCATGCAATATCAATTCTCTAACAAAGAAAAATATAAATCGATTTTGTTCTCGGTTAACCATATCCTTTAACCACTTTAAAACGATCACACTTTGAATGATAGATGGCGTGGCCAATTATTGTAACTAAATCGTGGGTAAGTTTAAAGTGTAGGACTGAATACTCTTCCTTTATGAAGATACCAAGGGTAATCCGCATTATAGTACACTCAATGTTAAACGATACAAATGGTTCTTGTATTCAACTGTGCATTTTCACCAGAAAACGGAAAGGTTCCAGAAACATGAATTAAGAGGATAATAGTTCAGGGTTCACAGTACAATTTATGCTTGAATGTAGGAATTCAAAAATGCCTATTACTTTTGACATATTACAACGATAACTGTAACTCGTCCTTTTAAGTTTTAGAATTGGAATTATATCTCTATTTTACAAATACAGAAATAAAATGATATGGGTTTCTTTTCATACTTTTGTTTACAGCAACTACAAAAGTCCTGTATTGATCCAAATCAGTTGGGTGTTATTGACACGTTGAGTCATTGATCCTAATTGAAACATTCCAACAGAGGAAATTGCCGGGTAAATTCATGTTTGATAAATGATGCATTGAAGCGTAGATTTCCTAAGATTCAGATGACTAAATTTTAAAATTCTTCTCTTCTGAATATTTTTGTCTGATTTCAAGACAAATTGGGGAACTGTTCATTAGGTCAACACTTAATCATTTTCTGCATAAATGATCCTGCAATTAGAAACGACCAGATCGCTCTCTTCCTAAAGGTGGTCATTAAACAAAGGTTCGACTGTATATTTGTTGAAAAACATGGCCGCCGGGGGCATAACAAAAGCATAGATGACAGAAAGCTTTCAAAGTTTTCTTGTCTGAATCTGTATGTCTGATTTCTAAATAAATTTATAGAAATAGTCCGATATTGACCATCTTCTAACTTACCCAAGTCATATTGATTGGCTTTAAGAGTACTGCTAGGCGCTACCAGAGAGGAGGTTAAATGACAAAACTAAAAACATTATTCTCCACTGAACTGCTTTTCTCAGTTCAAGTTAATTTAGCAGAAATGTTCCGCATGTGGCTCAAGCCATATTGATGGCCGAGGGAGTCTGGCTTACTTTGTGTTTTTTTTTTGTTATACTTTTGGCTTTCCGCAACATGTTTAGAATGCCTAACTACAAAGGTCGATTCTTTAACCTTTTCACATATACAGATGCTCTCTGGCGCCTCTGTAACATATGTCTTTTGAAAATATTGTGGCAAATGGAAAACATTTCTCATTGTTGACACACTGGTTTCAACTCTTTTTCAATGATTATACTGTCATTTACAAATATTTCCCACATTTTAACCAAAGTGTGATCAAAGCCGTTGGCTGAAGATTTCTCGTATGTTGGAAAGGGTAAACCATCTAATAATAGTCAGATATTGCAGTGCCAGTTAGGTACTGAGGCATGATTGCTGAAGAGGATGGATGGATTAAGAAGCAATATTCCTCTAGAATAACAATGTCACTAACGATGTACACAATATGACATGGTTACAAAAATAACCATTTACACTTGAATATTACAGAAAAGATATAGATCTTGCTAAATGTGCTTGATTATAAGCAACAGTACATCGAGTTGTGTATCGAATCAAAGACTGCCACATGCGAGAAGTACTATAATTACGATAATCGTTGCTTAAAAGAATACAATTCTTACCAGTACCAGTTCTTAAAAATACGTACAGATGTTTGAATATTTATATGTTGTATTTGAGTATTTGAGACTGACATAAGACGGGATGTTTGGAATTCATTTGACACTATTAAGGCTTTGTGAACATGAAATATGTTTTTTTAGGTTTTCTAATAGTGTAACTATGTCCTCAACAATGAGCATGTCGTTACTGACAGCGTCTTTGCACCTAAACCTTTCATAATAAGAAAGGAAAACCGGATTGTATTGCCTGGTGTTACTCGGCTAGACAGAATTAAATTGGTTTTAGTTCAACGCAGTTTTCAACAAATTGTTCAGTCATATCACGGTGGCCAGTTCACCTTTCTATATATTTTCTGGCTTTCTCACACCAGTATTCCACACAATATTATTTCCAAGTGACGGGCTGCTTTTCCATATAGACTACTAGCCCATTGGTGAAAGACGAATGAAGCTTGTCGCATTGGCTTTGTCAAACGTCGGAAAGAAAGTTGGCCGAGCTGTGGTTCGAACTCAAACCCCTTGGATTGACAGTCTACGTTGCAACGAATGAGCTACCGGGGTTCGACTACACTGGAAGTATCACACACTTAGTCAAATTCATTTACCTATAAAATGGCCAGATCACATAAACAAATACTTAAAGTGGGGTTTGTTCAAAGTTTATTTCAATTGTAATTAAATTGCACATTTATTTTAGTCAGCTACTAGTTCAGAGCCGTCTATGGGGCTTGTACGACGAGAAATTTTCTAAAGTCAACAAAGAGGAAACACTATTGCAAAGAAAACTAGCCATATCGTACGTATTGCAAGTGTCAATTTAGACCTGCGTGCTATCTATGCGAAAGAATCAAACAAATGGATACCGTCTTTCAGGAGTCTTTTGAAATCTTCTATGTTCAATTAACGAACATTTTAGAACACGGATACGCAGGTTGATCTGAATCTACACTGATCACAATTTCCCTTATGTTAGTGTTCACAGAGCACCGCTGAAATGAACTCTCACCATGTCGTAATATTCCCAGGAACAAACAAGTACACCCGATACCAAGTTAGACTGTATCCTGTAATCTGAATAATCGTTTTGTCATTTATCATCATCTGGTAATTACGGCATTTGCTCTGTCGTCTATCCTTATTGCTCTTTGATCAATTGTGCTCGACAAAATATTAACATAGTTTGACGAATGAAAATGTTGCGTGTTCTGTGTGATCGTTTTAGGACGATCATTTCCAATTTATTATCTTTCATTACTCAAGAAGCAGAAGCCGATCATAGGTTATTAGTCAATCAGGTAATTAAACCTTTTTTAAGTTACGAAGTTATTCTATTGCCCGATTTGTTGATTGCCATCTAAAACTGGAAAACCTATCGAGAATATACCTTGAAATGTAGATACTTAACACGTATTCGTTGTGACTTGGTTCCCGTGTTTACTTAAAATATGGAGTGCGTTGCATAGGCAAGGCAATAAGAGTAGTGCACAATACGGGTTATTTTGACAGACAGATATTTAATATTACAAAAAACAATAGGAGACTGAAACATACGAGAAAACTAACATGTAGGATTATGCGTAATGTATCGCCCCAGATCAGTCTGAGCAGTCCGCGCATGCTAATCAAGACCGACACATTCCGTCTCAGGGGGATATAGGTATAGAATAACGATTGCTGAAACAGAAAATCCACAGGAGGCGAAAGGTGTCTGTCCGGGTTAGCCTGCGCAGCATGCTTAGGATAACCCGGGTCTATACTTTACGCAGAGTCCACAATGTTGGTTTTCTCGTGGAACGGCTCATATGAGTATTATCCTGCGTTCAATGCAAACTGTCAGTTCTTGTCCGAGAATACTAACTTGGTTTCGCTGGAAGAAATTGGGACTACGTTGTATAATATATTGCAGAGCTGTCATTTATGTATTATGTACATACTCAGCATCGAAATAAAAATATTGTATTTTATTGTGCATGAGAATAAAGTTTAGTGTATATTGAACTGACCATTGCTGTTGATATTAGGCGGAAACAACTCATGCTGATTTACCTATATAATATGCCTTGTCATATGAAATAACAGGAATAACTTGAAGACATATTGAGTACAATCAATCTTAAATATATGGCGATATACCTCATCGAACTGTTCAAAACATATATACCTAGTATATATTATATGAGCCGTCCCGCGAGAAAACAAACAGTATGGCCTCAGCATAATGTATCGACCCAGATCAGCCTGCGGAGTCCACGCAGACTGATCCGGGCCGACACATTCCGGCTCAGGGGGGTAGAAGTGGAGAGTAATGATTCCTGAAACAATTAATCCACAGGAGACGAAGAGTTACTATCCGAGTAGGCCTGCGCGGCTTGCTTAGGCTGATCCGGGTCGATACTTTACGCAGAGTCCATCATGTTGGTTTTCTCGCGGGACGGCTCATATATGTTATAACATTGGGAAACGGGAGATTAGGGTTCGATCCCTGGTCAGGTATTCCAAAGATTTTAAAACTGGTAGAAAATGGCTTACCTCCTTGGCGCTTAGGGTTGTAGGGATAGCATTACGACTGATGCTTCGGTGTCAGGATAAATAATACTGGGAGTGCTACTAACTTGACAAGTGCACCCGGTGATAACATTCATGAACTGTTGGAAGTGTCGTAAAACTCTTTTTAAACTAATCATTTGAAAGTATTTATCTCTGTTATTCTCAAAGATTGTTCTAAACAATTCCGTTAACAAGTCCGGTTGTACTAGTCATTACAAAACAATTCTTCTAGTGTTGTATTACATATTTGAAAAGCCCATGTATCCTATTGTTTAAGCCTTAGTTAATTTCCCTACTAAGATGCAAACTAGTAAATATGCATAGGGAAAACTGTGATCGTTTCTACGCATATTCATGGTAATAAAATCCTGGCATTACTGCATTGGATATGGTGTCATGTATAGATCTACAACGACTTTCATGGTAATAAAATCCTGACCTTACTGCGTTGGATATGGTGTCATGGTTAGATCTACAACGACTTTTACTGCAGTACTGCGTTGGATATGGTGTCATGTATAGATATACAACGACTTTCACTGCATTACTGCGTTGGTTATGGTGTCATGTATAGATATACAACGACTTTCACTGCATTACTGCGTTAGATATGGTGTCATGTATATATCTAAAACGACTTTCGCTGCAAACCCTTCCCGTAATCCTCGGGTTTACTCAACAGCTTTCAACGACTTTAAAATGCTGCCACGCTAATAATGAGCAATTTCCTTTTTTGCTACAAATATTTTTTATCTTTCTTCAATAAATCTACTTTCATTTATAAAGATTTAAAGAAATCGTCAACTGCATGATTTTCGTAAGTGAGATAGGGTTAAAGTGGCAAACGTCTAAAGCCGTTGCGTTGGCTTGTGGAGGGTTGGTGAATGTATTACTTTCAAGTACAAACAGCGTATATCATATGTAATATAATTACATACATAGGTTGCTATTATTTGATCATAGGCAGGTAAACATGTGGCTTCGATTGACGAGGATATAGACAATAGAGGACATCTAGATCTTTGGTTAAAAGAAAGAACTGTGAATTCCTGCACATCAAAAGTATAAATGCATAATTTATAAGGTGAAAATTGTTTTATATTAGAAAATGATTAATTGTAGGACAACAGGAATGTATTGATATCGTAAAGTTATTCGATCGAATTATAATTACAACATTTACCGGATCCAAACATTTGAGCTGGGACGTACACTATTTTGACATACATGTATACTTAATGTGCCCTTCTAAATTCCCTGAAAACTGTTTGATCCATACATAATCCGTGTTGCCACATCAACCGAAGAAGACGTTGTAAAAAATCGCCGAATCTATTTGGCCGATTTCAATTTATTTCACAAACACTTTACTGGAGTATCCTCGACACTCGTTCAAGCTATTTGTTTTGTAAAATACATGGCCTCCAGGGCGTAATGCAATTTTATCCTTTTTGATGAAAAGCAAAACACAATCATCTTCTCAGAACACATTGGGCCTGGTTTGCAAAGTAATTGATAGAAATATTCCCAGGGTGACCCTCATCCAGGTTCTTTCAAGACATGTTGACTGGTCAAATAACACAGCTACAAGGTGACGGAGCTGTCTAGCCATTTGTACCTAAAGTGAACGCTTTAAAATCCTCTTCGCAAAACATATTCATTCATGTTATTTTCTTTGTCAAAATACAAGGCCACCAAGATCTCGCGTTGTTTAACCCTTTATGCCCAAAGTTTTAGCGTATTGCTATTGCTGTGGGACCATATATGCCCTCTTGTGCCTTTCATTATGAAAACACAAACAACAACACATAATCGGGAAATTTTCACACATTTTAAAATTGATGAAGATAATAGCTTGTCATTGCAAATATAGCTTGCATAAAGGTCAGTATCGGGTGAATATCGTTAAGTAAGAGCATCATACGAACGTTTTTTATTTAGCTAATATCATCTTCCTTAGTAATATTTTAGTGATAATGCGAATGTTTACAGATGACTTTGACATTTTTCCCGGACATCGATAGCATATCGGAAAATGATCGGTCAATTCTTGCTGTCTAGACTGTATGGCACAACGTATTAATCAACAATTATCTGCTTCAAAACAACATCTCCCTTTCACTTTAAAAATATGTTTTTGACACGTTAGGACACGTCGTTATTGTATCCAGATATTAAATGATAAATGTCTTATGCCATTATTCAACAAATAAAACAGTTTAGCAGTGAAACAATTGGGGCTATATGTATACTCCCATAAACACAACTGTTTGGTATAACGGGGTCGTCCTTTTTGTAAGCGCTAACTTTCAGCAACCGTGTATTTCAATTCAAACGCACTTATTTAGACATTTTTACACCAACTCCAAATGGATGATTTACAGGGTGATACCATGTGATCATCATACACAGTGACACATACAAACATTACTGTCCGCTTTATTTCTCAGCAACCGCTGGTGGGAATTGAATTATTTTTTTTAGCTCACCTGAGCTTTGCTCAAGGTGAGTTATTGTGATCGCCTTTTGTCCGGCGTCCGTCGTGCGTCGTGCGGTGTGCGTCGTGCATCAACTTCTTCTCCTCAGTAACCAGTGGGTCAATTGGGATGAAACTTCACAGAAGCATCCTCTCAATGACCTCACCAGATTTCCTTTAAATTTTTGGGATCCATGCAGAATTCTGGTTTCCATGGGCAACGAAATGAAAAAAAACTTCAGAATTCTTCTTCTCCCAAACTGGTTGGCAGATTTTCAAATAATTTTGTAGAAATGTTCCTTGGATGACCCTCTATCAGATTCCTTCAAGCCATGTTGATTGGTCGAAAAACATGGCCGCCAGGGGGGGGGGGGGGTTGGGGGCGGGGCTATTTTGCCTTATATGGCTATAGTGAAAACTTAAAAAAAATCTTCATCTCCAAAAGTGTAAGGCCGATTTTCAAATAATTTTGTAGAAATGATCCTTGGATGACCCTCTATCAGATTCCTTCAAGCCATGTTGATTGGTTTAAAAACATGGCCGCCAGGGGGGCGGGGCTATTTTGCCTTATATGGCTATAGTGAAAACTTTAAAAATCTTCTCCTCCGAAAGTGTCAGGCTGAATTTCAAATAATTTTGTAGAAATGTTTCTTAAGTGACCCACTATCAGATTCCTTCAAGCCATGTTGATTGGTTTAAAAACATGGCCGCCAGGGGGCGGGGCTATTTTGCCTTATATGGCTAAAGTGAAAACTTAAACATCTCCTTCTCCCAAACTGGTTGGCAGATTTTCAAATAATTGTGTAGAAATGCTCCTTGCATGACCCTCTATCAGATTCCTTAAAGCCATGTTGATTGGTCGATAAACATGACCACCAGTGGGGGGGGGGGGGGGGGGGGCTATTTTGCCTTATATGGCTATAGTGAAAACTTAATAGATCTTCTCCTCCAAAAGTATCAGGCTGATTTTCAAATAATTTTGTAGAAATGTTCCTATGGTGACCCTCTATCAGATTCCTTAAAGCTAAGTTGATTGGTCTGAAACTATGGCCACCAGGGGTGGGGCTTATATAGCTAAAGTGAACAAAAAATAATAATCAGTTGAGCGATCTAGGGCCATCATGGCCCTCTTGTTTTGTGAAAAGTATCTTCTTTTCCAAAATCGAAATGTGCATATATTTATGGCATTCCAGCTTAAAGCTTTTGTACAGAGTTATGACTACTGGATTATTTTACATAATGGTATATACCAACATTAATGTCTACGATATTTCTCATTGTAATGACGTTCCTGCCGAATGTAATCATAGCATTCTGTTTCAATAAGTTTGGATATTGAGTTTAATTCCTTTCCATATTCTAACTTTTATATACCCTGAAAGATTGTCATCTTATTCCGAAGTTAAGTTCCCCATGACCAGACTATATGTACTACATGTATGTCTAGGAACACTTTTCAATGTCAATGTCGAAAGTCAGGGTCAAGACTTTTTTCATATTGTTTTAGACCCTAACAGCTTTCTTGCGTTCTCAAGACTAAACCATGTGTGCCATACATGACACATGTCTTCATGGTACAAAGTTACGTGCAGTGTATTAATCACGTATAGTGATATCGTCAGTCAGAAGTTTATTTACGACTTAACTAAATTAGTACGTGTAGTAAAGGCTGTTGTGAGACTGTGAGGTTTCCATGGTTCACCAAAGCTCTTCACTGTTAATATTTTGAAATACCATCCCGTCGCGCTTGTCTCGACTCAAATGTTATATGGTGTAAGTATTACTGATGTCCTGGTAGTGCCTTTGTGATTTAACACCAGCCATTTTCAACGTTGTGATGTATTAACGTTTGTCCAATGTACTTGATCTTTTATTACTTCTGTAGTAGAGTTCGTACGGATAACCTTCAATGAAATGCTTATGGTCATAATAAACGTGTTCATATATATATTAATTTCTATTTTTTCATTGTTCTGCGTTTAGTTCTTTTCAGATTTTTACCACATCATACTTTATAGAATTCACGAATTGTTCACGAGTTCACACGAATTAAGGTTAACTCTACTGATAGATAGTTTTTAATGTCAATTGAGGCAGTGCATTTATAAATAATTTTATATTTATGTATGTAAATTTGTTTGTGTGTATCAGACACCTATTGTAATCCATTTAATCAACTGTGACATAATGAATGAATTAAACCATATATATGATACGAGGGCACTTTCATCATGCTGTGTTGTGTCCATGCTTTCATGACCCAATATTCACACATCGCTAATATCAGACAACAGACGGCCTTGTCACAGATATATTATTCGATTGGTAGAAGACTACCGAAGAAGGCAACAATAGCTCTATTACAATCGCGAATATGATTCACAGCCTTTTTTAAGTGATTGATTTTAGAAAATTGAAGTATGTTTGTATTAAAATAATTTAATTAAATTTCGATGAAAAAAGATTGTGTAATTTTAAGTTACGTATTGGATGTACATTTGAGAACATACGATCTGTCATAATATCGGAGGTGACAGGTTTGATTCCAAGCTAAATCCTTTTGTGGATTTAAGAAGATTTTATTGTGGCGGTCAGATTTATTTAGCACTATTCCTGACCTGAAGCGCCGGTATTTGAAAAAGACTTACTGGTAGTTCCAGATCTTAATATTCTTGTTTATAGCTTAATTTAATAATTGAAAACTGCAAATATGTAAATGTACATTGTGATTTACTTAGCAGAAAGATTTGTCATTGATTTGAATCCACGTTACCACTTCTGGAAGTAAAATTATAATTGGTCTGATCTAAATGCTTTAACAAACAGACAAATAATGAAAAGGGAGTGGTATCTTGAGTATTTTTTATATATTCTTATAAGTAAACCCATGTATTTTATATTTAGAATTTTGCATAAGTTGTAAAGTTTTACTCACAATTGGTAAGGTCTTTGTGAAGCCTCGTATCATATTTCAGTTAAAATGTGTATGTCGGTTTAATACTCATTCAACGCCGATTTCACTCCATGTTAAAACTCACCTGTATCTCTAATGTTTTCTAATACCTCAATATTGCCATTGGAGCTGAAATAGTTAAATGAATATTGTCTTACTAAATAAGTGTTATTGCATCCGCGTTTAGTTATCATTTTGGTAAGCCTGTTCGTACGTACATACTCAACATGTTGTTCACTGTCCGCCTATATGAACTAGTTTCATGTCATTGTAAAACAAATGTATGCCAATATGTGGTGGTAATACTACCCCCCTAATATTGTGGTACAAAAATGGAAAATTTCAATTTACGAAAATAGAATTCATGTTTTGAATAGGGTTAAAGCATTGTAGCAAAAGAGGAAATTACTCAGCATGAGTAATGTGACATGTTTGTACATTGTTTCTTCAACATTATTTTGATGTGATTGCAACAAAACCCATCTGCAAGTTGGAATAGGTTTACATATCTGGCACGAAACAACCCGCAGTTATTTATAACATCGTTTAGCAAAGAACATATAATAGTTGTGGACGAAAACAAAGATATTGGACAGCTACATAAAATGTTAACGGATTTTTTTGTATCTTGCTACCTAACATGAAATATGACTGCACGAGAGTAAGACATTCAATGTGCCTATCGGGAATGGAAAACTGGTTATTAAATCTGTCTAGTCACACTTAAAAATCCATGTCGGTAAATCATAACACACGTAACAAACCTCTTCCCTACTATGACACTATATTACCATCACGCGAAAAAATATTTCTCTCTATAAAACCAATCGTTACTTTAGAAAGTGCACAAAAAGCGAAAATTCAACAATCTATGACATGTTAAATCCTCGTTTACCATTCATTCGACTGCTCTCAAACAACAGTTTGCAAAACAAATCGCATTTATGTTTGATCAAATATTCTACTCGAACATACATTCGGCCATACGTATTAACACAGATCAGTCAAATCATTAATTAGATTTCGTTAATTTTGCAATACGACATTTTCAGATTCATGTTGTATCAATTACTCCACTCGAACATAAAGTCGTTCATACGTATTAACAGTTAAATCATTAATACAACGTACAGTGGTTATATGAAAATAACCCTAAGGAAAAATCAACTGCGTGATCATTTGAACGCAGTATAACTTTAAAAACTAACTCCAACATACATTATGTTTGAACCCCATACACTTTTCGAACGTAGGTGGACTAGGTATAAGAATGCGAAAGTCTATATGACTTTAGAAAGTATAGTTAGAAACATGAAGTGTAAATTTTTCCAAGCATCATTAGTCACTTCGTTCGACTTTGCATTATTTACTACTCATTTAATGAGTTCTGTCAGAATTATAAATACGATGAAAGGTTCAATTATGTTTAAGTTTCTATATCAACTGTGAAAGCCAAGTATAGTTAGAAACACGAAGTGTCAATTTTTCCAAGCATCACCTATTGTCGTGATCTATGAAAAACTGCATTTGTCTTTCAGTTTGTAAATGTCATATAATAAAGGCAGTTCTATCTTTATACTGAACCTGCATATTCGTGACTGTTTTCTTTGACTATGCATTAGTTACTACTCATTTAATGAGTTCTGTCAGAATTCTGAATACGATGAAAGGTTCAATTATGTTTAAGTTTCTATATCAACTGTGAAAGCCAAATAACTGAACTATTTCCATTGGCATACAATTCATAATAGTATTACTGGCATCAATCATCATCCTTGTTTGTCTGGTTGTAACTTAGATAAACACAAACGCGTTTATTTGTATACAGACAATTGAGCTGTATTTAGCGTCGGGAAGATATTTAAGCATCATGCCCTTGAATAACTTGCTTGACTTGTTTACAATTCTTCCTGTCTATACACGTTTCGTTATAAGATTCTTAGCCTCGTTTGAAATTTAATACGATTTTTTATAAATTGTTTGAAAAGCGCAGTATATAGAGTTGACATAGTAATTCCCTTACTTATTTGTAAAAATAAACTGTAACCTTACCTGCGTCTTTTGAGCGAAAATGCACGTGGAACGTAAAAAAAGTCCTGATACATTATCGTGTCTCATTAAAAAGAGGGCCATTTTAACATGAATATTTCTTTGTCAATAGAGTATTGTTGGGAAATGGAGATAACGACCACAGTCAATTATAGTCTTCCATGGTAGACGTCGACGAGTGTAAAGTCAACATTACAAGAGCAACGTCTCACGATCATATATGTTTTGAAATCAATGGTAATTACTAACGGGTTGTTAACTTGTACATGCGGTTGTTTATCATAACAGTTTATCATTAACTAGCAGGATGCGAGTTTACATAAATTACGAAATATGAAGATCGTTATCAAACTGCACAATTTCACAGGCTGAGATTGATTTCAACTGGTTGCAAATCCACTATGTTCGGTTTTCATGCATTGTGATCAAAGTTTCAGTAATTGTTACATACACTTACAGGTCCAAATCGTAGTATTGACAAGACAATCATTGTGGTTGAACCGCACAGGGAATACCCAAGATGCTCTGACAGAAAAATAATATATACACAGATTCGAAAAATTCTGAAAATATTTAAAACAAAAACAAGCATGTTCCACGGAAGGACTTGTAAAATGTCAATCGAAGATTACTCCGTCAACAATTGTGTAGATTCAAAACAAGTTAATAACATGCGCATGTCTTTTTGTACTAATATTCCAACTAACCGACACAGCGGAACTTCAAGGGAGCAAGTGAACTGGCACTGCTTAAGTCCTACACATCAGTAGACAATGATTCAAATCCCTCAAACATTAATGGTTTAACCTATTGCAGACGACAGTTGTCAGACATGTGGAAGTTTCTTTGACACATAACAGAAATATGATTCTTGTCGTGTTACACTTACGCGACCGGGTCCCTTAGGTTACCGTATTACATGGTCATGTCAACATCTATATATGTATAATAGTATTACTATTTGCACAAATGTCTGGATCAGGTCAATATTGTTAAGTAATACACTGAATTATCTGTCAGAATAGTATGGGATTGTTTTGATCCCTCATATACATAAAACGATTCAATATGCTAGCTAGTACTGTATGTATAAACAAATGCCTATAAACAATTATGTTGCTACAGTTCTAAAATTATGGCCGCCAAATTTGTTCGGTTTATTAAGTGACAATGACAATGACAAATCTTTAATGAAAAGTACTTAGGCAACCGCCCGAAAACACATATTGTGATATAAATACATTGATTACATTCTGAAAAATTCCTCTAAGACTTATACTCTTTCAACAGCGTGTAGACGAAGTGTGCTAATTTTCGTATTACCATTGCATTATTAAACTGTAATAAAGACGTATAGAAACTGGTAACGCTATTACCAGATTTATACCAGCTGAAAATGAAATTTCTGATTCTATGATACTTTGCACACTGTAATAATACACGATTCTCACACCCTGTTATGGTATGATTAAAACGACATGTTTATTTGTAGATAATTTTCTAAAGATACTTATAATCTTTATACTGAAGGCATCGATAAGATTCGTTTATACTTCCATGCAAGTTGTGCTCGAAGCATACTATAAGACGTTTTTTTTATAACATCGAATACATTATTTCTACTAATTGGCATTTCCAATTGTCCACACTAATACTTAATACAACATATATAAAGAAGGTGTATCTTCTACATTCACCTTACTCTACCATAGTATTTATTGTACTATTTAACTTCAAATATTTCTTACACATTTAAAAATGTACGGATTCTAAAACATATGAATATGTAAGACCCCAAATTTGACAATTATGAGATATCTTTGATAGGAAAAAACCAAAATATCTCTCATATCTATATACAGAAAAAGTAGTTTTTCTTAGTGATGGATTTACACGACGAATAATTTTAATTTTATCGTACAGGTCTATTTAATTTATGTGCATGCCGAGTTTGAGAAAACCTTTCCCTTTGTCTCAAAAAGAAGACTATAACATCATCTGACGATCGATGGAATCACACGACGGAGAGCCTTTCAGACACAAGTAATTGGTTGGGGTTAACGCCGTATTTTGAAAACAAATTAGGTCATATCACAGCGGCCAGTTTATCTTCCCCACCACGGCATTTACACACACATACTACACACAGCAGCCTTTTAAATCATCTGGCTAATTGTCCACGTATGCTGGACAGAATGGTGGCCAAGAAGGGGTTTAAATTAACATAACAAGTTCAAAGGCTCGGCGTTAAGAGAAGAAGTTCGATGTGTCATTATATGTTTTTCATGTTAATGTTTATATTTTGTCTTCTGGTCAAATTTGAAATACTTTAGGGTAAAAAATGATAATACGCTTCATTGAGAAACGATAAATGACATTATATGACCCTCTCGAACTACGATTAATGCTACTCGTTTTAACGGACTAACTATTTAATCCATTCGATGTCGTACTTATGTCCCGAAGTAATGACGTTTTCTGCACACACATTACGTAAATTGCTATTAAGCTCACGCCAAGACCGTCACGAAACTGTTGGACGTCTAACACGCACATTTACGATTGACCATTAATTAGAAGTGACATTGCGGTCAAGCACTGTATATTGGATGGTGATTGCGAAGCCAGGGATAAAATGTTATGACCACTAATTTACTTGATTGCCTTTGTTTTTATTTAATTCTGTTATTTGTTGTTTAAAAAAGTTGTTTCTGGGCATCTTAGTTGAGCATATGCTATGGAGAAAATAGTTATATTGTCATAATCAATATCTTTTTAATTGGTTTTGCTTATTTTCATATTTTTTTTAGAATATCATGTCATGACATTTGTATTTGAAACATAATGTGTAAGCTCTGAGCCTTTTTTTTTTTTATTTAAATCGGTTGTCAATCTGATGCAGTTGTTTCTTTGTACGATACATCTTATTGGGTTATGTATTTTTAACAGCTCATTGCTATTGAATAAAAAAGAGACATTGAAAAAGTTAAGTTTGTTTTAACGGATATACAATGATATAAAAATGACAAATTCATGTTTGTCTTGCCTTTCACCCATCAATCATTCAACTAATGCTTAAATCATGTTAAGTCCAAATTATTTACGATGTTATTATTGTGTGAGATTCTTTTGCGATTTAAATTCGTTCCCAGTAAAGGTTTTTTGTTTTCTTTCAGGCATTCCATAGTTAAACAAACATCAAGTATTCGGGCATTACTAAACTACTTTTAGCTGAGGTGACCCCAATGATAACGTGAATGTCATGCATGGAAAATAATTGTAGATCTAAGTTTATGTTTATTTAAATTGTATCATGTTAAGCTTTTATATATTTGCTTAATTGTTATTAAATGACTTAACTACCTTATATGTATGAGTTTACAATAGAAATACTGTGTAAATTAATTATCGCTCTATAAATTTATTTTTATGTTGATCCAGATCGACTGTTTCTTTAAACTGTTTTGAACTAAAATCACAGGCAAACTTCTTCTTGTCCTCATTGAGAAAACTATATATCGAAGAAACATGCTTACAGTATATTTTAATTCATATCTCTTTTGAAGTATAAAACGTTTGATTTTTTTGGCCTTAAGTTGCATTAAATAATTTAAAAACAGAAAAAGACTCATGTATCATTCTTATGAAAATGAACACTGCTTTTTGTATTCGTAAATAACATGTGCTGATATTTGCACTTCCGCATTTATATTTTCTATTTCGATCATTTGCCACATTTTTCTTATAGCTTGATATACAAATGTTATGTTATCAGGCATGTCATTGGTTATATTGCACAATGGTGATGGATCTCAGTGTTCAAACTAATATTGTAATAGCATTATTCTTTTTATCGTTATGATTCACTCCGTACCATAAAACAAAGTTGTGAATGACTTGAATGTTTTCTTACAAACCAAACACTCATGGATACTTCACCCTTTTGACAGCCCTGCCAACTTACGGACAACCTGGTTTTCAGTAGAACTAGTTGAATATAGATCTTTATCTATTGTCATTTGTAGAAGCAGTGTACCATGCTTATTCACATTGTTCGTTCAAGAGATATTTTGCCCGTGATCTTGCAGACAGATTAATGATGGACTCAAATCACAATCAATTTGTACTTACACTTTCACAGATTTGCTCTCGTTGTACATAGTTTCCACTTTTTAAATGAACTCGTCTTCTGCTTGTAAATGGTGGTGAATCGTTGCAAATGGCGAATGTTGAATACAAAATCATCCGTATTCCTCTTGGAAATTATATTTTACACGAGGGTTACAAAATGCCGTCGTCATGATATTATATTTGTAAGTACTTGGTACTCTTGAATAACGTGACATTGATAATTATGCAAATTGTCATACATGGCACTGTTTTGACATGAGCACTAAATTAACCTTAATGCTTCTTATATAACCAAGGCTTATTGCAATGCTCAATTTCAAAGGAGTAATTACACTAAGACTAAAAGAGACGCAGAGTGTATGGGAGTACAGTTAAGAGTATGCAAAGATCACACTTCTGGTATAAACCATACTGCTTACTTCATTTAAATAAACGGAGTGTGTGTGTGACCTATTTTGTAAATTTATTTTTAAGTTATTATCGTTTAAAAACTTTTTTAATAAGACAAATAATTTATGAATTTATTTTAAACATATTTATTTGTAATCGACTAAAAACAAGTTAGTACAACTTTTATTGATCGTTCTTGGTGTCAACCAGTATTTGCGCCGAGACCGTTAAACGAATCCAAATGTTGATCCAGCCCTCACATGTATTGCGCTCTGAACATTTGATCACGTGGTCGGAAGTTTTAATATGATTTACTAATACCACCAACAAATATTCGGTGCTATATTGATTGGTCAACGGCATTTGTAGTAATAGTTTATCTTAAGGTGACAAATGCATCACCACGTTTTGCTGGATAACCAATACCTTTACTCAAACATTTTTATCCGTATGCTTTCCCGTTACGGCATCTCAGCCCCAAAAATGGAAAAATAAGATGACCCAGGTAATACTAATTAGAAGTTAATTCAAAACTATAAACAAGCAAATTCAGATCATTAAGGTCCCCCGCCAGGGTCAAGGTCACAAGGTCAAAAAAAATGGTATTGATGGAAAGGGGTTGTCACAAGGAATACACATGTGAAAGCAGTACCTATTACGGTTCAGAAGTTATGACCAAGGTTAAAGTTTTTGTGACAGCGTGACGGAGGGACTGACGGACTGACGGACTGACGAATGAGAAATAATAGTCCCCACGCTTTCGCTAAAAGCGGGGGACAAAAGTGAGGTGCGTTTCATAGGGTTTGGGTTGATAAAAAGATAACTAGTATGCTGAGTTATATCAATTTTGAATAAGGAAAGCCACATATTTCAAAATTATATAATATCTATTGTTATACCAACTGATATTATCATACGATGATATTGGATTTATCTTGTTTAAAAGAAACAGTTGCTAAAGCATAGCTTGAAATCGACCAGGATATCAAATAGATTCAGGAAACCTTTGGTAGCCATAGAGCGTCCACCTCGAGTGCAAGAAGTCGCGAGTAATGGCTTTCCCTCCTAGAAGCTCAATATTGTGGATTAGTATAAGGACTGACACGCTGGTGTCAAGATAAATGGACCAGTAGTATTAGTAACTTACCCAGGAAACGCCGTGATATAGCTGAACAATTGTTGAAAGCGGCAACAAACACCATTCAAAACACACATATATGTTCAATACTTAAAAGACCAAGATATAATTAATTTAGTGTTTATAAAGTCGGATGCTTGAAAACAATGGAAGAAAATGATGCAACTTCTAGAAAAGTGGGAGTATAATTCTCAAACAAAACCGAAAACATTGACAGACGAAAAATGAAATATTTTGGCAAGTTCTCCCCTTTGCAGGATTTTTTCAAATGCCATCTAATGTAGAGGCGTAAACAAACGTCTTTATCAGTAAGGGGGTTAAACCTGTTCCTTTAAAATCTGACTACGTGACTCCTTTGTCTGCTACAAAATTGTTGTAATATACCCAGAGACCAAAACTAATGAAATCTAAAGCCCTCATCAATTGAGATTTAACTGTATACAGCGACTCTCCAGTAATGGTATAGAATAATCATTTCGTCATTTGTCAACCTCTCGTAATGGCGGGATTAGGCCTGTCTTACTTCCTCTTTCCTATTATGCGGTCGTTTCCCATTCCTGTTCTAAAACCGGCAAATTGGGGCTGTCTTAACTCTTTCACTGCCGCGTTTCACAAAGTCGATTCTTCCATGTTGACAATTGTACCAATCCATTTTTCGTCCAACTTAAAAGTTGGTTAAAATTAATATCTAAGTGGCAAAGAATGCAGATTGCATGAGAGACGGCTCGTCACGAGTTGTTCACCGACCGGGCCATACAAAAGACTTATACAATTGTAGTAATGGATTGCCCTGCTTGGCGTTCAGGTTTGTAGGGTTAGCATTACCACTGACTCGCTGGTGTCAGGATAAATGAAACAGTAGTACTGGTAGATTACCCAAGAAACGCCCTGATATAACTTAAAGTTGTTGAAAGCGGCGTTTAACACCACACAAACAAACAGCATGCGTCTCACTTGAATGTTAGGTAATTAAAATGAAAGGCTTATCGATGTCGTAGTGATCTACTTTAGCACACCAATATCCCATACTTAGACGTATTTATGGGGAATATTCCGTAAAGTGAGTCTACTCCATGTCACACTTTCATCACGTGTATCGTCAATTGAAGCACCGGTATAACAAGGCCACGCACAAAACATACTTTGGATGTTTTCAAATTAATTGCTATTTCAATCGAATTACGTACTACACCGTTGGTGTTTGGTGATGACGGTTCTAGATAGGTTTCTTGGATGCTTATACGATTGAATGGCGGACAGGGAAGGTCCTCATTCTGGATATCCACTTCTCGTAAAATCTCGAAGGTTCATTGTCCAGGGAC
Source organism: Serripes groenlandicus (assembly GCA_031761405.1). Taxonomy (NCBI): domain Eukaryota; kingdom Metazoa; phylum Mollusca; class Bivalvia; order Cardiida; family Cardiidae; genus Serripes; species Serripes groenlandicus. The sequence goes on along the minus strand of JASEVX010000001.1, from coordinate 105,600,867 downwards.
GTGTCCCAAATTATAATTATGGCGATTCTATTACCGCCATATTAATCTCGTCTACAAGAACTTGACGTTCTCGGCTCACCGTGTTCAGACACATACGTTTTGGCGATTCTTACAAAAGACAGGGATGGGAATTCCTGCTTCTACGTTGAGAGCTTATAATGAATGTGCCTGTTGTTAATAAAGACGATACAATTAGTTTGCATTTTATGTGAAAGGTTTATTTACAACGTGTTCGAAAATTCATCAAACATTCAAACTGCATTATGAAAAATACCGAAATCCCGTATTGAAAACAGACGAGTGAATATTTTGATATTTTCGATGGCCTTGTGGTCTATTAGTTAACATGCTTGACTTTCAATCCAAAGGTCAGGGATTCCAAAATTGGTCAGGGTTCTGGAAATTTCGGAGCCACTCAACAAGAAGTCAGCCACTGATCCTTTCTATGAAAGATGACATCGCGTGTATCTATGCTATACACTGAGTACATTAAAGAGCAAATGAGTCGTTCCACGAGAAAACCATCATTGTGGACTCTGCGTAAAATATTGATCCGGATCAGGCTAAGCAAGCCGCGCAGGTTAACCCGGACAAACACTTTTCGCCTACTGTGGATTTTCTGTTTCAGGAATCATTACTCTATACCTCTATTCCCTTGTGACGGAATGTGTCGGCCTGGATTATCCTCCGGCTGATCTGGGTCGATCCATTACGCAGAGTCCATAATGTTGGTTTTCTCGCTGAACGGCTTAAATGGCTATTTTTGGAAAGAACTAGGATATTGCCCTTGTATCAAATTATGTCTCTATGATATTAGCTGCAACTGTCTGATTGTGGTACATGATATAATGTACACTATCAAATGGCATATAAAAGCTAAAAAGCGTATGCTCAATCAGATTAATTGGTCTCTACAAATACTAACTTGTATTTTACTGTAACAAATATGGGGGGAAGACTAATCAAAACAGGATGTCATATCAATTTGGACTTTACTATTTACCGAACAAAGATACAAGTCTAATGGGTTTTAATAATTATTCCGTCATTTATCAACTTCTCATAATGGTAGGCTTTGGACTTAATTTAACCCTGCATCTAGTTATCCTTTCTTTTCTAATTTTTCATTAAAGACAGCATGATCTATTCCATCTGAGTCAATATTTTATGTTTCTAACGTTTTAAACGATTATTATAATTCCATTAAAATACGTTTCAGTTTACATTTGGCATACACTTTAGTGTGTTATTTATTATGGGTCATACTGTATTGCAAGGACGACTTTTACAATATAGACGAATATGTGCGTTAGAGTTGCAGAGTATTTATAATGGTGATTTGTCGAGGTCTTCGATTGAGTTTGTAATACGGGGAATAAAAGAAGACTATGCTACACAATTTGTCTTTTTTAAGGAGGTCTCCATAATTTCAAAATTACCTTTAACAAACATTTCGACAAAAACGTGACCTTGAGTAGAGTAGATGGACATTCAACCACTATAAAGAGCTATATAGCTAGGCAATAAGGTATTGTATCTCTTACAAATATCTTATATTCATTTGTCTACTTGTGGAAGATGTCTCTAAAATAAAAGTTTCTTAACTTAAGGTCTGTAGTTGCAAGCGTATCAATAACATATATGTGCAGATTGCACTGAAATTACACTGGAAACGTGGAATTATAATTTGAATATTTCAAAAGCGAAATGAGCAGATGTATGGATGTTTTTTAATTGAGTTTTGAAGCAAATTTCATTTTCAATATATAAACCGCGTCAAGCGATTGGAGGTCTTATTGACACTCCTGTTTGGCATCTTTAAAATTTACATTGGTGTAAAACAAATGGAGTTTGATGCTAGTTTATTGTCAGAAGATACATTCAGTTATATCTCACTTATCATATAAAACCCGAAATTTCTAGACGCGGCTCATTTATATCTATATATAAACCTTTTGAGGTGTCTTGTTGCATCTCCGTACATCGAAATCTCAATGTTGGTTATTCCGACAATATATATAAATGTAGACATACAGATAGCATTGATGTAAGATATATGCACCTGGAGTGAGATGGAGACAGACACACACACCATCATGCTCCATTTCGCCTGATATTTCTTATTAATGTTAACAAATATTTCCAGTTTGCAAGGTTCCTCCCACGATAACTCGGATCTCGCGATATTCCACAAAAAACAGTATATTATATTTTCATTATTAGTAAAATAAACAACCAAACGTCGAAAAATTATAATTATTTTCTTTAATTTTTCATACCAACCGGTTTCGCTACAGGCTTTCTCGTGGAATAAATATTTGATTGACATCACGACAGCATAAACGTGAGTGGGAGCACTTCGAAAAACATAACATAAAACGCGGTTAAAAAGCAATGTTAATAAACATGACACAAGCCCCAACATGGAATAAAATAATTAAAACTACAGAAACTTACATTTATTATACAGTTGTTCATATGATATTTGCATGGATCACGTTGTATATTACATGTAAGTAGAATGGATTGGCAATATAAGATACCGTTTGTCACTTGTAAAGTTATTGTCATTATTTTACAATCTTTAAAAGAAGAATATATGACCAATTTATTCAAAGTTGGCATATGTCAATTAATAACTCGCCAAAGTTAGAATTATATTGTAAGTTCAAAAAAGAATTCTCTTATGAAAGTTATCTGGATATTATTTCGAATAACAAATGGCTGAAAGTATTTGCTCGTTTTAGATTAAGCTCACATAAGTTAGAGATTGCATCTGGTCGTTTTAATGGTATTCCAAGAGAACAGAGGCATTGTAAAGTTTGCTCTTCCAACTTGATCGAAAATGAATATCATTTTCTTTTGTGTTGTCCACAATATTCAGTTATCAGACAAAGACATCTTGGTAATATGCAATGGCCCAACATAAGTAAATTTATTAAATTACTGTCTAGTTCAAAACAGAAAGTATTAATAAATCTATGTAGATATATTTCGGAATGTTATGCTATTCGCGATGACGTAATAAAGCTAGTTGCTGTTCCCTAACATATTCTTATTGTGTACCTTTTTCTATTTGATATACTAAATATTATTTATTTGATATATTGTATTGTTGTATATGTATTTTCTTTTGTCTAAGCCATATTCTTCCACTTTGTAAATGGCCAAAGACAAATGTTGTCGATACTTGCCAATAAAGGATTGAATTGAATTGAATTGTCAGTATAACTATGATCATATTAAAACATTAAAACAAATCACGTATAATTTGACGACGCCATTTTCTGTTGATAGCTTGAATGCTCGCAAGAGGGAATTCCAAGGTATTTTTAAACGGGAAAACACGGATCGGACCTGTTTTTCAAACAAACAAAACTGCTAAGTTTCTATAAAGGAATGAAATAGTGGACAGCTACGAACTTCTAAAGCTTTCCATTACATATATATTGACAATTTTAGGATTAATTTGAACAAGTATCAGATATAACGATTTGGGAACCATATGGAGTTCAGCACTTTTAAGATATAATTCCTAATATTAAAATAGATCAAAGTGCAAGTTTGGTCTATTTTGAATGCATCCATGTTCCAAATAAACATTGGACGAACACTACCTCTTACAGCAGATTTAATTTATTTACATGGGGTCTATTTATTCTCTTATTATTGTTAACCTTGGTCATACACATATGTCCGCTCGTTTGATTTATTTACATGGGGTCTACTTATTCTCTTATTATATCTTAATCATACACATATGTCCGCGCGTTTCATTTATTTCCGTTTACTATTCAATAATTTTACAAGATTATATTACAAATATAAATAAATGGCATAATTACCAAACCGCTATAAAAAAAACGATCCCAAGATTAACGGGGAATCAGAGTAGATAGTATGAGATTACTAGTGTTACATGGAAGATTTACTCCGTGTAGATCGGACAAATACACCTATCAGGAGTATATCTCCCGCATGTCAACATTGTTATAGAACACATGTATAAGCATTTGTCAAACACTGTGAGGGAATGACCAGTAACACTTTTTGCAATTGCCATTTATCAATTCACAGTGTGAAACAGTGTGTAACCCATAGTGTCATGCCATTCCAAACTGCAAAGAGATCAAATCATATAAAAATCGTCAGTCTTGCGTCGTTCCTGTAACACTTCAAATTAAGCATATTTTACTCTGTAACAAATAAGCATGTTGTGAAGACACTACATATAAATAATTTTCTATTTGTCTTCTACTGAATTATTTCAGTGTGTAATCCATACTGTCATGTCATTCCAAACTGCAAAGAGGTCAAATGATATAAATGTATAAGTTCATCGTCAGTCTTGCTTCGTTCGTGTTACACTTCAAATTAAACATATTTTACTCTGTAACAAATAAGCCTGTTGTGAAGACACTACATATAAATAATGTTCTATTTGTCTTCTACTGAATTATTTCAGTGTGTAACCCATAGTGTCATGTCATTCTAAACTGCAAAGAGGTCAAATTATATAAATGTATTAGTCCACCGTCAGTGTTGAGTCGTTCGTGTAACACTTAAAATTAAACATATTTTAATGTGTAACACATGTGCCTATCGTGATTACACTTCATACAAGGAATCTTCTATTTTTCTTTTACTGAATTATATCAAATAGTTCGAACGCATGGAAACTATCGGTTTCAACAGCACCAAACAGGGGGGAAACTAATCTTTTGGAAATCTTCTCCTCTGAATAAAATTAGACAGACTTTAAAAGCAATCGTAGAAATGTTCCATACAGTGTCCCTTTACCGAAGTTGTTTTGATTGAGGGCTGCTACATATTGAATCTTATACGCCTAAAATACAGTCACAGAAATATTCCTAGTATGACCCTCCATTTTGACCGACCGACCACCAGATTCGTCCAAGTCAGGCTGACTGATAAAATACGTTAGCGACAAACAGACGGAATAATGTTACCCTTACTACAATCAACCCTTTCAATTTGTATTGATTCATGTAGAAACAAGGCTGATCGGCGAATGAGTATGCACTTTACTCGGCACAGCGATCCAGAGCCACAACTCTTCTTGTTTGTTGTTATTCCTTTATTCTTATTATTTTCAAAAAGTACGAGACAACCTTTACTTGCGACTATAATAGATGAAACACCTGTTTACAGCTGGACAAAATAGTAAAGAATGGTATAAAAGCGTTGGAGTCAATGCTGCTAATTAGTTTATTCTAAAAGGAGAAACTTAAAGACAAATATAAAATTGAGACCAAATGATTAATGGATTCGGCGATGTTAAAGTATCAGAATTTTAACATATTTCATGATAGCAGAAGAAACCTTTATCAAAGAAAAGACGAATTGATAAACATTGATACTATTTAAATCAATGTCATCAATTAAGACTGTTTACGATTCATACAGGCACTGTCAATTTCTCGGTGGAAAAAAAACATCACTTTGTCATACAAAAAAACGATAACATTGAAAAGAAACTTTGCATTGAAATGACATAAAGTAAAATCAGCATCCATAAATAATGCAGTTTCGTCGTTTTTTGTTCCCGAAAGTTTCACCAATATTTGCATCAATCCACTTCCCCAAGGGCAATAAAGTAAATCTTTGTTGAACGTATGGATGACAAAAACGACAGTATGCCACAAGCTAATCAGAGAAATGTATCTTTCGTAAATTGCATCTTCAGAACTGATTCCCGGAGATAATATGGGCATTATAAATGTAATCAGTGGATATTTATTTACTATATTTATTGATTTTTTTTTAATTCTCAAGGGTGGTCGAGATCTAGTGTCAACCATTTCCATATGAGGCGCGGTTGGCGACTTCGGGTCTTATTAACTCCCATGTGTGAGTATGTACACGTGCATTTACTTAATTCAAGTAGGGTTATATTTTTATATTGTATGCATACGATAATATGATATTTAGGATGAGAGTAAAGGCTCTGGTGATAATGTGCGCTATGGCAACAGGACCCGTGAGTGCTGGACGCGGCTCATATATTTTCTTTGAAATAACATAGGAAAAAAAATAACGTTGTCATTTATTCACGATTTTCCGATTCATACTACAATGTAGACATTTAACAGATTAGTTCGTACCTCACGTGTGATATCATATCTAAATATCAACAAGACTATCACAAACAGGGTGCTGATATAGCCCCTTAAATACTGATGTGGGTGTCTTCACTATTGACAGAGGCATTAATACCCACGAGTCGCTAGAACGTGGTCCATCTATCCTGAGGGCAGTCATTACTATAATTTTTAAAGTATTAGGTATAACCCGGACGGGGATTGAACCCGCACCAAGGCGGACATTCTACAACTACACCACCGCTGGTCAAATCGCCAAATGAGCCCGACCGAAGGAAAAGGGACAATCTACAAATTTACCAGAGTAACTTAAGATCAACCTTTACAACTATTCCTTCTTTTCATATTTTACATAACTTGACAGAAACATCTAACAAGCTTGTTTAAGTAATATGTGAATAGTGTATATAAGACTATTTGAAGGAACGTGCTGATCTAGGAATATACCATCAACACCAGTCAACTAGTAGTTTGTTTAAATGAATCTCAACTGGATCATTGCTTGAAAATGTATGACTTGGGAAAAAAAGTCTCAGACACTGAACATTTTCAAAGGTTCCTTCAGTTGAAAAAAGGTCGTTTGTATTTCAAACACATGAAGGGTATATTTTGCTATTCGACTATTTTAAGTAGGATTTTGATACAGACTTGAACCACTGTGGGATAGGATAGATTGTTCTAAATAAGACATTTATACTTTTATCACAATGTTTTATTAAACCGAACAATAATGTCTATTTCCGGGTTAAAGAATCATCCGAGGGAGTGTTTTAGAAGAATAACCTATGGTCAACAAATATGTTTAAATGAAATAATTCACACTCTTAGCCGAAACTGAATTATTAAATTCAATCATTGATTTCCGTACTATTATGAAGTAATAGAATATATTATGCAACTGGTATAAACCGTTTTCCAATATGCAACCACTTTGCATTAGAAGACTTTGAAAACATCTAGGCTCAAATCTTCATAAACGAAAATACAATTATTGGAAAGATTTAAAAACAGTGTTGCAAAGGGAAAATTGTTCATTATCAGCACTTTCTTTTAATGCCACGGTGTTTTCAAAAGTCGTCTGCTGCTTATGGGTCAAGGGAGTCAGAAATGTCTGAAAGTGTGAAAGGGTTAAAACCTAGGACAGTCTTATAGTACCAATTTGCAGGAACTACAATTTGCAGGAACTACGTACATAAATGACATAAACAAAAGAAAATCCAACGATATTAATCCCACGTAATAATGTCACCAGAGTTTTATCGTGAATACATCAATAGTATCAAGGTAATGTCTTTGTTGAACGTATGACAAAGATTGTCGTGGGACTTAACGACCGCCAGATATTTGTATTTATCGCAAATAGCATCTTCAGAACTGATTGTAACATATTACAGGGACTTTATTAATGGACATTTCGGATATCTATTTGCTATATATAGTTAGCCATTTAGATGTCTCAATGTGGTCCGATTTACATACCCTTGGTCTTTACATTGTTCACAAAACATATGCATGCAGTATGTTATTAAAAAAGAAAGAACTGCCATTCAGCAGCAATTGCTGGATTCAAACAATTTCTGGAAATCATTTCGACTTCAGTATCCGGTACGTTATAGGTGTTACGGTAGTGTTGATTTCAATATCGGTAGATTAATCAAAATGCAGTTGCCTTAAATTTAACTTTATTTTACTTTACAACGATTTTGAAATATGTTCTAACAATAATCATTCGCGATGTCAACCTTTAGATAAGTGCTTGCCTCGAACGCGTTTGAACATTTCAAAATGTTGGACAAATTCACTTGAAGTTTCTATCCCGGCACCTGGAATGACATAAGCAGCGCTCTCTACCTGTTTTCAATGACTATGGTTCACATGCTAACAACGTATTCAACGCTAGTCTAATTGTATCAAGGTTTGTTAATTTTGTAAAAGCAATGTTGATTCAAGTTCCGAGATATTGCTTGCAGTCGTATTTTTCCTCTGTTTGCTTTTACAATGGATGAGTTTTTTAAATACAATGAAAATGACAAAACATTTGTGAAACGAAATAAAAAAAAGTATAAACGATATTATTTTAACAGACTTGCAAAAGTCTGTCATGATAAATAAATATGACTAAATGAGAATTAAATATTAGACTTGATGAATAGGTAAATGTAGTTTGATAATTGGAAGTATAAACGATATTTTTTTAACAGACTTGCACGCGTCGGTCATTATGAATCAATATGGCTAAATAATTAACAGACTTCATGTTTGATGAAAATGAGCTGTTCATAGAAATCCGTGATATGGAAACCAAAATACTGCAAGCCAAGGCCGTCGGATATATAAAACTGGAACTGAATTGTGCCTGTACACCTCATGTGTTAGGTTTGTCTCCGTGTTGAATAGAGATTATGAGGTCTTCTTTAAGCGAACGAATTCCAAACCAGCTGCTGATACCTGGTATGATTCAAGCTCTGTTGGGGAAAACACACTAGGCGATAAAATGAAAACTGTCTTCAAAAGCGAAACTCTAGGATTTACACGAACAACTGCTTGTGGACAGCCTCCATTACTATACTGGATGGTTATGAAGCGAGACATGTGATGGTGATTTCTGAGAAAAAATCAGAAAGTAGTATTCGGAGCTATGCTCGTACCAGCACCGACCAAAAGGAAAAGATGGCGCTAACTCTTGCAGATGGTCATGATATTTAAATTCATCACATGAAACGTTCTCCGACATTGTAATAAACCCGTGTATTATTCATCATAATACACCCCGGTCTTGTACTATGAAGTTCTTTAAAGCGCATGACTAAACTGGACTATTGTTTTAGTCAACTCGTTTACTAAAAAGGATAATAAATACACACTCATGTATGATCCTCTATATAATACAACTGTTTTCCAATGTTGATTTAAATTCAACGAGTCTCATCTTAATATAACGACATCACAAATAAGATGAGCATAGCATAAGTTCTATTCATTTCCAATTATAATTTGTGTGAATGACCTTAAAATGATGTAATATACTGATCTAGAAATCTAATGCAAAATAAATAAATCAGGTCTAAAACAATAATGTTTTAAGTTATTCAGGGCAATCTGCTCTACCTGTTCCTGTCGCCAGCTTTGCTGAATCTAGGAGCGACATTGACATTGACAGGGCACCAGTTTACTATCTCAACAACTGTTCATAAGCGATTTTGTGTACATGTACATTTATTTTGAGTGTGTAATATTACTACTGGCAAAGAGTATGGCTATTGTGTTGAATTTAAAACGTTTGGTTTCTAAACATGTTCTGAAGAAATGTTACCAAATATGTTTATATAGTTTCCCTGTATTCCTAAAAATGTTTTGAACAATGTTCAAATAAAAGCATTATCAGATTTTTTTCTTTTTTGTTAAGATAAACTTTTGATCAAGTAATAAAACAGTTTTTTCATGGTTATTTGGGTAACCATGAAATAACTGTATACTGTATTAGTATTTTCAGGAAGGTTGAATATCTTGAAAGAGAATGAGAGTCATCAATGTATGTCTAAATTGAACTAGACATACAATATGAATGTAGTTTTACCTCTGTCAATTCTTTGTAATCATCAGTGACTGGATCTGCGATTAATCAAACAGCATAAGATTATTTCAAAACGATAACATATGACAAACAAGTATATACATTGTCTTTAAACAAATTAAAAAGACGAATGAATCAACTACATACTGTTAATAACTATACCAATTTTTGAGTAGAATGCTCCGTTCAGACAAACTAATTATTTTGTTCGAATATATAACATTTAACCAGAACAACAACGAACTGGGCGAAAGACAAAATAATAAACTTTAATAATACAATTATAGTTTTCCTTATCTTAAACTCTCGGCCCTGATTGTCTTGAATGCCATCTTATCTTTCCGAGAGGCTGGTTGTACTTAATACCCGGGTCTACTGGCAGATCGTGTAACCAGTTGAAGTTAACAAGAGGGCCATGATGGCCCTGGATTGCTCACCTTAATTATACAATGTACTGCAATGCAAAACACATCAAGACAATTATTCTGAATGCAACCTCCACAGTGTTAACACGATTTTCCTTCATTTGGCATAGTGATCTATATTGTTTTACCTGATATGACCCATATTCCAACATGGACTAGATATAATTCAGACAAACATTCTGACCAAATATCAAAAAAGCGGCATCGAAAGTGTTAACAACATTTTCCTTCAATTTGGCCTAGTGACCTTTTTGACCCTACATGACCCATATTCGAACTTGGCTTAAATATCATTTAGATAAACATTTTCATTAAATGTCAAGCTGCTATAGCAAACAAGAGTACCGCGTATGGCACAGACGATCGACTGATAGAAAACAGAAAAAAAGCTGAGCTGAACAAAAAACCTTAACCGGACGTCCACGCCGCCACCGGACGACCACGCCAGGGTCATGACAATAGCTCTCGTTTTTTCAAAAGTCGAGCTAAAAATGCGTCTTCTACAGAGTTAAACTTGACCTACATATCTTAAAGACAAACATTCTGATAACATTTCAAATTTCTGAAGCAAAACATGCGGCCTCTAGAGTGTTAACAAGATTTTCCTTCAATTTGACCTAGTGACCTACTTTTTGACCCAACATGACCCATGATCGAACTTGACCTACATATGATCAAGAAAAACATTCTGATAAAGTTTCATCATGCTCAAGTTAAAAATGCAGTATCCATAGTGTTAACAATATTACCCTTCAATTTGACCTAGTGACCTACTTTTTGACCCAACATTACCCATGTTCGAACTTGACCTACATATCATCAAGACAAACATTCTGATAACGTTTCAACATGCTCAAGTTGAAAATGTGGCATCTACAGTGTTAACAAGATTACCCTTCAATTTGGCCTAGTTACCTAGTTTTTGAAGCGGCATGACCCATATTTGAACTTGAACCGGCATGACCCATATTTGAACTTGGCCTAGATATCATTCAGCTCAACATTCTGACCAAATTTCAAAAAATGCTTCTTCTACAGTGTTAACAATATTTCCCTTCAATTTAGACTATTGACCTAGTTTCTGACCCATCATGACCCATGACACGACCTTGACCTAGATATTTTTAAGACAAACATTGTGACAAAATTTCATTCTGCTGAAGCAAAATTTGCGGCCTCTGGAGTATTAACAAGATTTTCCTTCAACTTGACTTAGTGACCTACATTTTGACCCGACATGACCCATGTTCGAACTTGACCTACATATCACCAAGACAAACATTCTTATAAAGTTTCAAAATGCTCAAGTTGGAAATGTTGCCTCCGGAGTGTTAACTATATTTCCCTTCAATTTGACCTAGTGACCTAGTTTTACCTCAAATTGCCCAGTTTCGAACTTGTCCAAGATTTGATGGAGATAAATGTTCTGATAAACTTTCATGAAGATTGGATGCAAAATGTAGCCTGCAGAGTGTTAACAAGCTCAAATGTTGACGACGCACGTATTCTGGATCAATATACATGACACTACTTATTACAAGCGACTGAATAAAACACTATTGTCAGGTTGTACTCTTGCATAACAAGTTTTTGCTATCAAAACAACTCCTGAATTAGCAGTTATCTTTTTCTTATTAATATTGGGTGACCAAGTGTTTTATCTATTTGATCACAGACACACCATATATCCAAGACAAAACGCAAGAGAATAATCTACTTATGTCAAAAATATATCCCGTCTGATTTCTTTCGTTATTCCAGTAATACGATCAATTGATATTCGACCCACGCAATGACCGTGCAGGAAGTCGTGTGATGGCTGACGTGTGACTTTATAGACATTCCTATCAAACCATTACATTGTAAACCATGATACAATGACCTAAGAAAATTAAGTCATATCAAGTGGCTCATGTTCCTTGGTATCGTACAGTATATCTGGTACAATCCTACATTTCCAAGAGTTTTACGTGTGAAAGCTCGAGCCGAAGGCTCGAGCGAAGCACGCCTATAGGTTATCCGTACGAACACATCATACGAGATCAAAACAACGAGAATTCAGTACAATCTTACTGTTTTTCACATATCAAATCTCAACCCCATAGCACTTTTTTTCGGCCATTTTGCTTCCGGTCTTACTGGACGGACAAATTAACGGAACCTATTAATTTCGTACCCGGTAAAACCCGCAGACACGATATTCATATGTTTTGACAAATCAAAAAATACTTAGAACTAGAGGGAAAAATTAAATTAAATTCCTTTTCGATAAAGGAATGAAAACAAGGAATCTGACACGTGATAATTTGCGTGTAATTGCACTCGTTTTCTATTTTTAAAATGATATTTTCTCAACCGGAAGTAAACACATCAAATGTGACGTCATTGCAACGCAAGTGAATTCATTGTAGTGCAAGTAATAAATAAATAACAAAAGGAAAACGACAGAAATCGTAGGAAAGGATAGTTTGACTCATCACAAATGGATTTCGTTCGTTTCGGAAGGACTTTATGAAGGGTAAGTCGTCTATTCTTTTGTACCTGTCATCATTATTTCATGGATTTTATATTTTGGCAATATAGAGAAGCATTAAACACTTGAAAATGATAGTAAATATTTCAACGGAAGTTATCGTTCGTCACATCGCGTGACGTCACATCGTGTGTATTGTTTTTGTCTGTATCTGTCATATCTTCGACTGTCTTGTTGTATTGACTTTAAGACGTGTTTCTATATAGATATATTGCAGTAAATGTAGTAAACAAACGAAACTACAGTTTATTTCAAATAATTTGCCTCCAATTTACTTTTTTTTTTAAATTGTACAGTTAAACAGTCTATGTCCTAGTCTTTGTCAAATCATGAAAGTATGACCAGAATCAGTTCACCCTGGTTTTGGGGTTTACATAGCCTAGGCTAGTAAATTTCTTAAGCCATATATCCTCCAACCTGACAGAGAGGAAAACACTTTCATGCCTTCAAATGAGTCCATTGTTTTAAAGAAATGAAGTAATATGTGGGCTATCAGTAAAACACTTAACTTTTCTTTTAACAGGCTGAATTTCTAGTAGTTTCATCATTTTTTTTATCCAAAATTTGTTTATTGATCATACTCAAATGAGTCCATTGTTTTAAAGGAATGATGTCATGTATGTGCATGGGCTATCAGTAAAAACACATTACTTTTCTTTCAACAAGCTTAATTTCTAGTAGATTCATCTTTTTTTTTATCCTAAGTTTGTTTATTGATCAAACTCAAATGAGTCCATTGTTTTAAAGAAATGATTTCATATGTGGGCTATCAGTAAAACACATTACTTTTCTTTCAACAGGCTGAAATTCTTTTTTTGGAAAGACTTTAATTTCGTTAGGTCCATAAACTTTCGAAGTTTAAAACACTTTTTGGATATGAATCGGACTATAAACTGTGTTTTAAGGAGTTAATATGCTGCTGCTAATCGGTACGACTCTTTTATAACTTTTGAAAATGTGTAATTGTGTTTTTGAAGATTGTACATTGTTTCACAGAGTTTCATATGGGTGGGGTATGCGATAGAGATAAAGTTTAAATCTCCCACCCTTCATGAAAACAATAGTCGTCACGCTTGACTACTCCAAATAGTGATATTAACGGTAAAGAACAGACATAAGCAATATAAACCGCGAATGAAAATCGCTCACTATCTATACTACCATGGCTAGCGGGTACGACTGTAATAACAGCGTATTTCAATCACCAAACAGCACGGCGTTTGAAAATGGGCTCATTTCACCATCTGATCCATCAATGCCAAGGACACCATACGCCGTCCAAGTAGACGCTAGCCCTACACAGGACAACGCCGACTCTGAATACCAAACCTTAGTTGCTACCTCAAGTAATTACAGAAACGACACACTAAGCCAAATACAACTTGACGTATCTATCGCCGAAGTTCCGGAAGAAAATTACGACAACAGTTTATACGCCAGTCAACCAATATGCAATCAGCAGTTCTTTTACATGTTAGATGAGGTTCTAGAAAACCAACCTAAAGACCTTTACATCGAAAAACTAGCCTCACTTACTAAAAGAAATGATGATGACATATGTCTATACAGAAACATTCTGTTCAAAAGAGCAAGAGACAGCAGTCATTGTCCACAAGGCTGTCTTATCCAGAGACGAACTACGAAATCCGAGGAAAGTTACCGCAGATTCGCGAGCGATTGCTACGTTATATACGAATTTATAAAAAATAAAGACCCGAAAACCTTGAATGATATTCTCATAAAACGAAGAACTACGACAAAGAACAACTCTAACAATGACACGTTAAATGATTCAAATGAAATATCGCGGCAACAAGGAAACGCTCAAATGAGATCAGACATACAACTGTTATTGCAAGATATGAAATACTTAAAAGAGGAAAATAAAACGCTGCAAAAAGACTTGTTTATTACACAATCTGCGCACTGCGAAACGAAAAGAGCAATTTCCACAATGATACTGGAAGACAAAAGATTGCGATCAATAGACAAAGAGAAAATAGCTTCATTACATAGAGAAATTGAACACCTAAAAGCTGTGATGAACGAAATAAGAAGCAATAAGACCAATCATAATGATAATTCAGAACAAGTCATACACATCTCAAATACAACAAGAGACACATACGCTGACGTAGCGAGATCGTCTAAATCTACTCCCGAGCATAATCTGACCACTACATCGAACATGAAAAAGAGTACAACGTACTTAACTCGGTCATCCGCACAAGATAATCAAACATCGTATCCCAGAAACAAAAACAACCACGCTGAAACCCACGAGAAAATATCTCCTGTTGAAAACAACGTAGAACGTAAAGACAGCGTCCATAACAGTTATAGTACGAGTAACATACCAGTTATAGTCACCAATAACAACTCTACTCAAGATACTTCGTCCGTAAGGTATACATACGAAGAAAACGACTACAATGAAACCGAACACTATGAACAAGAAAGACAAAATCAGTGTTATGAGGCAGTCTTTAATAGCGCAAATGATCGTGAAATAAATAATCATGAAACTGGAAAGCTTAGTGAGTGCAACGAAGCAATCTTCGAAAGCGTCAAATCACGCCGCACACGAAGATATTACGTTGGTGGTATATCGATTTCATCTAACAAAGAAGGTCTTATCGAATACATGAAAGCTGGAAACATAGAACCCGTGTCCGTCAAACTTATAGATACTCATCGGGGAGTACTCGCTGCAAAAATATCCGTCGCTCTACCAGACGCGGAAGTAATTGAAAACAAAAGGTTCTGGCCAAGGAGAATCTATTGTAGACGCTGGTATTCCGAAAACAATTGGCAATCAAAATTCTGTCATACCAGTTATAACGATCAGAATGAGAACTCAAATCAACCAGAAAAATGACTTACATTTACTTACTAATAGTAGTTTTGACTATCACGAATAATCATCCATATCCTACAATGAAAATGAAAGAAACATTTAAAAGAGACATTAAATCGACATGCCAAATACTAACCTGGAATGTACGGGGTATCATGTCAAGCGCAGGATCTTTAGGATATTTGCTAGACAAATACAACATTGATATTGCATGTATCAGCGAACACAAACTTAAACCATATTGTTCATCCTTTCTTAGTTCAATCCACTCAGGCTTTGTGTCATATACAAACTGCGAGACTATGGGAAACGATTACACATGTGGAAAGGGAGGAGTCAGCATACTTATTAAGAAATCACTAAGCTTCTCAGTTGAGTTGATAGACACCGACTCGAATAGTCGCATTGTCGGCATTAAGCTCAGTGGGGTCAATACTATTCCAATGTACATATTCAGTGTATATATGCCATCGATCAACTATAGTAATTCAGACTTTATTGAATGCATAGACACGCTACAAGGATTATACGACTTATACTCGCATGAAGGACTAGTGATGTTTTGTGGTGATATGAATGTCGATATAACAACCCAATCCAACCTAAGTAATAGACAATCAGCATTCTTATCTTTCCTACAAACTAACAGTCTAAAGTGGATAGAAAACCGAGGTGTTCCATATACATTTAAAGTCACAAAGAGAACACTAGATTACATAGTAGTTAACGACTGCCATGTGGAGTTAATCGCTGACAGTGTTATACTGGAGGATATGTGTTGTGACGTATCTGATCACCTGCCTATGTTGACTAAATGCAGTATACCAACTCAAAATATTCATTTACCATCTCACGATAACATCGCCTGGAGTAAATGTTCAAACGACATCCTTCTTACATATATGGTGAGCTTACAGAATGATCTATCATCGTTGGATATAGATGACCTTCCATGTTCATTCCAAACTATTGAACTTGTCTTAAGCCACATAGTAACTTGTATACAAAAAAGTGCCGATTGTATATTACCTAAACATAAAGATAACATCTACACCAAACCGTATTGGAATGAATGTGTTAAAACAGCACACAGAAAACAAAAACTCGAAAGACACAAATGGATTTCACAAAACAAACCTAGAGGCATGGATAATATATTTTATGCATCGTATAAACAAGCTAAACATAACTTCAGAAGAATTCAAAGACATGCGATAGAGCATATAAACCAACAGTTCTACACAAAACTGCACGAATCTGCTGAAATAGACAGTACATTATTTTGGAAACATGTGAGATCAAGACGTAAAAAAACATTTAATCTCACAAGTTCATTAAAAAAAGACGGAGTCACAATCAGAGACCCGATCGACATAGCTGACGCTTTTAGTGACTATTACGCCGATGTATTTCAACCGAAAGACTTACCAAACTACAACAAAGAACACTTACAAACGCTAAACGAGAACGTTCATGAGTTCATTAATTCAAACGATTTCTCCGACGATCCTATATTAACACGTGACATCACAATGGATGAGTTACAGCAAAGCATAAAACACTTGAATAAAGGAAAAGCGTCAGGTCCCGACAACGTTAAAGCTGAACATATTATATATGGAGGTGAAACACTACATACATATTTGCTCAAACTGTTTCGATTCATGATGTACACTTCATACGTACCAGATTTGTTCAAAAAAGGCATAATAGTCCCTATTCACAAGGATGGAAAATCAACCTCAGACACAAGCGGTTATCGACCAATCACATTATTGTCTGTCATATACAAACTGTTTGAAAGAATTCTTCATGATCGATTAAGTAAATGGAACTCTTACAACAACAACACAATACCTAACGCTCAACAACAAGCTTACCAAAAATTGCTCGGACCAACCACAACATCATTTAACCTGCAAGAAACAGTTCTTAATTGTGTTGAATTAAATTCTTCAGTGTACGCAGCATTCCTAGATACCGCGGGTGCCTTCGATAACGTCCGCCACTCCGCATTATTCGTCAAAATGAGACAGATCGGTATCAAAGGCAAATTCCTGAGACTTTTGATAAATTCTCACGAAGGACTCAAAGCTTCTGTATTAGTGAACTGTATATACTCAAAGCCGTTTAATATACTACAAGGCGTCCGTCAAGGAGGGATTATGTCGAGCTGGAGTTACCTCCTCTTCATAAATGATCTCTTAAATCAACTAGAAACTATCAACAGTTTAACTGTTGGGAATATCAATTGTGGAAACCCAACACTAGCAGACGATTTAGCTCTTCTCTGTCCAAATCTTACATCACTTGAGAATCAGCTTCAAATTGCATGTAATTATGCAAACAATTGGAGATACTGCTTCAATACAGCAAAGTGTAAATTCATAGTTTTCGGTAAACAAAACACATCAGTAAACTCCGCCAAATTCGGAAATTCTAGTATAGAAAAATGCGAAACAGTGACACACGTTGGAATTGCTTTAAATCGGCTTCTTAACAGTTCCGATGCAGTCACTGCCCGAGTAAGGAAAGGTTATGCTTCAATGCACTCGTTACTAGCATTAAGAAATCAAGGACACGTTAACCCGACTGTAATGAGTTCACTTCTACAAACTATCTCGATCTCATCAGCGTTATACGGATGTGAATTATGGCACAACATGTCACCCAAAGACGTTCAAAATGTCGAAAAACTATGGCGATCATGCGCCAAAAAATCTCAATACCTACCAGTGAGAACCAGAACGGATATGGCATTAAGTCTACTTGGATGGCATCCTATTGAAAGTGAAATTGATAAACGAAAACTTACCTTTCTTCAAAGACTCTGTAATATGCCTTCCAAAAACCTCTCAAAGCAACTTTTCTTATATCGTCTTAACCTGTACTTTACCAAACAGTGTAAAAACCAGTACGGTTTCATTCCTGATATCTACAGAATACTAAAAAAGTATACACTCTCCGAATACCTTACCACTTACCAACAACATAACTACTTCCCGGAGAAACGTTCATGGAAAAACATTGTGCAAAAAGCAATTGGAAAAACATTCGAAATATCTTGGAAAGAGAGAACTAAACAAGACATTGACTTTGATCGATTTTGTAGTGTACACGATGCAGTACAGCCTTCTTTATTCTGGAAATTCGCAAACACGAACCAAACTATAAAACATGCGATTAGCGCTGTGGAACTATTAACGTGTAGCAAATATAAAAAAGAAGAATCTAGCCTTTGCAATTATTGTGAATCAATCGTCATTGATGTAAGAGTGCACATGATATCCGACTGCTCTCGATTTTCGAGACAACGAGACAATTTCATCAACAATATCGAACAGCACTGCTCAGAAGACTTATCCATATTTTTAAGAACATTCGTGTCTCGAAGCGAGGCGTTTGCTAGACATTTATTAAATACCAAATTACCTGCAGTTTTCGGCACGGACAACACTAAGCGGACTGTGTATATACAGTTATGTATTCAGTACATACACAGAGTGCTTAAAGGATCAGAGGTCACATGCGAAGGCGGCGGACAAGTTGATGATTAATAATAGCCAAATATTCATATGTGCATCTGTGTTTCTGTCTTCACTTAATCATTTGTTTTCACACGTAAATCATACCAATGAAAAGAAGTGAAAGCGTCAAAGTTGATAAAATGTTCATCAGCTAATAGAAACATTCGTACATGCTCATAAAAACGCACATACATATGTATCCAAACTGCAATTGGCCGATGTAATCGAATATCTGTCAACCTGTTGGAACACATTCCTTTTCGTTTCGTTGAAAGTGCTCTAAACGGGTATCACAGATATAAACTAATCACGAAACACGGAAAAGCCGAAATTAACCATTAATCTGAGACAAACATAAATATATTCATTTGTTGTACATGATGTTTATACGTTCCATTTATATTGTTCTGTGTTATTAAATTCATGTAAATCTCCTACTGCTTGGAGGAAATAAATAAATAAATAAATAAAACCACTTTGCATTAGAAGACTTTGAAAACATCTAGGCTCAAATCTTCATAAACGAAAATACAATTATTGGAAAGATTTAAAAACAGTGTTGCAAAGGGAAAATTGTTCATTATCAGCACTTTCTTTTAATGCCACGGTGTTTTCAAAAGTCGTCTGCTGCTTATGGGTCAAGGGAGTCAGAAATGTCTGAAAGTGTGAAAGGGTTAAAACCTAGGACAGTCTTATAGTACCAATTTGCAGGAACTACAATTTGCAGGAACTACGTACATAAATGACATAAACAAAAGAAAATCCAACGATATTAATCCCACGTAATAATGTCACCAGAGTTTTATCGTGAATACATCAATAGTATCAAGGTAATGTCTTTGTTGAACGTATGACAAAGATTGTCGTGGGACTTAACGACCGCCAGATATTTGTATTTATCGCAAATAGCATCTTCAGAACTGATTGTAACATATTACAGGGACTTTATTAATGGACATTTCGGATATCTATTTGCTATATATAGTTAGCCATTTAGATGTCTCAATGTGGTCCGATTTACATACCCTTGGTCTTTACATTGTTCACAAAACATATGCATGCAGTATGTTATTAAAAAAGAAAGAACTGCCATTCAGCAGCAATTGCTGGATTCAAACAATTTCTGGAAATCATTTCGACTTCAGTATCCGGTACGTTATAGGTGTTACGGTAGTGTTGATTTCAATATCGGTAGATTAATCAAAATGCAGTTGCCTTAAATTTAACTTTATTTTACTTTACAACGATTTTGAAATATGTTCTAACAATAATCATTCGCGATGTCAACCTTTAGATAAGTGCTTGCCTCGAACGCGTTTGAACATTTCAAAATGTTGGACAAATTCACTTGAAGTTTCTATCCCGGCACCTGGAATGACATAAGCAGCGCTCTCTACCTGTTTTCAATGACTATGGTTCACATGCTAACAACGTATTCAACGCTAGTCTAATTGTATCAAGGTTTGTTAATTTTGTAAAAGCAATGTTGATTCAAGTTCCGAGATATTGCTTGCAGTCGTATTTTTCCTCTGTTTGCTTTTACAATGGATGAGTTTTTTAAATACAATGAAAATGACAAAACATTTGTGAAACGAAATAAAAAAAAGTATAAACGATATTATTTTAACAGACTTGCAAAAGTCTGTCATGATAAATAAATATGACTAAATGAGAATTAAATATTAGACTTGATGAATAGGTAAATGTAGTTTGATAATTGGAAGTATAAACGATATTTTTTTAACAGACTTGCACGCGTCGGTCATTATGAATCAATATGGCTAAATAATTAACAGACTTCATGTTTGATGAAAATGAGCTGTTCATAGAAATCCGTGATATGGAAACCAAAATACTGCAAGCCAAGGCCGTCGGATATATAAAACTGGAACTGAATTGTGCCTGTACACCTCATGTGTTAGGTTTGTCTCCGTGTTGAATAGAGATTATGAGGTCTTCTTTAAGCGAACGAATTCCAAACCAGCTGCTGATACCTGGTATGATTCAAGCTCTGTTGGGGAAAACACACTAGGCGATAAAATGAAAACTGTCTTCAAAAGCGAAACTCTAGGATTTACACGAACAACTGCTTGTGGGCAGCCTCCATTACTATACTGGATGGTTATGAAGCGAGACATGTGATGGTGATTTCTGAGAAAAAATCAGAAAGTAGTATTCGGAGCTATGCTCGTACCAGCACCGACCAAAAGGAAAAGATGGCGCTAACTCTTGGAGATGGTCATGATATTTAAATTCATCACATGAAACGTTCTCCGACATTGTAATAAACCCGTGTATTATTCATCATAATACACCCCGGTCTTGTACTATGAAGTTCTTTAAAGCGCATGACTAAACTGGACTATTGTTTTAGTCAACTCATTTACTAAAAAGGATAATAAATACACACTCATGTATGATCCTCTATATAATACAACTGTTTTCCAATGTTGATTTAAATTCAACGAGTCTCATCTTAATATAACGACATCACAAATAAGATGAGCATAGCATAAGTTCTATTCATTTCCAATTATAATTTGTGTGAATGACCTTAAAATGATGTAATATACTGATCTAGAAATGTAATGCAAAATAAATAAATCAGGTCTAAAACAATAATGTTTTAAGTTATTCAGGGCAATCTGCTCTACCTGTTCCTGTCGCCAGCTTTGCTGAATCTAGGAGCGACATTGACATTGACAGGGCACCAGTTTACTATCTCAACAACTGTTCATAAGCGATTTTGTGTACATGTACATTTATTTTGAGTGTGTAATATTACTACTGGCAAAGAGTATGGCTATTGTGTTGAATTTAAAACGTTTGGTTTCTAAACATGTTCTGAAGAAATGTTACCAAATATGTTTATATAGTTTCCCTGTATTCCTAAAAATGTTTTGAACAATGTTCAAATAAAAGCATTATCAGATTTTTTTCTTTTTTGTTAAGATAAACTTTTGATCAAGTAATAAAACAGTTTTTTCATGGTTATTTGGGTAACCATGAAATAACTGTATACTGTATTAGTATTTTCAGGAAGGTTGAATATCTTGAAAGAGAATGAGAGTCATCAATGTATGTCTAAATTGAACTAGACATACAATATGAATGTAGTTTTACCTCTGTCAATTCTTTGTAATCATCAGTGACTGGATCTGCGATTAATCAAACAGCATAAGATTATTTCAAAACGATAACATATGACAAACAAGTATATACATTGTCTTTAAACAAATTAAAAAGACGAATGAATCAACTACATACTGTTAATAACTATACCAATTTTTGAGTAGAATGCTCCGTTCAGACAAACTAATTATTTTGTTCGAATATATAACATTTAACCAGAACAACAACGAACTGGGCGAAAGACAAAATAATAAACTTTAATAATACAATTATAGTTTTCCTTATCTTAAACTCTCGGCCCTGATTGTCTTGAATGCCATCTTATCTTTCCGAGAGGCTGGTTGTACTTAATACCCGGGTCTACTGGCAGATCGTGTAACCAGTTGAAGTTAACAAGAGGGCCATGATGGCCCTGGATTGCTCACCTTAATTATACAATGTACTGCAATGCAAAACACATCAAGACAATTATTCTGAATGCAACCTCCACAGTGTTAACACGATTTTCCTTCATTTGGCATAGTGATCTATATTGTTTTACCTGATATGACCCATATTCCAACATGGACTAGATATAATTCAGACAAACATTCTGACCAAATATCAAAAAAGCGGCATCGAAAGTGTTAACAACATTTTCCTTCAATTTGGCCTAGTGACCTTTTTGACCCTACATGACCCATATTCGAACTTGGCTTAAATATCATTTAGATAAACATTTTCATTAAATGTCAAGCTGCTATAGCAAACAAGAGTACCGCGTATGGCACAGACGATCGACTGATAGAAAACAGAAAAAAAGCTGAGCTGAACAAAAAACCTTAACCGGACGTCCACGCCGCCACCGGACGACCACGCCAGGGTCATGACAATAGCTCTCGTTTTTTCAAAAGTCGAGCTAAAAATGCGTCTTCTACAGAGTTAAACTTGACCTACATATCTTAAAGACAAACATTCTGATAACATTTCAAATTTCTGAAGCAAAACATGCGGCCTCTAGAGTGTTAACAAGATTTTCCTTCAATTTGACCTAGTGACCTACTTTTTGACCCAACATGACCCATGATCGAACTTGACCTACATATGATCAAGAAAAACATTCTGATAAAGTTTCATCATGCTCAAGTTAAAAATGCAGTATCCATAGTGTTAACAATATTACCCTTCAATTTGACCTAGTGACCTACTTTTTGACCCAACATTACCCATGTTCGAACTTGACCTACATATCATCAAGACAAACATTCTGATAACGTTTCAACATGCTCAAGTTGAAAATGTGGCATCTACAGTGTTAACAAGATTACCCTTCAATTTGGCCTAGTTACCTAGTTTTTGAAGCGGCATGACCCATATTTGAACTTGAACCGGCATGACCCATATTTGAACTTGGCCTAGATATCATTCAGCTCAACATTCTGACCAAATTTCAAAAAATGCTTCTTCTACAGTGTTAACAATATTTCCCTTCAATTTAGACTATTGACCTAGTTTCTGACCCATCATGACCCATGACACGACCTTGACCTAGATATTTTTAAGACAAACATTGTGACAAAATTTCATTCTGCTGAAGCAAAATTTGCGGCCTCTGGAGTATTAACAAGATTTTCCTTCAACTTGACTTAGTGACCTACATTTTGACCCGACATGACCCATGTTCGAACTTGACCTACATATCACCAAGACAAACATTCTTATAAAGTTTCAAAATGCTCAAGTTGGAAATGTTGCCTCCGGAGTGTTAACTATATTTCCCTTCAATTTGACCTAGTGACCTAGTTTTACCTCAAATTGCCCAGTTTCGAACTTGTCCAAGATTTGATGGAGATAAATGTTCTGATAAACTTTCATGAAGATTGGATGCAAAATGTAGCCTGCAGAGTGTTAACAAGCTCAAATGTTGACGACGCACGTATTCTGGATCAATATACATGACACTACTTATTACAAGCGACTGAATAAAACACTATTGTCAGGTTGTACTCTTGCATAACAAGTTTTTGCTATCAAAACAACTCCTGAATTAGCAGTTATCTTTTTCTTATTAATATTGGGTGACCAAGTGTTTTATCTATTTGATCACAGACACACCATATATCCAAGACAAAACGCAAGAGAATAATCTACTTATGTCAAAAATATATCCCGTCTGATTTCTTTCGTTATTCCAGTAATACGATCAATTGATATTCGACCCACGCAATGACCGTGCAGGAAGTCGTGTGATGGCTGACGTGTGACTTTATAGACATTCCTATCAAACCATTACATTGTAAACCATGATACAATGACCTAAGAAAATTAAGTCATATCAAGTGGCTCATGTTCCTTGGTATCGTACAGTATATCTGGTACAATCCTACATTTCCAAGAGTTTTACGTGTGAAAGCTCGAGCCTTCGGCTCGAGCGAAGCACGCCTATAGGTTATCCGTACGAACACATCATACGAGATCAAAACAACGAGAATTCAGTACAATCTTACTGTTTTTCACATATCAAATCTCAACCCCATAGCACTTTTTTTCGGCCATTTTGCTTCCGGTCTTACTGGACGGACAAATTAACGGAACCTATTAATTTCGTACCCGGTAAAACCCGCAGACACGATATTCATATGTTTTGACAAATCAAAAAATACTTAGAACTAGAGGGAAAAATTAAATTAAATTCCTTTTCGATAAAGGAATGAAAACAAGGAATCTGACACGTGATAATTTGCGTGTAATTGCACTCGTTTTCTATTTTTAAAATGATATTTTCTCAACCGGAAGTAAACACATCAAATGTGACGTCATTGCAACGCAAGTGAATTCATTGTAGTGCAAGTAATAAATAAATAACAAAAGGAAAACGACAGAAATCGTAGGAAAGGATAGTTTGACTCATCACAAATGGATTTCGTTCGTTTCGGAAGGACTTTATGAAGGGTAAGTCGTCTATTCTTTTGTACCTGTCATCATTATTTCATGGATTTTATATTTTGGCAATATAGAGAAGCATTAAACACTTGAAAATGATAGTAAATATTTCAACGGAAGTTATCGTTCGTCACATCGCGTGACGTCACATCGTGTGTATTGTTTTTGTCTGTATCTGTCATATCTTCGACTGTCTTGTTGTATTGACTTTAAGACGTGTTTCTATATAGATATATTGCAGTAAATGTAGTAAACAAACGAAACTACAGTTTATTTCAAATTATTTGCCTCCAATTTACTTTTTTTTTTAAATTGTACAGTTAAACAGTCTATGTCCTAGTCTTTGTCAAATCATGAAAGTATGACCAGAATCAGTTCACCCTGGTTTTGGGGTTTACATAGCCTAGGCTAGTAAATTTCTTAAGCCATATATCCTCCAACCTGACAGAGAGGAAAACACTTTCATGCCTTCAAATGAGTCCATTGTTTTAAAGAAATGAAGTAATATGTGGGCTATCAGTAAAACACTTAACTTTTCTTTTAACAGGCTGAATTTCTAGTAGTTTCATCATTTTTTTTATCCAAAATTTGTTTATTGATCATACTCAAATGAGTCCATTGTTTTAAAGGAATGATGTCATGTATGTGCATGGGCTATCAGTAAAAACACATTACTTTTCTTTCAACAAGCTTAATTTCTAGTAGATTCATCTTTTTTTTTATCCTAAGTTTGTTTATTGATCAAACTCAAATGAGTCCATTGTTTTAAAGAAATGATTTCATATGTGGGCTATCAGTAAAACACATTACTTTTCTTTCAACAGGCTGAAATTCTAGTAGATTCATATTTTGTTTAACCAATAAAAATTTATTGATCAAACTGAAATGGGTCAATTGTTTTAAAGAATGATGTCATATGTGGGCTATCAGTAAAACACATTACTTTTCTTTCAACAGGCTACATTTCTAGTACAATAATCTTTCCAAAATGTGTTTATTGATCAAACTCAAATGAGTCCATTGTTTTAAAGAAATGATGTCATATGTGGGCTATCAGTAAAACACATTACTTTTCTTTCAACAGGCTGGATTTCTAGTAGTTTCATCTTTTTTTTTATCCAAAATGTTTTCATTGATCAGATTGGACAAACTTGGTACTAAGAATTTCAACATTATCTTCACTAGGTTATTTTAAATACTCTGCATGTATGTATTCAAACCACATTTATTCATAATTAATGTAAGTTATAAGTCATCTCACATAAGTGTTCTGTCCTCTGATATAACTAAAATACCACAGAAATGTATCTGTTTTCCATTTTCTATGTAATTTATTGTTAATTCCATTATTCTGTGTGTTATTGTCTAATCTATATACATACAATAGAAATGGTAAAATTTAAACTGACCGGTATAGATTCATTGTAACAAAAAGATTCTTATACTTTACTGGTAATAAAATTACACATATTTTCAAACTGCTGCTCAAGTAAAGACCTATACTGTAGTTTAATTGTAACACACCTGGTCTAACAAGAGTTCTGAGTTCAAATCTCAGCAGGTACATGTTTTGAAAGAGGCAGCTAAACTTAACAAATTATACATGAAACAATTATGTTGTGGGGAGTTGTCTTACTTAAACACCTTTTACATTTTTATCCAGGCTTCTAGTGAAAATATTTTACTCCCTGTACCCTTTTCAAAAGCTTTTATAACTCAGCAATCACAATTAAAAAAGGGA
Source organism: Serripes groenlandicus (assembly GCA_031761405.1). Lineage (NCBI taxonomy): Eukaryota > Metazoa > Mollusca > Bivalvia > Cardiida > Cardiidae > Serripes > Serripes groenlandicus. The sequence continues at coordinate 105,574,034 of JASEVX010000001.1, read as the reverse complement.
ACAGTTTTCAACATTGATAACTCTGAGAATCTGTACATGTTCAAGGTCTGATCAGATCTTTCACTATCCATTTTTTTCAAACTACATATTTCATATACATGAAATATGTTGTTGACACTAACTTTGTTACTTATTAACAAATAACCTGATGCGGTTTCATGCTTTACAAATTAAAAACCAGAAAAGGAGCAGAAAAGGAGATAGGGGTTCAAAGTGAAAATGTTGTTGAATAGGAAGATATTGTTCATTTTGGATCAATTACACCATTCCGACAATGTATTCAGATTAGTCACAGACATCAAGTAATTTACATCAGGCAAGGGGCTAAACTTTACCCTTTTCAACATACATCATTATAATTGCGACTTTTGAAAATATTTTCTCAGTCTGTATGCATTATAAGTGTTCTCGTCTTAAAATGTCTCAAGATTATACATTCAGCCAGATCATGCAAAGGTAGCCATTTGCCATTCATCTAGAGGTGAGAAATCAAAAGATGTATTTACGTCTCATCATTTGATTATTTCTTAATTTTTCTTAGGCTTGGCCTGGAAGAGTGTTGTGTTGAGTATTTTAGTATTCTAAAAAGCCAGGGGGAAATGTTAGATAAACTGAAGTTCCATTGAAAAAGAATGTTAAGCTCAAGTCATTTAATCAACCATCGTAAGACTAAGAGTCAGTTTCCAATTATATTTAATATGAGTATAGGTGCTACCTATTTCGGGTAAACATTTATTATATGTTGTGATCGGTGAATAATTCCCCGCGAACTGCAGTTAGCCCCTTGCTTGCTGCACGATCAGTTATTTACGTCAATTACGAGTCCTACCGACCTAAGCAAAGAAAATAAAAATCATCACCAGGTTAAGATTATATTTAACTTTAAAATATAGCCAATACATCCATGAAATTATGATGACAGGTACAACAAATAATCAACTTGCCCTTCATAAAGTACTTCAAATAAAACGATTCCATAATTCACGGAACTACATTTGTGACAAGTCAAACTAACGTTTCCTATAATTTCTGACGTTTTCCTTTTGGTTCCTTTAGTTTAAACTTATTTATTTTACATCGATTGTGAAACACAAACAAGCTTTCAGCTTATATTAATCAACGCTCGATGTCTGCTTCCTGGAGACTTAACCAGTACTCACGCCGTTTGTGTGAAAAGAATCCCGCTCATCACGGGACTCGAACCACGGACCTTTGATACAACAAGATGTGTTTGTGAAACACTGATGCCCCCCAATGGCAACATCTAGGTCAAAGGTCAAGGTCGCAAGGTATACACATGTGAAATATGGTAGCATTACCTGTTATTGTTCAAAAGTAGTGGGGAAGGTTAAAAAAAAATTGAGAATGGCAACATCTAGGTCAAAGGTAAAGGTCGCAAGGTCAAAAATGTTGGTACTGACAGAAAGGTCATGTCACAAGGAATACACATGTGAAATATGGTAGCCATACCTGTTATGGTTCAAAAGTAATGGCCAAGGTTAAAGTTTTTTTCGAGAATGGCAACATCTAGGTCAAGGTCAAGGTCGCAAGGTACTGACAGAAAGGTCATGTCACAAGGAATACACATGTGAAATATGGTAGCCATACCTGTTATGGTTCAAAAGAAATGGCCAAGGTTAAAGTTTTTTTCGAGAATGGCAACATCTAGGTCAAGGTCAAGGTCGCAAGGTGAAAAATGTTGGTACTGACAGAAAGGTCATGTCACAAGGAATACACATGTGAAATATGGTAACCGTATCTGTTATGGTTCAAAAGTAATGGCCAAGGTTAAAGTTTTTTTCGAGAATGGCAACATCTAGGTCAAAGGTCAAGGTCGCAAGGTCAAAAATGTTGATACTGACAGAAAGGTCATGTCACAAGGAATACACATGTGAAATATGGTAGCCATACCTGTTATGGTTCAAAAGAAATGGCCAAGGTTAAAGGTTTTTTTTAGTATGGCAACATCTAGGTCAAAGGTCAAGGTCGCAAGGTCAAAAATGTTGGTACTGACAGAAAGGTCATGTCACAAGGAATACACATGTGTTTACAGTTTTATTTAATGTGATATTTTAGGCCACCGGCCCATACACATGATACAGCATAATTACATAGCATTAGAAGTGAGAACAGTATTTACATCATAATAATACAGACAAATGATACAAAAACTCGGATATCCATTACATGATATATTTCTAAGAGTTAAAGGCTATGGCTAATGTTAGAACAATAATACGACTTTTAGATTGACTAGAAATGCTTAACTGAAAAAATAGACTTTGCATGAGATATATCATCACCTTTCTAAAGAGAACACATAGACCCGTTGTACAGCAGCTTGAGTTACAAGTCCTTCAAGGAGAACCAACTATACATTGCAACATTGTAACACAACTATTATTCAAAAGAATCAAGATATGTTCTTCTTATTTTAAAAGCATTATAGATAAACATAGCTAAATTTCTTATCAAAATAACATTTTGCGAAGACATTAGATTGTAGAATTTATGAATACTAGGTTTTTCAAATACATTATGTGGAAAATATCTACATCGCAAATCATAATACATTGGGCATATCATTATAAAATGGTATTCATCCTCAATAGCAGTTTCACAATATAAACATGTACGGAATTCTTTTGGTATATCTCTGTATCTTCCTTCCTCTATCATTAAACAATGACAACTACTGCGAAAGGAAGCTAGAGAAGAGCGAAATTTCTTTATATCTATGTTTAAGACATATGGTTCTAATGAAAATTCCCTTTTAAATTGGTGATAATGAAATAATTTCCTATTGACATTACACTTCGCTACCCAGGTCTGCCTGTATTGATCAGTCAGTCGTTGCGTATACAATTGTAAAAAGATCTTAGTATTATCAACTGACTGACTGGCCCATACATAACCAAAACCGTTAGAGTTCAAACTTTTCCTAATATTTGTTACCCAATTTATGTGTCCAATATTGTCGTAATGCATTAACATTTCATAACATAGCCGAATATATCTATGCCTTGGCATACTGAGTAAACGTATCCAGTATTTTATACAGCGTTTTGAAGAATATATATACATTGGAAGTCTACCTAGATCTCCTAAAATAGCATCATTACATGCTTTTGGTGACACATTCAAAAAGCGTTTACATGCAAGAATTTGAATACTCTCAATACTGCTAAATGTCTCTAAACCCCAAATTTCGGAACCATACAGTAAGACAGAGGAAACCTTGGCATCAAATACTTTGTAGAATGTTTTGCATGGGAGACAACCTAGATTACTAAGCGAATTTAGGATATGTAAAAGAGCTTTCTTAGCCTTAGCTGCAACTGCTTCGGCCATTTTAGAGAATGACAACCTGTTTGTAAAATAGATACCGACATAGGTAAATCCATTTACAGTTTCAATTTGAGAACCATTAAATTTCCATTTTTCTCTAGAAGCAAGATTTCCTCCCCTTTTAAACACAAGTATTTTGGTTTTATCTATATTGACAGTCATTTTATTATTGCTACAAAAATCCTGTAAAATGTTTAGCTGTTTTTGCAAACCAATTATTGTGTCGGCGATAAGTGCTATGTCATCTGCAAACATTAACATAAAAATTTCCATCAGGTCTGGGAACAGCTGGATTCCCCGTATATTGCTATCATGAAGTAACGAGTAAAGTTCATTTATAAACAAAGAAAATAAAATAGGGCTTAAACTACATGTGAAATATGGTAGCCGTATCTGTTATGGTTCAAAAGTAATGGCCAAGGTTAAAGTTTTTTTCGAGAATGGCAACCTCTAGGTCAAAGGTCAAGGTCGCAAGGTCAAAAATGTTGGTACTGACAGAAAGGTCATGTCACAAGGAATACACATGTGAAATATGGTAGCCGTACCTGTTATGGTTCAAAAGTAATGGCCAAGGTTAAAGTTTTTTTTGTGCAGACAGACAGACAGACCAACAGACCAACCAACCAACAGACAGGCCAAAAACTATATGCCCACCGAATCGGAGATTCCGGGGGCATAAAAAACCGACGCTCTACCTCTGCACCACTAATAGAATGACGTCATATTATGACGTCATATTACAGGAATTTGGATTTATAACTTTTGGAAAGTCAAAGGTCAAAAGTCAAAAAACCCTTACGAGTAATATTTGAACTCGTTTTAGAAATAGACGACGAGTGTTATTAAACGGAAATTATCACACATAAAATTACTTGTGCTCGTTCCTTTATCGAGTACGTATTATCATATTTAATTATTTTCTCTAGAAGTTTTTTTTGTTTCGATATTTTCTTTTCATCCAATCAAAACGTAGCACTGTAGCAGAATCGTGACTGCATTCGAAAAATCCATTCTGGACACAATTTTTGGAAAGACGGTATAGCAAAGTTTTGCAAAGTTCATACACATTACCTATTGACGGGAAACATCGCCGGCTTCGCCGTCGATTTGTTTACCCGTATTACTAGTTTAAAAATAACTGGCATTTGTAAAATACAAAAAGAACATTCTTCAATGCCTTCCAGTGTTTTCCATCAACATCCTTGGACATTTACAGTCTGTTAGACCTCTGATATGTACAAATTAAACTTAAATGACAATGACAATGACAATGACAAATAGTTTATTGATTTAAGGCCATCGACCCATAACAACATGTATAACAAATAATACAACATCCGTCAGCGTACCGCACGCTTGTCACACATATTCAGATATATATACCAACAAACATAACACTGATATTGGCGTTTGAAATGATTACACACATATATATATATATATATACATACACACATATATATATATACATATATATATATATATACACATACATACATATATATATACATTCACATAAATCCATGATAAGTTTGGGTTTTTTCAATATCTTTTTCAAATTCCTTTTTGTAACTTTCTACAATTTGCCTATAAATTTGTTACTTGTTGGGGGGACTGATACTACTTAATTAATTGTTATTGCTTTCACACGACCTAGGCTTTGCCTATTAACATATTAGTTAGAGGCTTAGGTACTTGTTAATACGAGAAAAAAAACCATAGATGGGTTTTTTTCGCTTATAGGAGTGTAAGATTTTTTTTATTTTTTTTCCCATAACCCATGAAGGTTTCTGAAGTGACCCTCACCCATCCATGGGGGCCGCCATTTTGGTTATGTATAAAACACAGATTGAATTTTTTTTTCGTCTAGTTAATCTTTTAAAAAAAAAAATATCGATATTTAAGGTCATAAAAGTGCTGTGTTATTTTCGTGTGATCTAACTTTTGTACAAATAAATTAAAAAATTCATGGAACTTTTAAATAAACGACCGCAATTCGACGTCAGAACATACATTTTGACTGTACCGTAGCCAAAGAACGACGTGACGTCATTTCCGTAACACTTCATTTGGCGTAACGTCAAATGGTGCGGCATCGTTTCCCGCAAAAAAAGTGGTATCAACATTAAATACCCCACATTCCTATGTATGAGCTATATATTCACTCATACAAAGTATAATTATTTATCAAATATTGTTGAAAAAGGATAACATAATGAGCAATTGTACCTTTGGCGACAATCTTTTTCTAAGTCGTCTGCTGCAAAGGAGTCAGAGACCGTCTTTATAAGCGAAGGGTTAAGCAGAAATGTGACTTCTTACATCACTTGTTCCAGTCATATTGACTCGTTTAAAAAGGTAGTTGCCAGATGGCATCAGAAAAGGGCTGTTACACATTTGCTTCTTTACCATAATACAGGTAATTGATTAAGGACCTTAAGCATCTTGGCACTCATGTTAACACCGCAAGTAAACGGTGAAATTAAAAGTGGGGTTCTCATGGCCCGTGCGCCGATATTACCGGCGGCCGTGTATATCACACACGCGTGAGGGCTATGCATGGCTGCGCGAGCTTCTTTTCTGGATGAATTAACGGCATCTTGGCCATCATGTTTAAACCTTGTTCATTAGCAATGTTATTCATTGATTTTCTGAAAGTCTTTACTTTATTATTTTCTGTTCGTAATAATAGACGAATTCCGAACATTTTGTGATCATGCGAAAAACATGAGATTAACAGTATTATCGTCTAGTCAATTACTTATAAATCATTTTTATTGCCAAAGTATGCTCTTTATTTTTTTTTACAATTATCTTACGTTTTATTCGTAAATAGATAGCACCTATATTATTACACAATATGTAAAGCGTCTTACCGGTAGTTAATTGGTAGCTTTATTTTCTTGGTACTTTCTAGTTTATTAAGAGAAACTTGCTTTCACATGATAAATATAGATACAAATCATTGCACCAATGCATTCAGTGTAAACAGTATACACCTATATTTAGGTATTCGCATTGCAATCATGCAAGCTAACCTTTAACAACTTAATAGTTGTTGGTAGGATTTGTGGTTATTTCGAATATACATCTTTTAGACTAATTTGGAGACATAATTGCACCAGTTTACAGTTGACAAATTTTGAACATTTTCGTATTTTAAGAATAATCACCAGTCCTTTGGACATAGATGAGATCAGCCATATCAATCTAAATGTGTACAATCGGTAGCATCGATATTTAAGTTCTTGAATAATTAAATGAATTTTGCAACATATCGAAATATGAAAAACGAAAATTCTGAACCATGATTACACAGCACTAGAAAGCAAGCTGATATAGATATACTTTGTTCGCTAATACTGTGTTCAATTGTAGATTACGACATAAGTAAATGTTGTTTGACGTCGTCTATAGAGGGATGAGGGTTATACATTTTGCAAGATATCCATTATTACATGTAAGCTTTTATCTATGTAAAGTGTAACTCACTATCGTGTCTATGAAACATTTGACGATGTGTATATTGACAGGTGTCACACAATGTTTTCCTGGCAGAATAAAGAGCGGTGTAACCAGGGGCAAATTCTACACATACCTCAAATTAACATTATTCAAAACGTATAAAAATGACAAAAAGCACAGAATTCTAATGAATCACATTAATGATACAATATATCTCAGCATATCAAAACAGCCACATTACAAGGCAGACAACCGGTTGAACTAAAACAAGAAAGATGTATTTGATAGAGATTTTAGAGACAAGAAAATAGAAATCGTGTTTATAATCATGGCTACAAATGATTTAAATATCCTGTAAGTTATTTTCAATTCATAAATCAATGAGTATGTTGTTGGTTATATGACGGGCAGACAGGGGACGCACCACGATTTTTTTTTTCAGTACATTGAACTAAGGATATTCAGTCATACCTAATTGTTTGGACATAATTATTAAAATAAGTATACAATTGAATAAGGTTGCATATGTTTCGCTTTCCAAACTGTCATATGACGGAGAATTAATTTCAGTAAGTATCCCAGCCAAAGCAGTCGACATAAAAAGAAAACACGTTAATGTCCTATTTAAGTTATTCAATTAATAATTTGCATGCATAATTCTATTGAAAATTGGTGTTATAACATACTCAACTCAAACCCGTTAAGTAAATGACATAAATTAAGGATGTGTCTAAATAAGGAAATTTCTTTATCCAACTAATATAAGTTCCTCAGGAAGAGGTTGTCGCTTGTTTTTTTTTACAATAAGGTTATGTGATAAAGATCTGAATGAAAAAGTATCTTTCTAAATTTAGTGTTATCTACTACTGACAAGTACTAAGATTTAGTTTAAAATACATATCAAAGCAAAATTAACTTGAACAATAGTAATACTAGGTTTGAATGACTTGATCCGTTAGTTTTCTTTCATAAGTCGTTAGGAAAGAAGTAGCATTAGCAACATTTTGACTCTCCCAAACATAACGAAAACCATTCCAGAAGAGGTTCTTTTTTACTTATGTTACCCAAAATGACGCACAGTCTTACTAAGCAGACACTTTTCACCTCCTGTGGATTTCCTGTTTCATGAATAATTAATCTATACCGCTATCCCCTGAGACGGAATGTGTCAGTGGGTTGCGCATGCTGCGCTTGGTCGATACTTTACGCAGAATCCATAATGTTGGTTTTCTCGTGGAACGGCTCTATTGGGTATTTTCGGAAAGAACTAGGATATCGCCCTTGTATCAAATTATGTCTCTTGATATTATCTGCACTTGTCAGATGGTACATGATATTATGTGCACTATCAAATGAATCGTATAGAGAAGCTAAAAGGCATATGCTCTCAATCAGATTAATTGGCCTCTACAACTACATTACACAAATTAACTTGTATTTTACTGTAAACATATGGGGCGAAGACTAATCAAAGCAGGATGTGATATCAATTTGGACTTTACCTTTTACGGAGCAAAGCTACCAGGCTAATGGCTCTTAATAATTATTTCGTCATTTATCAACTTCTCGTAATGGTGGGCGTTGGACTTTATTTAACCCTGCATCCAGTTATCCTTTCTTTTCTATTTTTTCAGCAAAGACAGCATGATCTACTCCATCTGAGTCAATATTTTATGTGTATAACGTTTAAAATGTTTATTTCTAAATTGTATTAAGATGTATACATTTGGCAAATACTTTAGCGTGTTATTTAGTATGGGTCCTACTGTATTGCAAGGACGACTTTAACAATATAGACCAATACACGCATTAGAGTTGTAGAGTATTTATAATGGTGATTTGTCGCGGTCTTCGATGGGATTTTTAAGAAGAGGAATTAAAGAAGACAACGCTACACAATTTATGTTTTTTAAAGAGGTCTCCATAATGCTAAAATGACCGTTAACAAAGATTTCGACAAAAATATTACCTTGAACCAGTAGATGGACATTGCACCACTATAAAGAGCTATATAGCTAGGCAATAAGGTATTGTATCTCTTACAAATATCTTATATTCATTTCTCTACTTGTGGAATATGTCTCTTAAATAATAGTTTCTTAACTTAAGGTTTGTAGTTGCGAACATATCAATAACACATGTGCGCAGATTGCACTGGCAACATGGAATTATAATTTGAATATTTCCATAGCGAAATGAGGAGATGTATGGGTGAAGCAAATTTACTTTATATATGGGCCGCTTCATGAGGAAACCGGTGATAGTGACATAGCATAATAAATAGAGAATAACTGACTGCATGTTTTTGATATCGAATTTATGTCACAAGGGAAAAAAGGGGTAATTTGGTTAAATTCACGAAACCGTAGGTTTCGTGATTTTACACCAAATTACCCCTTTGTTCCCGAGTGACATAAATTCGATATCAAAAACATGCAGTGAGTTATTCTATTTATTATATATCTGGAATAAATCTCCCCTTTATTTTAAAGAAACATATAAAAAAAAATGACTTGGCCTTAGGCGTATGAATGTTACGTAACCAAATACTGCTTCTTCTATTTGGCGCCAAATGACTAGCGTTATGACGTCAAACCCGCATTTTCCTAGTATTCGGTCTCAGGTTTTTTTAAATTCCTTGTATTAAACCCACTTTAAATTCCAAAGATGTTCCAAATCTAAAAAAAGTAGTTCCGGCAAAAATGATATCATCACTGGTGATGATATAAAAAAACTAAAAGTGTTATCGTCACAGTGTTAGTTATCATTTTTTTAAAAATAGATATTGATTTTATGTCACTTAAATTTCAATGCAAAATTTGGATAGGTATGTAATAAATGACGTTATCATCACTCAAAGTTTGACGTCATTTGTGTTTTAGTGACGCTGAAGTAAAAAGAGTTTAATCCGCCCAATTTATTGGAAGAATTTATTATTTAATCAAAACATCCAACAAACACGAGCGTGTAAGATTAGTAAACAGATATATCTGTATATCAATATTCATTTTAACTATTTATTTTTTTCTTGATTTGTGAATATTCCCCCTTTCAATGATCCATTTATGTTTAAAAATTGAAAATATGCTTCTGATGGCCCTGTCACACTACAACGTATGGCCTTAACGTATGCCAGCGTATGAGATTTTTTGCCAATACGTTGGTGTACGTTGATATAGGTTAGGGGTACGTTAGGTGTTCGTTATCAGCACGCTGTCATACGCTGTCATACGTTCATGAACGCCGAGACAAAAAAAATGTTTTGGGTATGTTCAAAACTTTTGAGCGTATGACAACGTATATTTCATAGGTTAAGCATACGTTATAGATACGTTGGAGGTACGTTAGACATACGTTGAAACTCGCTAGAGGTACGTTGCTGGTATGTTAGGCATACGTCAGCGGAGGGTGTATCGTACAGCTAACTTATTGACAACGATTGAGTAACTTATTTCTAACGTATTTCTAACGTGTTTATAACGTATGTTGGCGTATTTGAAACGTGTATTGACGTATTCAAACGTATTGTACGTATGCTAGGCGATTGAGTAACGTATGTAACGTATATCTACCGTATAGCTAGCGTTCCTTTGGCGTACAATGAGCGTTTTACAGGCGGGGTATATAACAACAACAACAACTTGCGTGTTTATAGCCAACACATATGTTACAACAATATAGTGTATATATATAGGGTCCATGTGTAACTCAATCGGTACTACCATTGAGCAGTTCAACCAGAGAGGATGGATACATACCAACTAGCCGTTCTCCAACATCAGCATGACATCAATCAATTAGAACTCGCACAGGTCCGTGCCATTATTAAAAGGAGGAGGCGAAGAGCTAGAAGGAGGAGGTTCTGGATCAGACCATGGATCGGTAGACGACGTCAGTTTGGCATATATGACCAGCTTCTTGTGGAACTCCGTAACGAGGACAGGGCATCCTTCCACAACTTCATGCGTATGCCTCCAGAAATGTTTGACGAACTGCTAACCAGAGTGGGTCCCCGGATAACCAAAGGACATACTAGTTACAGGGAACCCATCGAGCCTGGCATGAAGCTTGCCCTGACTCTGCGTCACCTTGCCTGTGGGAGCAAGTATGCATCGATGAAGTTCGGGTGGAGAGTACCTCACAACACGCAGTCACTCCTCGTCCGAGAAGTCTGTCAGGCCATCATTGATGAATACCTTAGCGAGGTGATGAATTGCCCCACCCATTCTGATGGATGGCGTGCCATTGCTGACCAGTTTTTTCAAAAATGGAACTTGCCTCATACATGTGGAGCACTTGATGGGAAGCATGTTGCCTGCCGGAGTCCTCCAAAGAGTGGATCCATGTACTACAACTACAAAGGATTCTACTCCATTGTACTTATGGCGCTTGTAGATGCAGACTACAAATTCATCTGGGCAGATGTCGGTGGTATGGGATCAGCATCAGACGCTCAGATTTACAATGACTGTGAGCTGAAGGAATGCGCTGAAGCTGGTACCATAGGTTTCCCGGACCCAGAACCTCTCCCCAACGACACCCAGGATGTGCCCTACTTCTTCATCGGCGACGATGCCTTCGCTCTCCGAACGACCATGATGAAACCGTACGGTCACCGGGGTTTGACAAACGATGAAAGGATCTTCAACTACAGGCTTTCTCGAAGCAGAAGAGTAGTAGAGAATGCCTTCGGTATCCTGGCAAACCGATTCCAGATTCTACTGACTACAATGCAGCATGACCCTTCCACCGTCAAGCTCATCGTCAAAGCATGCATGGTTTTGCATAATCTGATGAGGATCCGGTATCCACAACTCCAGAATCAGCAGCTTGACCGTGCAGAGAATGAGAACCGTAATTTCGTCCCAGGAGAATGGAGAGCGGACCGTAACTTGGAGGACACCCAAACAGTGACTGCCCCCAACACCTCTTCAAGGGAAGGAAAGAAACAGAGAAATCTGATCAAGCACTGGGTCAACTCTCCAGCCGGTGCAGTTCCGTGGCAAGACAGTATGATCTAAATGTGTGGTAAAAAAGGAACATTTCACTGGTCTTGTTGAACTCCCACATGGTTGAATTATAGTGTTATTATCACATTACATATGTCTATCGTAATAAATGTGTGTGTTTTAAAATAAACCCTTGGTTTGTTTTGTTTAAACCTACCGTATTTATTTTACATCGATTAGGAACAAGTTCTTACAACTTAGCTAAGTCATTCTCGATGACTGCGTCCTGGGTGAACAAATCGACCAGTACTCGTGCCCATTTTGTGGGTTGTAAAATACATGAAGTCCAATCTCGGCGCAGATGGGATTCGAACCTACGACCTTCGGATCCAAGGTTGTACACTCTACCCCTGGACAACGCTTCCTCCACATTGGTTTGTTTAATCTATGATTACTAGAATGGAGTGATCTCGCATGCCGTCGCCTTGTCACAAAAATATTTGGATTACCCCTCTTTTGTGTACCCATCACACATATATTTCAATTAAATCCTTCACGTAGAAAAGAAGTTATTCGATTAAATGTATTTTTGATAGAAAAGGGGCAATAAAACGTGACGAAAGACGTATGACGCAAAAAGTGTGACGGACGGACGGACGGACGGACAGACGCCGGACAAAAAAAGTAATCCCTAAGTAATGACATCATATAACTGAGTGTCTACTATACTCATATCATTACTTGTCAATTGATAGGTGGTTGGGTAATGGAGGATCTACTGTACACATGGATACATTTTTAAATACTTTAGTACTTTCACAATTTTTTTATTAAACTTCAACTGATCAACTGATCAACAATAATAATAATGGCGCATGATAGTAATGGTACATTGTAAATGTCACAACAATCACAAATCCTACTTGTCTCTTTTAGTTGTGTACCTTGTTAAATTTATAAACTTCAAATGTTCAACTGATCAACTGATCAACTATAATGCATGAAATAATAATGAAAAACGATAGTAATGACACAAAGACTAAAATTCACAAAAATAACAACTCCTACTGGTCTCTACGAGTTGTGTTCCTGGTCTCTATCACTGTTCATTTAGCGTCGCGTGTTTAATTCAGTATTTGTGACAATCATGTCCGATAAATCAGATGAACCAGAAATGTTTGAAGTGTTTGATTGGTTCAAACTCCCTACCAAACTCGTGTCCAGGGGTGTCAGTGTCTGGGAAGCTGAGCCAATAGCACTAGCAACCGAGGTAGAGGTATGTTGCTGTTGTTGCGGTTGCTCTTGCCAGTAGGAATCCATGTACTCTTGGGACTGTGATGCCCATACAGAAGCTTGAGGGGGTTGTGGTTTCCACATCTGTGGAGCTGGCTGGTACTGATCACCTGATGACGGGTAGGGGGATTTTGAGGCACGGGATGAACTGGAGTAAGAGCCATACCTCGGACGAACTTGAGGAACAATGAAGCCCATATTGGCGCTTGGCATGGAGGGACCAGCACTTGGAATGTCATCTTCGCTGTCCTCCGCCATCAATTCAGATAGTAAACAGTTAATGGCCGATCTCGCCTTCTTGAACTTTGGCTTGCCCATGCTGATGAGGCTGTCACGAACATAGTTGGCGAAGGCTGTCCTGGTGGTGACTGGCTGCTGGGCTGCAGGCTGCAGACTTGCGAGAAGCTCTCCACTTTGCTGGACTCTCTTCTGGAGGGAGGTCAACAACGCATCTTCACGGTCTTCCTGCAAACGCTTGCCCTTGCCCTTGGTCACTGTTGGCATGTTTTCGTCATCCAAGGCAACACCAACCTCGACACAGGCAGTCTCTGCAGCACACAAGTCCCCCTGGTGTTCTTCAATTGTGGCCTTCACCTGCAAAGACAAAATAATAAATTTTAGGAACATTAAAATAAATCAGATTATAAAACATACTTAAGGTGGTTCCAATATACACATTTACAAGGTGGATAAAAATTTGAAGTAAAACAGTAAGAGCATGTGAGAATGAGTTATTTTATGTATTAAAACTTATTGATAAAAGTGTAATTGATTTTCAACAAAAGAAAAAAGCATGCAACACAAAAAACAATGTCAATATTTAATATAATGTGTAAAAAGATGCTTTTATAAGCCAAAGTATACTGATAAAAATTAACCGTTTTTCAAACCCAAGGCAGTCTTAAATACGAAGAATATTAAAAACACACACGTTTAATTTAAAACGCAGTATGTTAATTGAGGGCAAGGAAGACGAACATTCATAAAAGATTATATAACTTTTACAATATTGAAAAATTTGTTTGAAAAAAACATTTTTTTCCTGCACAAATTGGCAAAATATTGAATTAATCATTTAATTCCATGCAAATAACATAATAATTTACGAGTTTTCGTCTTCGTTGCCCTTAATTGGCATACTGGCTATCATAATACATTAGTAGGAATGTGTAATTCCTTGTAATTGATTCTGTCTTGGGTTTGAAAGAAAACTCATATTTTCATTGCAAATGGTGGCGTTTACGGTAAGGAGAATAACTTTATCCGTTTTTTCTGACCTTCCTTGAAAAAACATATCATTAGGCTGAAGTTACATTAACTTTTACCATTCAATCAGTTTTAATTACTTTAAAAAGTAGGATAATCACGTTACCTCACATATCTTGAGATATGATGGTGTATACAGGAGAGAAACCCCTTAAAGTCACAAAATACTTTTATTTTGTTCAATTGACCAATAAGCTATTATATTTAACAAAACAAGCTGGTCTGTTGATCAACTTTATCTGGTATGAATACTAATGTATAAATCCCAAACGATATTTTGATCGATACACCTTTATCATATTGTTAAAAAAAAAGTGAATTTGGTATTGAAATCATGATCTTTGACTATGCAGTCCGAGATTCTAAGCTTGCATTGAATGTATAATGATTTTGATTTATGATTTTAGCACACAATACACCTATTGTAAACAAAAATGTAAACAGCGTATCGTTCAAATTAGCGTTTTATATCTTTGACATAATTATCGCGAAAACCCATAACAAATGACGCTGTGCTGCACATTTTTCGTTTAAAATGGTCTAGTTTGATTAGTTGTGAATTGATTTTAACCAACTTTTTGGCAGTTTTGTTATAAGAGTTATTGCCTTTCATCATATGCAAAGAAAAAAATCACCTATATATTATGTAACATTAATATACAAAGGTAGTGTGGGCCTTTAAGGCCTAAACGTCGTGAGGTCACAAGCCTGGCAGAAAGATAATTAATTATTTAAATTGTAACGAGTGTGATTTTTAAGCGAAACTTACAGATTTACAAGGCTCCGGACGGTGTCTGATGACGGAATTCAGGAAATCGAAGTTGTTTTTGATCCATAGCTCCCTCTCGGTCAGCTCACCAGGAGCGCCGTCACCACTCTTCTTCTTGTGCAGCCTGGTATGTGTATCCCGGAGTGACTTGAACCATCCTTGAAGATGTTGAGCTGAAAATACAAATAGGGATTGATATGAGTCCAATGAAAACATTAACAATTACGATCCCAAATTAGGCAAGTCCATGTTGGTCGCAAATTAATTTCTTAGTCTACATTTACATGTTTCAACATAACGACACATTTCTCAACATACTCGTAGGCACATTTTACATAAACACAATACTAGTATTCATTTTGAATGTGAAAAGGTTAAATATTCAAGAAAAAATATGTATCAAATGTTGTACTTACATTTTATTGGTGGTTCCATACTAGCACCCTGGTCTTCCCAAAGCTTGGCCTTAAGGTCAGTTCGCCTGTACCCACTTAATTTGCAGTCCCAGATCATTGGATGTACTTGCAAGAACTCCAGCATACTCTCCTCCTGTTCTGCGTTGAGTGAAAAAACAATCTTCTTAGCCCTCTTCTTTGCCTGCAGCTGATTAGGCTGGCTGGTGGAGTTGGAGGCAACAGAATCGACAGAGCCTTCACGGGATGGAGGAGTCGGTGAGCGAGGTTCTCTCGATTGCGATCGGCTGGTAGGAGGAGAGTCATTGGCAGGTTGGTTGCACTGGTCAGGCTGGTTTGACTGGACATGCTGATCAAGCTGGTCTTGCTGTTCTTCAGGTGGTGGTGATGGTTTGGAAGGTTGATGCATACTGAGTTTCCCTCTCCCTCTCCCTCTGGAAAGTGCCTTAGACCGTTTGGGTGGCATGGTACGTAGATGCTGACTGAATGAGGAAATTCCTAAAAAGCGGCGAGGTATTTGTACTGTTATGTCACGTGAGTGTTAGACACACCAAGCACGTTGTGCATGCGCTACTCATAGGCTACCCATACGCTGGACATTCGTCGAGAACGTCAGACACTCGTTGAAAATACGCCCAGATACGCTCCCATAAGTTATGTATAAGTTAAAGATACGCTATACATACGTTGGACATACGTTGGACATACGTTCTGTATACGTTAGATTCGTTGTGTATACGTTATGTATGCGACCAATCCACAACAAATTTGATTTTTAGGTACCCGGGTCGACGTATGCCGGCGTATGGACACTTTTTCAAAAAAAAATCATTCGTTCGGCATACGTTAAGTCCATACGTTGTAGTGTGACAGGGCCTTGAGGTTGACTTGAAATGGTTTTTACCATTGACACATACGCATTTTCGTTCTTTTTTTTTTTGGCGTGGGGGGGGGGGGGGGGGGGGTTAATTGACTGTGAAATTTGTGTGTATACCTATTCATTGCCATCAACTTTCAATTTAAATACCTAATACTGAATATATTTTAACGCTGCTATGATGTTATACAAGACTGTATGAAAAAATATTATCTGCATCTGCGAAAAGTATATTGAATAATATATAGCCCTCAATAAGGTGTTGAACTTATAGTCATAGAAAAACAAAAGTCTATGAAATAAATCCGTGTGATTCGGTTGAAATTGCGAATACAAAACATATCGTTTTGTGTCATTATTCAATAATAGATATATAACTGGGCGTTGTTAAACAAACCATTTGCGAGCGTTAAAGAAACAGATCAGCGTGCAAATTCATACAATTTAATCCACATCTAGGTGTATAGGTAGAACCCTTTGTTATACATCGGACAAACAGTATACACCTGGCTCATGTGTGATGTGTGTGCGGGTAGATCTTAATCTACACTTGTCGAAAACATCAACGACAGTACTTGTAGAAAACAGCTGAATATATTATGTACACAACATACCGACTCCAGTTAAACAGTTAGTACTATATTGCTTACGTGATTTGTAAGAAAAATTGATCATGAAATAATTTCTCAACAGGTGTTGCACTTGCAGGAGGCTGACCTGGAAATATGTTTGTTTTATTCTACATGAACTACATCAAACTGCATTTATAATAGAAGATATATAATATGTTTAAGATGCGTGTTTCATCCTTAGGGGATTTACACGCATCAGTCAGGTGCAAACTCATAAAGTGATAGTATAACCAGTGATACTGCTAATTCAGTGGCTATCTAGATTTTGATATGGATTTAGATCATAGAGAAATGAATCTTATATCAAAATGTTTGTATAAGATGACAAGAAGAATCCTGGAATCACTGTTTATTTTGTAATCTAATGATCTCCTGAAGCAACAATGATTCTAGATATTTTCTAAACCATGGGGAAAACGCAGTTTGATGAAAGAATCTTGACCATTTGTTAGGTTTATGCTGTATCCTGTGATTCATGTTGGATAATTGTACTTTCAACGATACTTCTGTTAATACGGCGATAACATGTAGTTTTTACTATGAGTTTTTTCTAGCCAATATTCAACCCATTCTTCATTCTAGGCAACTGACTGTCTGTAAATGTTAAGGGTATATTTTTATTTTCAATACAATGTAATGCCGCCATGCAGCGGAGGTGTACACTAATTACATGATGCCAACATAATGAAAGATCTGCCTGGTGGTTGTTATTTATTCTGCATCCAAATCAAGATGTTACATGGTACATGCCATAGGACATTAATGTAGAGTTATGCTATATTATATACATATAGTACTATCATCTTCATGAATATGTGACTAATGAATCCTGATAAGCTTATGCATTTGTTCAGTCTGGTCAGGATCGCCCTTGTCCATGCAGTTTTAAATTCTTCCTGAGAGTAAGTTTGAAAGAAAGCCAACTTAAGTATGAAATATAAATGAAATCGGTATTGATTGAAAATCTCTGAGTATTGCATGACACATCGACGTGTGCCGTTATCTAGTTATCCCAGCTGTCACGAATGCACAATATTGCAGATATGAATAATTTATTTGACAAAAACACACCTGAACATCTATTTGTTATCTATTTATCCCAGCTGTCATGAATGCAGAATAATGCAGATCTGAATGTATTACTTGACAGAAACCCACCTGAACATGTTGTTATATATTTATACAAACTGCCATGTCTTCCCCCATGAACAAAGTGTTGTTTGATTATAACAAATTTAAGCAGAATGTTGCTCATCTGAATTTAAATAAGAGAAAATGATAACAAATATCATCATTTGTTAAATTAAATTTACTTTTATAACAAGGCATACTTCGATTGTGATGCTAGTTTGTTGTTGTTATTTGTTAAAAGTCATTCAACACTTCAGTTATACAACACAGATAGACCGGAGCTTGCGTATCCAAACAACCAAGAGTACTAAAGAGTAGGCTTGACTATTGTCAATTGAGAATTGGTATTGCACCGACAGGAACTCGGACATTGATCTCGGAGTACGCTGACATATGCTGGCATGAATGTGTACCGTACAGCTAGTGTATTGATGGCGCACGCGTTACATACTTCTAACGTATGTCTGACGTACCTGCAACGTATATATATACATCTTGGTGTATGCCTGACGATTGAGTAACGTATACATAACGAACAACTAGCGTATGATTGGCGGTACGGAAAGCGTATCCCCTGCGTATTGCCATCGTTTTGATAGTGTATTTAGAGGACCCCATTTTTAGATATTCTACAGTTCTTCTTGGACTTATATGGGCATTTTCTCACGTGATAGCGGAACGCTTGACATGAGCAGTTCATACGCTACTCATTCGCTAGCCATTTGCAGACTACGCTGGTAATACGCTTTACATACGCTGGCGATACGCTACTCATACGCTACTCATAGGTTCAATACGGTAAGTATACAAACAATTCTCAATTTTCAAGGGCGTTTGGTGCGTATGAAAATTTATTTATGAATTTTCATACGCAACTTATACGTTTCTCTCATACGCAATAGTGTGACCGGGCCATTATTTTGCACCACCATTAAATAACCAAGGCGGACGATCTTCCACTTCACCACCGAGGCGGCATCATATTAGTAGATGGGCAAAATGATAGTAAGGATAATTACCCGGTGTGTACTACTTGTAGTGTTAACATGTCAAATCGCCAAATTAGCCCGACTGCTTTTAAAGGGACCACCTACAAATTTACTTTTTTGACCAAAGTAGCTAAATATCAACCTGTACACGTACTCCTTCTTGTCATAGTCAACATCATTTAACAGAAACATCTAAAAAGCTTGTTTAAGTAATATGTGAACAATGTATAACAGACGAGTGCACTGGCTGATCTAGAGCTACACTGTCAACAAGAGTCAACTAGTACTTTGTTCAAATGAATGTCAACTGGATCATTGCAAAATAATGTATGACTTGCAAAATAATATATCTCATACACTGAACATTTTCAAATATTCCTTTAGTTGTTATAGCAAAATATTATTTGTATTATCCTCATCTATCTTCTTCTACTTTAAGCTTGCTTTGCATTATTCATAACTCATGAAAAGAGAATCGCTTAAACATTATCCAACTCACATAAGCATCAATCCTGCAACCCTCAGTATAAAATACGGATCCTACCAAACCAACATTAAAAAGGCGCTATGTTTTGAAGATAAACGATCGAATCAAGCCTTTTATCGAATGTTGTTGTTACTGAAAAAATGAACCAACCACATCAATTTAACACCCTTTCCTACATGCAAACGTTTTCTGACTCCCCCGCAGCATACGATTTTTTACTCCTTTTGTCACAATGTTTTCATCTTTTTTTCAGTAACTATACTTTCAATTGTAGACATCTTCCATATTCTTTCCTATATGTTTTCAAAGGCGTCTGCTGCAGTT
This sequence comes from Serripes groenlandicus, assembly GCA_031761405.1. NCBI lineage: Eukaryota > Metazoa > Mollusca > Bivalvia > Cardiida > Cardiidae > Serripes > Serripes groenlandicus. The sequence goes on along the minus strand of JASEVX010000001.1, from coordinate 105,554,091 downwards.
TTACTGTATTTGAGAAGGGCGTTAAATGTAGTATATCCATATTGAGCAAGTAGTGTACATTATGGATACCGTCAAGCGAAATTAAGTGGACCTATAAGTCTAGATCTAAATCTAGCTCTAGATAAGGGACGTGTTGCATGGTTTAGAAATTAAGTGGACCTATAAGTCTAGATCTAAATCTAGCTCTAGATAAGGGACGTGTTGCATGGTTTAGAAATTAAGTGGACCTATAAGTCTAGATCTAAATCTAGCTCTAGATAAGGGACGTGTTGCATGGTTTAGAAATTAAGTGGACCTATAAGTCTAGATCTAAATCTAGTTCTAGATAAGGGACGTGTTGCATGGTTTAGAAATTAAGTGGACCTATAAGTCTAGATCTAAATCTAGCTCTAGATAAGGGACGTGTTGCATGGTTTAGAAATTAAGTGGACCTATAAGTCTAGATCTAAATCTAGCCCTAGATAAGGGACGTGTTGCATGGTTTAGAAATTAAGTGGACCTATAAGTCTAGATCTAAATCTAGCTCTAGATAAGGGACGTGTTGCAGGGTTTAGAAATTAAGTGGACCTATAAGTCTAAATCTAAATCTAGCTCTAGATAAGGGACGTGTTGCATGGTTTAGAAATTAAGTGGACCTATAAGTCTAGATCTAAATCTGGCTCTAGATAAGGGACGTGTTGCATGGTTTAGAAATTAAGTGGACCTATAAGTCTAGATCTAACTCTAGATAAGGGACGTGTTGCATGGTTTAGAAATTAAGTGGACCTATAAGTCTAGATCTAAATCTGGCTCTAGATAAGGGACGTGTTGCATGGTTTAGAAATTAAGTGGACCTATAAGTCTAGATCTAAATCTAGCTCTAGATAAGGGACGTGTTGCAGGGTTTAGAAATTAAGTGGACCTATGTACAGTTGTCACAAATACTTTAAATTTGGGGTTTCGTAGAACGCTGCTCAAATCTCGTATTCGCCAGAAGTTAAGTTTATCGGTTTTTGAACGGAGTTTAGGCTCAGTATAATAAGCAATCAAAGTTTTACTACAAGTGTATCAACCAGAACAGCTTATAAACCTGATGCATAGACATACCTGGAGTTACATTGGTAGCAAATATCTAATGCTCTTGTTTTCTGCATTTAGTCTCTAATATAGACGTTCATTGCTGCAATAGCCTGCCATAGCGAAATGTACGTATTTACAGACGTGTTATATATGACACGACTCCATTTCACTTGTCACTACTCCTAAACAACTCTTATATTACAAATCGGTACCTCAAAATTATTTCGACAACATGCGTAACGGTCTTGTATTTAAGAGTGAATGAAAACATAGAAACAAAATCTTCCTCTATAGATAAGCATTTTCATGACGCGCACTCTCAGCATTTTCGATTCAGAAGATATGATCCAAATGGAATATTCATGTTCCGTATACTATTACCGTATCTATTTGAAATTTACGAGCATGTTAACTGTGAAAAGACCGGTTGACATGCACATAGAACATTATGTTCAATATATACATGGATCTACATAAATGTTTTAGTATATCTTGTAACATGTTACATATATAATTGAGTATGTGAGCATATATAAATGCATCTGCATATAGTGCATTCGGAGTTGATCCCGAGCTGCCTCGTAGTCTCACAAGAGCATTCACTATCCGTCTGCATGTTATTAAGTCCTTTTTGCATATTTTGGCAAACAAGAGAACCATGCTGTAATGCTCACCTGGTTTAAAAGGTTGTAATTGTTTGCATAGTGTTTAATGCCTCATTCAACAATACATCGTGTCCTGGGTAAGTTACCAGTACTACTGATCCATTTATCCTGACACCAGCGAGTCAGACGTAATACTAAGCATACAACCTCACTATATACATACAAGAAAAACCCCAACCGCGCAGTCTGATCTGGCTCTGGTTTAATAATTTTATACACTTGTAATAATAACGATAAGGTTGGTTTTCGCATGGAGAGGTTCAACTAATATAAAACTAACCGAAGCCAACCATTACGCAATTAGCGAATTATTCAACTAATTGATACAGCGCATGCAAGAGACATTCAGAATTTAACATCTTTTAAAAATCACAGTTGGTACGGTATTACACTTAAGAGCCGTTGTTTTTTCAAACACATAAAAGGTAAATTGTGTTGTTTGACCATTTGAGGTATGACTTTGATACAGACATGAACCACTGTGGGGAAGGATACATTGCTCTCAATAATACATTTATTATGTTATCACAATGTTCGGAAAAGGCGAACAATAATGTCTATTTCCGGGTTAAAGAATCATCCGACGGAGTGTTGTAGAAGAATAACCTATGGTCAACAAATATGTTTAAATGAAATAATTCACACTCTTAGCAGATTTAATTCGATGATTGATTTCCGTACTATTATGAAGTAATAGAATATATTATACAACTGATATAAACCGTTTTCCCATATGCAACCACTCTGCATTAGAAGACTATGAAAATATCTAGGCTCAAATCAATATAATGAAAATATAATTATTGAATAAATATAAAAACAGTGTTGCAAAGGAAAAATTGCTCATTATCGGCACTTTCTTTTAATGCAACAGTGTTTTCAAAAGTCGTCAGCCGCACAAACGTAAAAAAAATATCTGAAAGTGGGAGATTTAAGACATATTTCAGTCTTATAGTCTTGATTTGCGGGAAATACGTATACAAACGACATTAACAAAGGATAATCCATCGAAAACCATCTGAAGTAATACTGCCATCAGGGTGTTATCATGAAAACATCAATAGTATCAAGATAATTGCTTTGTTGAAGGTATGACATAGATTGTTGTGGGGATAAAAGACAGCAAGAGATTTGTATATATCGCAAATAGCATCTTTAGGACTGATTGTAACAGATAACAGGGACTTTATTAATGGACATTGTGGATATCAATTTGCTATATAAAGTTTGCCATTTAGATGCATCATTGTAGTCCAATTTACATTCCGTTGTTATTTAGATTGTTCACAAAAAATATGCATGCAATTTCTTATTAATAGAAAGAAATGCTTTTTAGCAGCAACTGCTTGATTCAAACAAATTCCGGGAATCATGTCGAAATCAGTATCCGACTCGTTATAGGTTTTAAGGTAGTGTTGAAATTGCATATCAATTATCGATTAATCGGAGTGCTGTTGCCTTAAGTCTCAACTAATTTATTCTGTTCAACAGTTTTGAAATATGTACTAACAGTAGTAATTCTCGATGTAGTCCTTTAAAAAAGTACTAACCCCGAAAGCGTCTGAACATTTTGAAATCTTGACTAAATTCACTTGGGAGTTTCTGATCCGGCACCTGGAATGACAACGCTCTACCTGTTTTCAACGCGTATGGTTGATGCTAACAACGTATTCAACGCTTCTTTAATTGTATCCAATTTTGTGTAAGCATTTTCTATTCAAGTTCCGACATATTGCTTGCAGTCGTATTTCTTCTATGTTTCCTTTTACAATGGATGGGTTTCGAAGACATTGTGTAATGACAAACAAAGCTTTAGAACGGTCTAAATACACATGCGTATATGTTGGAAGTTGGTATACATATTTAGAGTGAACGTCCATACTATGTGCACTTTCAGTTGATACTTCTGTTAGTAATTATAAATATTTTGTTTTGTTTGAGTGTATAATGTAAGTTTTATTCTGGCGTTTCTTTTGTAGGTTACCAGTACTGTTGATCCATTTATCCTGACATCAGTAAGTCAGTCTTAATGCATACCCCCCCCCCCCCCTTCACGTTCCAGAGCAACAAGGAATGGAATCCATTAATACAAATTTCAAAGGCTTTGTTATAACTCAATCGGGGATCGAACCAGCAGCCTCCTACATCGAGGTGGTCGCTCTAACCCTCAACATACAGATGATCTGGTCAAAATTGAGTAAGTAAATTCATGTTGAGTAGGTTTGTGATTGGATTCCTCCAGAAGAAACTATTTCACAGAGAGCTTAAAATGTTATAACAATATTGATTGAATGCAATAAATCTAATGTAAGTGATCTAGTTTTGTTTCCCATGGGGGTTTATCTACCACGTACAATACATTTTATATGTTGATTGGCTATTAACGTAATTGCCCTCTAACACGTCTTGTGTGTGAACTATGATTGGAGGTCACCAGGTTAGCAACGAATATACTGAAGACGAGGAACATGACATTTTATCGTGATTTAATTATACTGGTTATCTAATTGTATTTGTGTTGTGTTGTCGGATTATATTAATATATTAAGTCTAAAAAACAAAATTTAACTTTATGAATGAGTCCGGTAAAGTTTTATATATAATGAAAATGACAACACATTTGTGTAACGAAAATTAAGAAAGTATAACGATATTATTTTATAAACTTGCACTTATGATAAATAAATATGGCTAAATGATAAAACTTGACCTGTTCAACATAACACCAAAGTTATGGACTTAAAAGTGATATGTTACGTTACGACATTACAAAAAGTTTTCATTTAATACTGGCATTGTAAACTTCAAAGGAAAAGAAATGTTTTAAGATTACATATTTTCCTGCGTCTATGAAACTTCATTCCTGTTGGAGATAACTATCTTCAAATGTTTTAGTATTTTCAGGAAGGTGGAATATCTTTAATGAGAACGAGGGTAATCATTGTATGCCTTAATTGAACTAGACATACCATATGAATGTATTTTTACCTCTGTAAATCCTAAGAAACAAACTAATGGTGCATTATAGATATAAATGTAATCCTATATGTTTATAAGCAACTTCTTTGTAATCATCAGTGACTTGATCTGCGATTCATTAAACAACATAATTCGAAATGATAACATATAGCAAAACAAGTATATACCTTGCCTTTAAAAATATTAAAATGATGAATAAATAAACTGCATACTGTTCATAACTATAAAGCATTTTGAGTAGAATGTTCCGTTCAGACAAACTAATTATTGTGTTCGAGTATATAGCATTTAACAAGACATACAACGAACCGAAAGAAAGACAAAATAATAAACTTTAATAATACAATTATATTTTTCTTTATCTTAACCTCTCGGCCCTGATTGTCTAGAATGCCATGTTATCTTTCCGAGAGGCTGGTTGTACTTATTACCCTGGTCTACTGGCTGATTGTGTAACCATTTGGAGCTAAAAATGATATGAAAGAAAAACCACGTCGAATTCTATTTTTATGCTAATATATACTGTTTTTTATCTTAATTCCAATGGTTATTAAATTATATCATATCTCTAGCAATAAGACGTATTCTGTATCCGTCTACATGGCACTATTCATTACAAGCGACTAAACAAGATACTCTTGTCAGCTTGTGTACTTGCATAACAAGTATATGTCCACCTTCCTTTGCTACCAAAACAACTCTCTCATTAGCATATGGTTATCTCTTTCTTATTATTTGTATTAGATGTCCAAGTTACGGATTCGCATTGCAATCATGCAAGCTTACCATTGACAACTTACTAGATGTTGGTAGGATTGGTGGCTATTTCGAAATGGACACCATAAGCCAATTGTAAAGAATATATAACATTAATTATTTTTCTTTGGCTTTCATTTCTGTAAAGCAAGGTACCTTGTCCGTCGTTTGTTCGTATGTCGGTTCATCATACTTTGAATTAAACAATAATAATTATCGTGGATTTTCTTCTACATACGACACGTGTGTTTTCTTGTTACCAAGGACCATGTGGCTGAGTTAGACGCAATACAAATGGCAGCCTCAGTCGGACCCTTGTTTGCCCCGTAAGAGCCGGCTAAATGGATCATAACGATTGGAGTCGATGTAACTCTTGAACTTCTCCAGCAGGGGTTATGGTATTGGTTTCATACATTAATGTATTATATATCGATGTACATATAAGGTATTTGACCAATGTCATCTTCCTTGTACACCGTGATATGACCTTAACTGTTGAAAGTGGCGCACAACCCCAAACCAACTAAATTATTGTTATCAAACAAAGATTGTTAACGATATAGAAAAAGGGATAGAGAAACAGTGGATACTATACATCAACTGAAAATGATATGGCGCGGGTTCTGTCTAAGTTGATGTATTGCTGCATTATTGTATTAGGTACGTCCGTCAAAAGCAAATAAACTTAGAGCAAACTATTGAGCACTTCCGACAATTACATAGAAAATGAGCATTTTAACTATTTGATATCAGACGCTATTGATATATTGTTTTATAAATATGTACACACACTACCTGTAAGTATACAGAGAAACGTGAACATTTATAAGTCATTTTACAGCGCGTACATGATATATATAGACAGCTAAAAAGAGTTGTGCTTTTCTAATATAATTGTGTGCACACAACAAAGAAGTTGAAATATGTTACACAGATAAACAATTTCGGACAAAGGTTGACGTTAGCACTAAAAATAAGTCCATGTTAGATTATATACATCTTTATTGCCTCCATTTTCTGAAGAGTTACATATAATAAATTACATAATGGTTACAATTACAGTTACATGTATACAACTAATAGAAAGTAAACAATAGATAATAAAAAGAAATTATGAGAAAACGGCATGTATTGAGTCTTTTCACCCCAAAACAGACCCAATGAGATTTAACGATGAAATAATTCGCTAGGTGAATATCAGAGGAGATCTCAGTCAGTCTATATTAATATTAATATGCGGAGGTGTAGACAGTCTGTAATCTTCGCTGATCGGCAGTTTCTGAGGTCTGTTTTAGAGTGACCCGGCTCCACCTGTTCAAATGCTATATAAGTACAAAGTAGCTGTTTAACAGTAAGTACAATATGTGTGTGCTTATCGAGGCTCTTTCAAAGTTTAACCAAAGGGCTTCGATAGTACATACTATATTTAGGTGACGCGGTCACTGTTCCCAAGTAGGATCAGCATGTGGATAGGTTGAACTTTCTCCGAAAGCGAAATAGAAACAACAACAGAGGGATTGGTAAAGTGACCACTAAGCTCTTAATACGCGTCTTGTTACATTTCTAAGTGTATACTTTTGTCAGGAGATCGGCACAGATAGTTAGAAACGAAGGGTACAGTTCGACTTTTAACACATTGATAAGTTTGTCATCTATTTTGCCAAGCATGTATGTGATGAGTTCGTGTCTAGGTAAACATAATAGCATAGCACATAAATCAGAACTTAATGAATGGTTTTCGTCATAGAACTCGTTCCATAGTCGATGCCCGTCCGTTAGGGGACATTCAAATAGTAAATGTTCTATTTCCTGCAGACACGGATGCTGACAACGTAGACAGACTTCCGGTTGGTTTGGTGGTCGCTTACAACATATATTAGCCAGAAATTTCATGCGGGACAATGTAAACGGGTGTAACTTAGCTACTGTCCAAATAGTTTGACTGGCGAAGGTGACTGTGGCACTGTTTGAATGTAGTAAAGTCCGAAGAAGCGTCCATTCGGTCAACCCAGGTTGATTCTTCGCGTGCGTGTACAGCTCGGTAACACATAGTTTTCCAAATTTGTTTCGAAGGGAAAACACCAGATGTTTTGAACGTTGCTAGGTACGCTGTAAGGTCATATTTGTCCAGTATTAGATGAATGTCAGAGACGAAACCAAGATGTGTAGTATTACAGATATCGTATTGAAATAACCTCAGCAGATATAGTTTGTAACACACTTCACCAGTACCTGGGACAAAGATGAGATTAGCCCTATTAATCGAATTTTTCCAAATCGGTGGTACCGATATTTAAGTTCTTGAATAATTAAATGGATTTTTGCAACAAAACCATAAGTGAGAAAATAAAATTGTAAACCACAATTTACACCGCACTAGAAAGCATACTGATCTAGATCTACTTTGATCGCAAATTATTTGCACAATTGTACATTACGACATAAGTAAATGTTGTTAGTCGTATATAGAGGGATGGGGGTTTTACATTTTGTAAGATATTTATTACATTTGTTATCTATGTAAAGTGTACCTCACTATCGTTTCTATGAAACATTTGACGATGTGTATATTGACAGGTGTCACACAATGTTTTCCTGGTTGAATAAAGAGCGGTGTAACCAGGGGCAAAATCTGCACTTAACTAAAATTAACATTATTCAAAACGTATAAAAGTGACAAATAACACATACTTATAATGCATCACATTAAGGATGCTATATCTCTCAGTATATCAAAACAACAATCTTACAATGCAGAAAACCGATTGTACTGAACAAGAAAGATGTATTTGATAAAGATTTTAGAGCCAAAGAAATAGGAATTCGTGTTACAAACATGACTGCAAATAATTTATTTAAATATCCTGTTTATAGCCAGATTCTGACGTTAGTTCTTTTCAAATCATATATCAATTTGAAATGGAAATTCAATGGAAATAACTTAGGATATTCAGTCATACCTAATTGTTTGGACATAAGTTTTTAAATTAGTATTCAATTGAATAAGGTTGCATATGTTTGTGCATTCACACACTTGTTGTTGTTTAGATTATGAGAGATATTCAATGATCTGAAGGAATTCAATCAAACCCGGTATGCGTGATATTTCTTAAACATGTTCAGCTGCATTTGACATATATAATTGTTTGAAGGACCACATGTGTCGCTTTCCAAACTGTCATATGACGGAGAATGAATTTCAGTAATACCTCAGTCATATTTGCCGCGGCAGCCGTTGGGTCTTAAATAACTACGGCCAATAGCAAATTATAGGGCCGCCGCAGCACTCACCACGGTCACATACTGTAGCAGTCCCATATGCTAGGGAAGCCGCACGGGGTATTTTGAATTTGTGGAGACAGAAAACCTGCGGCTGCCGTACGGCCTTTGAAGTGATGAGGCACGGTCGCCAAATATCACATCATATTTTATATTATCATACCATATCATATGTCGAACACTTACCACGTACGGATGGAGTGCTGCGTAGCCACATGTTGTGACACATACCGCAATGCCACCGTACGGGTACCGTAGGCCGCCTTAATGCTGCCTGCCGCAATTGTAATTCATAAGACCCTAGGGCAGCCGCAAGTCCACCGTTCGCCCGATGTATGGTCGCTGTTGAATCGCTCTACGGCATGGCTACGGCATGTCTAATTGCTTACGGCGAACCTAGAAATGAAAAAGGGTTATAACTCACTCCGCGCCTAATCCTACGGCGACCCCTACGGCCTGTCCAATATAGTGATAAACCCTAGAGTGACCCTAAGGCCACCGCAGATCCTCTGAGGCCGCTGCATGAATCTCTCGATGTCGGGGGCCTATTGCCGCCGGATCCTAGCTGTAGAGCAAACGTCATTGAGGCAGAAGTCTCCCAGCCAAAGCAGTCGACATAATACCCTATTTAAGTTAATTCATTAGCAATTTGCTTAACGAGTTCTGTGGAACATTATTATTATAACACAAGTAGAGGTGCAAATCATGTAATCAGGATCCTAAAAATACTTCAGTAACTCAAAGTAGCACTACTTAACCATTTGGAAAGGTAAACACTTAGTATGCGTACATTGCAAACCCAATTATGTATATTTATAGACGCCTCAAGAAATTCAAAGTTTATTGTAGTATAGGCTACCGTCCCAGTGTCATACATACATACATACATTTATATGCATGGGTTGTCACAATTATATTGATTTTTTTAAAGCCGTATCTTTTTCTAAAGGCAAAGTAATTCAATATTGACAAGTTTCGAGTAGTTGTTGTATCTGCGCTTGTCATCAGTTCGTGGAATTTGCTCAAATTAGGATTGAAACCCAAGAAAATCGATATAAACTTTAAATTCAAATCTGTATATAGTGGACATACCAAGGTAAAGTGATTCAACGATATTTTCACAATAAACACATGTTCTCAAATCTCTTTCCAGTCCAATATGTCGCCGTTTCTTTACCATTAGGTTATGTGATTAAGATCAGAATGAAGAAAGACTCTTTCTAAATTTAGTGTTATATACTACCGACAAGTACTATTGGTTTAAAATGCATATCAAAGCAAAATTAACTTGAACAATAGGAAAGCCAGGTTTAAATGAATTGATCCCTTAATTTTCTTCCATAAGTCGTTAGGAAATAAGTAGTATTAGCTATATCTTGACTTTGCCAAACATAACCAAAACCATTCAAGAAGAGGTTATTTGTTTACTCTTGTCACCCAAATAGAAAATCCTAGCTCATCAACATATTTTAACGAAGACTAATCAAAGCAGGATGTCATATCAATTTGGACTTTACTTTTTACGGAGCAATGCAACAAGGCTAATTGTTTTGAATAATTATTTCGTCATTTATCAACCTCTCGTAATGGTAGGCTTTGGACTTTTTATGCCCCCGGAATCATAGATTCGGTGGGCATATAGTGTTTGGCCTGTCTGCACGTCTGTCTGTCTGTCTGTCTGTCTGTCTGTCTGTCTGTCTGTCTGTCTGCACGTCTGTCTGTCTGTCTGTCTGTCTGTCTGTCTGTCTGTCTGCACGTCTGTCTGCACGTCTGTCTGTCTGCACAAAAAAAACTTTAACCTTGACCACTACTTTTGAACCATAACAGGTACGGCTACCATATTTCACATGTGTATTTCTTGTGACATGACCTTTCTGTCAGTACCAACATTTTTGACCTTGCGACCTTGACCTTTGACCTAGATGTTGCCATTCTCGAAAAAAACTTTAACCTTGGCCATTACTTTTGAACCATAACAGGTACGGCTACCATATTTCACATGTGTATTTCTTGTGACATGACCTTTCTGTCAGTACCAACATTTTTGACCTTGCGACCTTTACCTTTGACCTAGATGTTGCCATTCTCGAAAAAAACTTTAACCTTGGCCATTTCTTTTGAACCATAACAGGTACGGCTACCATATTTCACATGTGTATTTCTTGTGACATGACCTTTCTGTCAGTACCAACATTTTTGACCTTGCGACCTTGACCTTTGACCTAGATGTTGCCATTCTCGAAAAAAACTTTAACCTTGGCCATTTCTTTTGAACCATAACAGGTACGGCTACCATATTTCACATGTGTATTCCTTGTGACATGACCTTTCTGTCAGTACCAACATTTTTGACCTTGCGACCTTGACCTTTGACCTAGATGTTGCCATTCTCGAAACAAACTTTAACCTTGGCCATTTCTTTTGAACCATAACAGGTACGGCAACCATATTTCACATGTGTATTCCTTGTGACATGACCTTTCTGTCAGTACCAACATTTGTGACCTTGCGACCTTGACCTTTGGCCTAGATGTTGCCATTCTCGAAAGAAACTTTAACCTTGGCCATTACTTTTGAACCATAACAGGTACGGCTACCATATTTCACATGTGTATTCCTTGTGACATGACCTTTCTGTCAGTACCAACATTTTTGACCTTGCGACCTTGACCTTTGACCTAGATGTTGCCATTCTCGAAAAAAACTTTAACCTTGGCCATTTCTTTTGAACCATAACAGGTACGGCTACCATATTTCACATGTGTATTTCTTGTGGCATGACCTTTCTGTCAGTACCAACATTTTTGACCTTGCGACCTTGACCTTTGACCTAGATGTTGCCATTCTCGAAAAAAAACTTTAACCTTGGCCATTACTTTTAAACCATAACAGGTATGGCTACCATATTTCACATGTGTATTCCTTGTGACATGACCTTTCTGTCAGTACCAACATTTTTGACCTTGCGACCTTGACCTTTGACCTAGATGTTGCCATTCTCGAAAAAAACTTTAACCTTGGCCATTTCTTTTGAACCATAACAGGTACGGCTACCATATTACACATGTGTATTCCTTGTGACATGACCTTTCTGTCAGTACCAACATTTTTGACCTTGCGACCTTGACCTTTGACCTAGATGTTGCCATTCTCGGATTTTTTTTTTAACCTTGGCCATTACTTTTGAACCATAACAGGTATGGCTACCATATTTCACATGTGTATTCCTTGTGACATGACCTTTCTGTCAGTACCAACATTTTTGACCTTGCGACCTTGACCTTTGACCTAGATGTTGCCATTCTCGAAAAAAACATTAACCTTGGCCATTACTTTTGAACCATAACAGGTATGGCTACCATATTTCACATGTGTATTCCTTGTGACATGACCTTTCTGTCAGTACCAACATTTTTTACCTTGACCTTTGACCTAGATGTTGCCATTCTCGAAAAAAACATTAACCTTGGCCATTACTTTTGAACCATAACAGGTACGGCTACCATATTTCACATGTGTATTACTTGTGACATGACCTTTCTGTCAGTACCAACATTTTTGACCTTGCGACCTTGACCTTTGACCTAGATGTTGCCATTCTCGAAAAAAACTTTAACCTTTGCCATTTCTTTTGAACCATAACAGGTACGGCTACCATATTTCACATGTGTATTTCTTGTGACATGACCTTTCTGTCAGTACCAACATTTTTGACCTTGACCTTTGACCTAGATGTTGCTATTCTCGAAAAAAACCTTTAACCTTGACCATTTCTTTTGAACCATAACAGGTACGGCTACCATATTTCACATGTGTATTTCTTGTGACATGACCTTTCTGTCAGTACCAACATTTTTGACCTTGCGACCTTGACCTTTGACCTAGATGTTGCCATTCTCGAAAAAAACTTTAACCTTGGCCATTACTTTTGAACCATAACAGGTACGGCTACCATATTTCACATGTGTATTCCTTGTGACATGACCTTTCTGTCAGTACCAACATTTTTGACCTTGCGACCTTGACCTTTGGCCTAGATGTTGCCATTCTCGAAAAATACTTTAACCTTGGCCATTACTTTTGAACCATAACAGGTACGGCTACCATATATCACATGTGTATTCCTTGTGACATGACCTTTCTGTCAGTACCAACATTTTTGACCTTGCGACCTTGACCTTTGACCTAGATGTTGCCATTCTCGAAACAAACTTTAACCTTGGCCATTTATTTTGAACCATAACAGGTACGGCTACCATATTTCACATGTGTATTTCTTGTGACATGACCTTTCTGTCAGTACCAACATTTTTGACCTTGCGACCTTGACCTTTGACCTAGATGTTGCCATGATCGAAAAAAAACTTTAACCTTGGCCATTACTTTTGAACCATAACAGGTATGGCTACCATATTTCACATGTGTATTCCTTGTGACATGACCTTTCTGTCAGTACCAACATTTTTGACCTTGCGACCTTGACCTTTGACCTAGATGTTGCCATTCTCGAAAAAAACTTTAACCTTGGCCATTTCTTTTGAACCATAACAGGTACGGCTACCATATTACACATGTGTATTCCTTGGGACATGACCTTTCTGTCAGTACCAACATTTTTGACCTTGCGACCGTGACCTTTGACCTAGATGTTGCCATTCTCGAAAAAAAACTTTAACCTTGGCCATTACTTTTTAACCATAACAGGTACGGCTACCATATTTCACATGTGTATTTCTTGTGACATGACCTTTCTGTCAGTACCAACATTTTTGATCTTGCGACCTTGACCTTTGACCTAGATGTTGCCATTCTCAAAAAAACCTTTAACCTTGACCAAAATTACTTTTGAACCATAATAGCTTGTGACATGACCTTTCTGTCAGCACCAACAATTTTCACCTTGCGACCTTGACCTTTGACCTAGATGTTGCCATTCTCGAAAAAAAACTTTAACCTTGACCACTACTTTTTAACCATAACAGGTACGGCTACCATATTTCACATGTGTATTTCTTGTGACATGACCTTTCTGTCAGTACCAACATTTTTTACCTTGCGACCTTGACCTTTGACCTAGATGTTGCCATTCTCAAAAAAACCTTTAACCTTGACCAAAATTACTTTTGAACCATAACAGCTTGTGACATGACCTTTCTGTCAGCACCAACAATTTTCACCTTGTGACCTTGACCTTTGACCTAGATGTTGCCATTCTCGAAAAAAAACTTTAACCTTGACCACTTCTTTTGAACCATAACAGGTATGGCTACCATATTTCACATGTGTATTCCTTGTGACATGACCTTTCTGTCAGTACCAACATTTTTGACCTGGCGACCTTGACCTTTGACCTAGATGTTGCCATTCGGGGGCATCAGTGTTTCACAAACACATCTTGTTTTAAACCTGCATATAGTTCTTCGGCAAAGACAGCATGATCAGTTCCATCTGAGTCAATATGTTGTTTATAACGTTTAAAATGATTATTTCCAAATTCAATTAAAAAAGGTTTTTGATTACATTTGGCAAATACTTTAGTGTGTTATTTATTATGGGTCATACTGTATTGCAAGGACGACTTTTACAATAAAGACCAATACATGTATTGGAGTTGTAGAGTATTTATAATGGTGATTGGTCGCGGTCTTCAATGGGGTTTGTAATAAGGGGAATTAAAGAAGACTATGCTACACAATTTGTTTTTTTTAAGGAGGTCTCCATAATTCCAAAATGACCTTTGACAAACAATTCGATAACAACATGACCTTGAACCAGAAGATAGACATTCAAACACTATAAAGAGCTATATAGCTAGGCAATAAGGTAGTGTATCTCTTTTACAAATTGCTTATATGCATTTGTCTATTTGTTGGAAAGGTCTCTAAAATAGTTTCTTCACGTAAGGTTTATAGTTGCAAGCATATCAATATAATATGTTTGTAGATTGCACTGAAATTACACTGGAAACGTGGAATTATAGTTTAAATATTTCCAAAGCGAAACGAGCAAAAGTATGGGTATTTTTTAAATGAATTTTTTATGCAAATTTCCTTATATATATGAGCCGCCTCTAGCTATTGGATGCCTTATTGACACTCCTGTTTTGCACCTTTTAAATTTATATTAGTGTAAAACAAATGGTACTATACTGCTAGTGTATTGTCAGAAGATACATTCAGTTATACCTGACTATTCATATTAGACCCAAAATTGCTAGACGCGGCTCATTTATATCTATATAAAAGCCGCGTGAGGTGTCTTGTTGGTTGCATCTGCGGACATCGTAGTGTCAATATTATATGTTCCGACAACATATCTAAATGAAGACATACAGATATCATTGATGCAACATCTATGCACCTGAAGTGAGATCGAGACAGACACGCCATCATGCTCCATTTCGCCTGACATTGCTTATTAATGTTAACAAATGTTGCCAGTTTGCAAAGTTCCTTTCACGATAACTCGAATCTCGCGATATTCCCATGGAACTCATTATATCGTATTTTCAATATTAGTAAAATAAACAAGACATCGAAGAATTAGAATTATTTTCTTTAATTTCGCTTCCCGAGGAATAAATAATTTATTGATTGGAGTAACGTAACGTTAGCATAAACGTGAGTGCGAGCGCTTCGAAAAACATTACGTAAAACGCGGTTAAAAATCAATAATAATAAAAGATGACACAAGCAACACTAGGAATAAAATAATTAAAATTTCAGTAACTTACGAGGGGACACATACATTTATTATACAGTTGTTCATATGGTATTTTCATGGACCACGTTGTATATTACATGTAAGTAGAATGAATTGGCAATATAACATACCGTGTGTCACTTGTTAAGTTATTGTTATCGTCTCAATTAATGCGTTCATTAGCGTTCATGGATTTATCGTGTTGTAGTCAACATGTGGAACATATTGGTGTCCCGAATTATGAATCTGCAATGCTTCATAATATTGAAATATAACTTTACAAGTATTTGAACCAAATGCGAAAAGATCACAAAAGCTGCTATGCTTTTGTGAAGTCCGTTTAACAATTAAATATTATGGAAGCGAAATAAGTATTAAAAATGACTTATGAAATTGTCAAGTCAATTTTGAATGAATAGTTGAGTGTTAGGTGTGTACTTCTTTAGATATTTTTCCTAATATTACAAAAGATTAAAGGCCAAGTTTGAAGGCATCCATGTTCCAATTAAAAATAGGATGAAAACTACCTCTAACAGCAGATTTAATTTATTTACAAGGGATCCATTTATTCTCTTATTAATGTTAACCTTGGTCATACACATGTGTCCGCCCGTTTGATTTATTTACATGGGGTCTATATTTTCTCTTATTAATATTAATCTTTATCATACACATATGTCCGCCCGTTTGATTTAATTCCATTTACTATTCAATAATTTGACAAGATTATATTACAAATATAAATAAATGGCATAATTACCAAACCGCTATATAAACGAGCCCAAGATTAATGGGGTACCAGAATAGATATAATGAGATTACTAGTATTACATGGAAGAATTACTTCGTGTAGATCAGACAGATAAACCTATCGGGCGTATATCTTCCGCATGTCAAAATTGTTATAGAACAAATGTATAAGCATTTTATAAACACTGAGAGAATGACCAGTAACTTCTTTGCAATTATGATACTCGGGTTATCCTATTTATAATTGCACATATGGCACTCATAGTGTCATGTAATTCCAAACTGCAAAGAGGTCAAATGATATAAATGTATACGTTCATCGTCAGTCTTGAGTCGTTCGTGTAACTCTTAAAATTAAACATATTGTAATTTGTAACAACCAAGCCTATTTTGCTGTGACACTACATATAAAGAATCCTGTATGTGTCTTCTACTGAATTATTTAAAATAGTTCGAACCCATGTGAACTTCCGGTTTCAACAGCATCAAACAGGGGTGAAACTTATCGTTTGAAAATCTTCTCCTCTTAAATAATCAGACAGACTTTGATAATAAAATCATAGGAATGTTTCAAACAGTTACCCTTTACCAAAGTTCTTAAATCCATTTTGATTTGATTGAATGGCTGTTACAAATTGAATCTTATACGCTTATAATACAGTCACAGAAATATACCTAGAATGACCCTCCATTTTGACTGACCGACCACCAGATTCGTCCAAGTCAGGCTGAATGATAAAATACGACAGCGACAAAAAGACGGAATAATGTTACCCTTACTACAATCAACCCTTTCAATTTATATTGATTCGTGTAGAAACAAGGCTGATCGGTGAAGGAGTATGTACTTTTCTCGGCACAGCGATCCAGAGCCATAATGTTCTTCTTTTTTGTTGTTACTCCTTTATTCTTATAATTTTCAGAAAGAACGAGACAACCTTTATTTGCGACTAAAAAAGGTGAAACACCTGTTTACAGCTGGACATACTATTAAAGAATGGTATAAAAGCGTTGGCGTCAATGCTGCTAAATAGTTCTTTCTTAAATGAGAAACTTTAAGACAATTATAATATTGAGTCCAAATGGTTAATGGGTTCGGAGATTTTAAAGTATCAGAATCTTAACATACTGCATTATAGCAGATGTAACCTTTATTAAAGAAAAGACAAATTGACAAATGAATAAACAATGATACTGTTTAAATCAATGTCATCAATTCAGAATGTTTACTATTCATACTTGCACTGTCAATTTCTCTCTGAAAATACACACACTTTGTCATACAAAAAACCCGATAACATTGAAAAGAAACTTTGCATAGAAATGACATAAAGTAAAATCAGCATCCATCAATAATACAGTTTCGTCATTTTGTTCTCGATGGTTTCACTTATATTTGCATCAATCCGTTTCCCCAAGCGCAATAAAGTGTCTTTGTTGAACATATGGATAGCTTATACGACAGGGGGCCACAAGCTAATCAGAGAAATGAATCTATCGTAAATTGCAAATTCAGAACTGATTCCCGGAGATTACGAGTGCATTGTAAATGTAAACAGTGGATATTCATTTACTATATTTATGGGGTTTTAAATTCTCAAAGATGGTCCTGATCGGTATGCCTTTATTGACCGTAGTGCCAACCATTTTCATATGAGGCGCGGTTGGCGATTTTTGGTCTAATTTAGTTAAACTTATTAATTTAACATCGATTGCAAAACAAGCTTTCAGCTTATATTAATCACTCTGGATGTGTGCTTCCTAGAGACTTAACCAGTTCTCGCGCCGTTTGTATGGAAAATCCCAGTCAGAACCAGCTAATGACGGGACTCGAACTCGAAACCTTTGGTACGAAAGAACGACGCTATACTTCTGCACCACTGTCTCATTTACCTGTGTGAATACGTATACATGCAGTTGGTTATACTTTTACATTGTTTTCAAATGATAACATGACATAGGCGTAGTTCACGACGAACCCAAGTTTCGACTAGAGTTACACGGGTTCCTCATGAACGGCTAGGGTTTTAACCCTAGTGACGTCATATGAACTTCTGACCCCGACTATTTGCAACCCTTCTTCAAGCGAGAGTTAGAAGAGTTCCAAAATGGCGGAGGGTGGCAATTATTGATGCTGGTGTGTAAATAATCCTAAAATACGAACCTCTAAGTTCAGTAATCAGTGATGTTTTTATTTGTAAGGCAGATAAATAAGAATTTGTTCAATTGGGCCTTGCAAATAATTGCGATCCGTAATTTAGTCAACAAGAAAACGAGCTTTCTGGTGTCGATAATGAAATAAGTGTATACAACACGGAGGCTTCCATTTTGAATTTTGAGTTCACGAGAATCAAGTGTCTGCGCATGCGCTATCGATACACGTGCCCCCTGACCCTACCCTCCTTGAGTTCGTCATGAACTTAGCCATTAATGTGCGTATCCACCGACTCACAAGACGCTTCATTGATATTTATGGTAACAGGACCCGTTAGTGCTAGAAGCGGTTCTTATATTTTCTTTGAACTCACATAGGAAATAACATTGTTATTTATTCAAGATTTTCCGATTCATACTACAATGAAGACATTTTACATTAGGTATCTCACGTGTGATATGATATATACATATCAATAAGACTACCACTAACAAGGTGCTTATATAAACCCTTAAATAATGATGTGGGGGGGGGGGGGTAGGGGGAGCAGATGCATTAATACCCACAAATCGCTAGAACGTGATCATGTGAACAAACATTTTAATACATGGTTGTTTAGTGTTTAACGACACTTTCCACAATTGTTCAGTTATATCAGGGCGTTTCCTATGTAGGTTACAAGTTCTACCGGTCCATTCATGCTAACACTAGCCAGTCAGTCGTAATTCTAACCTTGCAACCCTGAGTGCCAAGGAGGGCAGCCATTACTACTACTTTTAAATTATTTGGAATGACCCGGTCGGGCATCGAACCCGAAACTTCACATCCGAGGCGACGCTCTACCACTACACCACCGAGGCGGTACCATATAAGTACATGGACAATATGAAAGTGAGGATAATTACCCATTGTGTACTACATGTAGTGAGCCCGAACTATCGAAAAGGGACCAGCTACAAATTTACATTTCTGACCAGTGTAGCTAAAGATCAACCTGTACAACTTCTCCTTCTAGTCATAGTCTACATAACTTGACAGAAACATCTAAAACGCTTGTTTAATTAATACGTGAACAATGTGTAATTATATTGTGTGAATGCACGGGCTGGTCTAGAGCTACACTGCCAACAACAGTCAACTAGTACTTTCTTGAAATGAATATCAACTGGATCATTCCTAAAAAGGTTGTGACTTGGAAAATAAGATTTCTCATACAGTCAACATTTTCGAATGTTTTAGTACCTACAGTTGTAATAAAAATGTCATTTTTGTATTATCCTTATCTATCTTCTTCTACTTTAAGCTTGCTTTGCATAATTCATAAATCACGAAATCATGAGTCGCTTAAACATTGTTCAGCTCGCAAAAGCATCAATCGTTCAAACGTCGGTGTAAAATGTGGATCCGACCAAACCAACATTAAAAAGGCGCCATATTTTGAAGATAAACGATGGGATCAAGCCATTTATCGAATTGTGTTCGTTATTATAAAAATACACCACATCAATTTAACCCCCTTTCCTACATGCAGACGCCTTCTAACTCCTCCACAGCAAAGATTATTTAAAACATTGTTGCAGGAAATACGTATGCAAACGACATTAACAAAAGAAAATCCAACGATAAAAATCCCACATAATAATGTTATCAGGGTGTTATAGTGAAAACATCAATACTATCAAGGTAATGGCGTTGCTGAAGGTATGACAAAGACTGTCGTGGAACTAAACGACCGCCAGAGATTTGTATCTATCGAAATTAGCACCTTCAGAACTGATTGTAACAGATAACAGGGACTTTATTTATGGACACTGTGGATATCAATTGGCTATATATAGTTTGCCATTTAGATGTCTCAATGTGGTCCGATTTACATACCGTTGTATTTTACATTGTTCACAAAAATATATGCATGCAATATCTTATCAAAAGAAAAAAATGCCATCTAGCAGCAATTGCTCGATTCAAACGATTACCAGTAATCTAATTATTGCGTTTCTTTGGTAGGTTACCAGTACTATTGATCCATTTATCCTGACATCAGTATGTCAGTCGAAATGCTAACACCACTTTCCAGAGCGGCAAGAAAGGAAATACATTACTACAAATTTCAAAGACTTTGTTATTACCCTGCCGGGGATCGAACCAGTAACCTTCCACACCACTACACTATCGAGATGGTAAAGATTAAGTTGGAGCGGGTTAATATGTTCCAGAAGAAACTAGTTTACAGAGAGCTTAAAAGGTTATAACCATCTTGATTGAATGCAATAAATCTAATGTAAGTGATTGAGTTTTGTTTCCCATGGGGTTAATCTACCACGTACAATACATTTTATATGTTAATTGGCTATTAACGTAATTGCCCTCTAACACGTCTTGTGTGTGAACTATGATTGACGGTCACCAGGTTAGCAACGAATATACTGAAGACGAGGAACATGACATTTTATCGTGATTTAATTATACTGGTTATCTAATTGTATTCGTGTTGTAAAATACACAATGTTCGATACACATCAAATTATATCAAATTTTAAAGATCAAATTTAAATTTAACGCATTTAAGTATAAACGATATTATTTTAACAGAATTTAACGCGTCGGTCTTGATGAATAAATATGACTAAATGATAATTAAATTGTACACTTGATGAATAGGTACATGAAGTTTGATAAGTACAACTATATCAATAAAACTAAAACTTGACCTGTTCAACATAAAACCAAAGTTATGGACTTAAATGAGATATGTATTACTTGTGTTAATATCGTTACGACATAAAACAAAAGTATTCATTTAATACTAGCTTTGGAAACTTCAAAGAAATGTTTTCATGTAAAAATAAAAACTAGTATACGCGAATATTAGACACACGAACACTTGGCAAGTTTTTTCTAGTATCTCAAGTGCAACGAAAAAGGACTCTCGTAGGAACATTGAGGCTCTTTACCAGTAATCTAATTGTCATGTTGAAATATTGGAACACTTCAGCTTATGATAAAATTAAGAATACATATTTTCCTTCGTCTATGAAACTTTATTCCTGTTGGAGATAACTATCTTCAAATGTTTTAGTATTTTCAGGAAGGTTGAATATCTTTAATGAGAATGAGGGTCATCATTGTATGTCTTAATTGAACTAGACATACCATATGAATGTATTTTACCTCTGTCAATCCTAAGGAACAAACTTATAGTGCATTACAGATATGAATGTAATCCCATATCTTTATGAGGAACTACTTTGTTATCATCAGTGACTGGATCGTAGATTAATTAAACAACATAAGATCATTTCGAAAGATAACATATGACTAACAAGTATATACATTGTCTTTAAAAATATTAAAAAGATGATTGAATGAACTACATACTGTTAATAACTATAAAGCATTTTGAGTAGAATGTTCCGTTCAGAAAAACTAATTATTTTGTTCCGAGTATATAGCATATAACAAGAAATACAACGAACTGGACGAAAGACAAAATAATAAACTTTAATAATACAATTATATTTTCTTTATCTTAACCTCTCGGCCCTAATTGCCATGTTATCTTTCCGACGGGCTGGTTTTACTTATTACCCGTGTCTACTGGCAGATTGCGTAACCAGTTGAAGCTAAAAAAATGAAAGTTCAAGAAAAGAACGTCAAATTCTATTTATATGCGAGTATATACTGTTTTCTTATCTTAAAGGCGTATGCTAGTTATTTATCCAAAAATTGCCCAATCATAGAATTTCATTATTCTTTGTATGTTGCTAGTACATACAATAACTAGTTGAAATAAGGAAAAATAAAAATATGTTATGGATTTAAAAAAATATATATTGGCCTGTCAATGACATGACCAATTTCATCAAAGTCACAAATATAGGCTTTTTGGCCGAAAACCTAAAACACACAAAAAAAATAAAATGAAAACTACAAATCATGTTAAAGTTTATATATAACTTTATATATAGAATTTAAATCAATATGAAAAGAGAATTTGTGAGAAAAATATGAAAAAAAATATATTAAGCTGTTTTTCAAGGTCGAAATGGTGTCACATTTTACCCGTGAAAAAGTTAAAATCATACGATTTTTCAAGAAATTTTCCATTCTGCATAATAGAATTTTCTGTAATTATCCATAAACAATGAACATGGTTCACTTTAATAAAAAATGAAAAAAAAAAGATAGGTCACCGCGCTCCTTTTCTGGTAAATCGACTTTTTCCTTGAAGCACGGCCTGTTTTTTAAGCAAAACTGCTGTATTTCTAAGAAAACGCAAGAAAAAGCAAGGAAAACGTCCCTTTACTCTAAAAGGAGTACGGTGACCTATATTTTTTTGGCATTTTTTATTAAAGTGAACGATGTTTAGTGTTTATGGATAATTACAGAAAATTCTATTATGTAGAATGGAAAATTTGTATGATTTTAACTTTTTCGGGGGTAAAATGTGACACCATTTCTACCTTGAAAAACAGCTTAATATATTCTTTTTCCTTTTTTTTCTCAAAAATTCTTTTTTCATATTGATTTACATTCTATATTTAAGGTTATATGTGAAATTAAATATGATTTGTAGTTTTCATTTTAATTTTTTTGTGTGTTTTAGGTTTTTGGCAAAAATGCCTATATGTGTGCCTCTGATGAAATTGGTCATGTCATTGACAGTCCAATATTTTTTTTTTAGATCGATAACAAATTTTTTTTCTTTCTTATTTCAACAAGTTATTGTATGTACTAACATAATACAAAGAATAAATAAATTCTATGATTGCGAAATTTTTGGTAAAAAAACTGTAGCATACGCCTTTAATTGCATTGGTAATTAAAGTATATCATATCTCTTGCAATAAAACGTATTCTGGATCAATATACATGACACTACTTATTACAAGCGACTGAACAAAATACTCTTGTCAGGTTGTAACAATTTATGTCCATGTTTCTTTACTACCAAAACCACTCCTGAATTAGCATATAGTTATCATGTTCTTATTTATATAAGGTGACAAAGTGTTTTATCTATTTTATCACGGACACACCATGTATCCAAGACAAAACACTAACGAATAATCTACTCAAGTCAAAACTATATCCCGTCTGATTTCTTTTTTTATTCCAGTAATTTGATCAATTGATATTCGACCCACGCAATGACCGTGCAGGAAGTCGTGCGATCGCAGACGTATGACTTTATATACATTCCAATCAAACCCTTACATTGTAAACCATGATCCAATGACCTAAGAAAAGTGGCTCATGTTTCTTGGTATCTTACAGTATATCCGGCACATACGTTTTGACGATTCACACAAAAGACATGGATGGGAATTCATGCTTCTACGATGAGAACTGATAATGAATGTGCCTGTTGTTAAACAGATGATACAATTAGTTTGCGTTTTATGTGAATTCCTTATGTTCATTTTGAAACTTTTGGATGGTCTTGTGGTCTAGTGGTTAACATACTGGATTATCAATTCAGAGGTCTGGGATTCCAACATTGGTCAGGGTTCTGTAAATTTCAAAGCGAAACAACAATAAGTCAAGCACTTGTCCTTTCAAGGAAAGATTATATCGCGTGTTTAGAGGTCTGGGATTCCAACATTGGTCAGGGTTCTGTAAATTTCAAAGCGAAACAACAATAAGTCAAGCACTTGTCCTTTCAAGGAAAGATTATATCGCGTGTTTCGATGCTTTACACTGAGTACATTAAAGACCAAATGAACTGTTCCACTAGAAAACCAACATTATGGACTACGTAAAGTATCGACCCGGATATGGCTAAGCATGCAGCACAGGCTAACCCGGACAGACCTTTTCGCCTCCTGTGGATTTTCTGTTTCAGGAATCATTACTCCATACCTTTATTCCCCTGGGATGTAATGTGTCGGCACGTATTAGCCTGCGCGGACTGCGCAGTCTGAACAGGATCGATAGATTACGCAGAGTCAATAATGCTGGTTTTCTCGCGAAACGGCTCAAATGGGTATTTTTGGAAAGAACTAGGATATCGCCCTTGTATTAAATTATGTTTCTTGATATTAGCTGCACCTGTCAGATTTTGGTATATGATATAATGTACACTATGAAATGGCATAGCAAAGCTAAAAAGTGTATGCTCAATCAGATTAATTGGTCTCTACAACTACATTACACATACTTACTTGTAATTTACTGTAACAAATATTGGGCGAAGACTAATCAAAGCAGGATGTCATATCAATTTGGGATTTTCTTTTTACCGAGCAAAGCTACAAGGCTAATGGTTTTGAATAATTATTTCGTCATTTATCATCTTCTCGTAATGGTGGGCTTTGGACTTTATTTAACCCTGCATCCAGTTATCCTTTCTTTTCTATTTCTTCAGGAAAGATAGCATGATCTATTCCAACTAAGTCAATATTTTATGTTCATAACGTTTTAAATGAGTATTTCTAAATTCCATTAAAATACGTTTTAGTTTACATTTGGCACACACTTTAGTGTTATTTATTATGGGTCCTACTATATTGCAAGGACGACTTTTACAATAAATATCCATACATGCATTTGAGTTGTAGAGATTTTATAATGGTGATTTGTCGCGGTCTTCGATAGGGTTTGTAATAAAGGGAATCCTGGAAACGTGGAATTAAATTTTGAATATTTCCAAAGCGAAATGAGCAGATATATGGGTGTTTTTTAAATGAATTTTGAAGCAAATTCCCTTTTAAATATATAACCCGCGCCTAGGGATTGGAGGTTTTATTTATACTCTTGTTTCATAAAATTGAAATATAACTTTGCTTTAAGTATTTGACCCGAATGCGAGAAGAACACAAAAGCTGCTTTGCTTTTATAAAGTTTGTTTAACAATTATAAATAATAAAAGTGTAATAAGTTTTACAAATGATTTATGAAATAGTCAAGTCAATTTTGAATGACCTGTTTCTGTGTTAGCTGTGTACTTCTTTAGATATATTCCGTAATATTAAAATAGATCAAAGGACAAGTTTGGTTTATGTTGAATGCATCCATGTTCCAATTAAAAATAGGACGAAAATTACCTCTTACAGCAGATTTAATTTATTTACATGGGATCCATGTATTCTCTTACTAATGTTAAACATGGTCATACACATACGTCAGCCCGTTTGATTTATTTACATGGGGTCTATATTTTCTCTTATTAATATTAATCTTTATCTTACACATATGTCCTTCCGTTTAATTTAATTCCATTTACTATTCAATAATTTGACAAGATTATATTACAAATATAAATAAATGGCATAATTACCAAACCGCTATATAAACGATCCCAAGATCGACGGGGAACCAGGGTAGATATAATGAGATTACTAGTATTACATGGAAGATTACAAACACTTAGGGAATGACCAGTAACTTTTTAACAATTCTGATACTCGGGTTATCCCATTCATTATTTCACATAGGGCACTCACAGTGTCATGTAATTCTAAACTGCAAAGACGTGTAACACTTAAAATTAAACATATTGTACTCTGTAACAATTAAGCCTATTTTGCTGACACTACATATAACGAATCTTATATTCGTCTTCTACTGAATTATTTAAAATAGTTCAAACCCATGTGAACTTCCGGTTTCAACAGCATCAAACAGGGGCGAAACTAATCTTTTGAAAATCTTCTCTGAAATAATCAGACAGACTTTGAAAATAAAATCATAGGAATGTTCCAAACAGATACCCTTTACCAAAGTCCTTAAATCCATTTTGATCTGATTGAATGGCTGTTACAAATTGAATCTTATACGCCTATATTAAAGTCACACAAATATTCCTAGAATGACCGTCCATTTTGACTGACCGACCACCAGATTCGTCCAAGTCAGGCTGAATGATAAAATATGACAGCGACAAAAAGACGGGATAATGTTACCCTTACTACAATCAACCCTTTCAATTTGTATTGATTCGTGTATAAACAAGGCTAATCGTCAAAGGAGTATGTGCTTTTCTCGGCACAGCGATCCAGAGCCGCAATGCTCTTCTTTTTTCTTGTTACTCCTTTATTCTTATTATTTACAGAAAGAACGAGACAACCTTTATTTGCGACTAAAATAGGTGAATCACCTGTTTACAGCTGGACATACTATTAAAGAATGGTATAGACGCGTTGGCGTCAGTGCTGCTAATTAGTTCTTTCTAAAAGAAGAAACTTTAAGACAAATATAATATTAAGTCCAAATGATTAACATAAGAATCTTAACATACTTCATTATAGCAGATGAAACCTTTATCAAAGAAAAGACAAATTGACAAATCAATAAACAATGATACTGTTTAAATCAATGTCATCAATTCAGAATGTTTACTATTCATACTTGCACTGTCAATTTCTCTATGGAAATAGGCACACTTTGTCATCCTAAAAAAACCAATAACATTGAAAAGAAACTTTGCATAGAAATGACATAAAGTAAAATCAGCATTCATCAATAATGCAGTTTCGTCATTTTGTTCTTGATAGTTTCACCAATAGTTGCATCAATCCGCTTTCCCACAGCGCAATAACGTGTCTGTGTTGAACGTATGGGTGACATAAACGACAGGGGGCCACAAGCTAATCAGAGAAATGTATCTATCGCAAATTGCATCTTTAGAACTGATTCCCGTAGATTACGTGGGCATTATAAATGTAAACAGTGGATATTCATTTACTTTATTTATGGGGTTTTAAATTCTCAAGGGTGGTCGTGATCTATATGCCTTTATTGACCGTAGAGCCAACCATTTTCATATGAGGCGCGGTTTGCGAATTTTGGTCTAATTTAGTTCAAACTTATTAATTTAAAATCGATTGCAAAACAAGCTTTCAGCTTATATTACTCACTCTGGATGTGTGCTTCCTGGAGACTTAACCAGTACTCGCGCCGTTTGTGCTGTGGGGGTCTTCACTATAGGCAGATGCATTAATACCCACAAATCGCTAGAACGTGGTCATGTGAACAAACATTTTAATGCATGGTTGTTTGGTGTTTAACGACGCTTTCCACATTTTTTCAGTTATATCACGGCGTTTCCTGAGTAGGTTACAAGTTCTACTGTCCATTCATCCTGACACCATCGTAATTCTAACTCGCAACCGTGAGCGCCAAGGAGGGCAACTATTACTACTATTTTAAAAGTATTTGGAATGACCCGGTCTGGGATCGAACCCGTGACTTCACACCCGAGGCGGACGCTCTACCAATACACCACAGAGGCGGTACCATATTAGAACATGGACAATATGAAAGTGAGGATAATTACCCATTGGGTACTACCTGTAGTGTTTACATGTCAACTCGCTAAATGGGCCCTATCGATGGAAAAGGAACCAGCTACATATTTACATTTCTGACCAGAGTAGCTAAAGATCAACATGTACAACTACTCCTGCTAGTCATAGTCTACATATTTACATTCGCCCTTGATTTTCTCTACAATAAAAGTTGGGTTCATTTTGCATGAACCGGTCGACCTTTCATGACCTTTGTAGGGATTATGACTTCATTGTTTAATTCAATATTGCACTCCGATTGGATTAGCGCGACGTCATTTAACCAATGATATACGACGTTACAAATATCAGCTATTCATTTAAACAACGTATGTTGTCGTTTACATTTCTTTATTGTTATTAATGACTTGTTCGCGAACACTTTTAGGTTGAAAAAAAAGTTTGTCGTGCATTCATGCAGTATAAACGCTCGGCCGCGATTTTGCAAATTGTCAAAGAATCGCTAGCATACAGTCCCATACGGTCAACTTTTTCGAATGTTTTAGTTCCTTCAGTTGTAATAAAAATGTCATCTTTTTTTTATATTATCCTCATCTATCTTCTTCTACTTTAAGCTTGCATTGCATTACTCATAACTCATGAAAAGAGAATCGCTTAAACATTATGCAACTCGCAAAAGCATCAATCCTTCAACCCTCAGTGTAAAATATGGATCCGACGAAACCATCATTAAAAAGGCGCTATATATTGAAGATAAACGATGGGATCAAGCCCTTTATTGAATTGTGTTGTTATTGTAAAAATACACCACATACATTTAATCCCCTTTCCTACATGCAGACGCCTTCTGACTCCACCGCAGCATACGACTTTTTAAAACATTGTAGCAATATGATTTTTTATCTTTTTTTCAGTAAAAAGATTTTCAATTATAGAGATGTTCCATATTTGTTCCCAGATGTTTTCAAAGACGTCTGTTTCAGTTAAAACTGTAAATGGATAAAGTATATCCATGTTGAGCAAATGGTGTACATTAGGAATATCGTCATACCGTCATGCGAAATTAAGTGGAGCTCTAAATAAGGGACGTTTTGCATGGTCTAGAAACCTTATTCAAGAGGATTGTTTTAGTACCAATAACATAAGGTTTGATTGGATAAGAAGACATATTTTGGAAGTAAAGGAGCTGTACGCCCCTCCTTAACTGGATCTGTATGTACATATAGACATGTAGGGTTATTATTATAGGCATTGATCAAAAAAGGCTGCACAAGCATATACTCACAAGTGTTCAATCTTGGAGGGGGGTCGTCCTTATTCGCACACTGTTTTGAATATTCCATCCCACTCAATTGCCTTATTGTGTTCGTAAAATCCATTTTCTGCTAAAAATTACCCCTCTTTTTTTCGAATCATAGAGTGGACACTGCTCTCATTTAAATGGATAATCACTGGAAGAAGTTTAATGAAACATCCTATGATTTAATTGACGAACAGTGCACAACCATATCAGTGTATGCGGATGGATGCACTGTACACTGGTCACACATATTTTACATTTGGTTTTGCGTAGAACGCTGCTCAAATCTCGTATTTCTTATTCGTCTATCGCTTTACGAACTGATTTTAGGCTCAGTATAATAAGCACTAGGAGATTTACTACAAGTTTATAAACCAGAACAGCTTCGGTATAAGTATTCGGACACGCTTCTAAAACAGTATTTAATTACCTATTGACACTCTATTACCAACAGGGTATATCCTGATGCATAGACAGATCTGGAGTTACATTGGTAGTAACTATCTAATGGTCTTGTTTTCTACGTCAAGATTCTCTTATAGACGGTCATTGCTTGCAATAGCCTGTCATAGCGAAATGTACGCATTTACAGACGTGTTTTCACTGTTGGAAAATATATGATGCAACCCCATTCCAGTTGTCACTGCTCCTAAACAACTCTTATATTACAAATCATTACTTCAAAAATATTTCGACAACATTTGTAACGGTCTTGTTTCCAAGAGTGAATGAAAACATGGAAACAAAATCTTCCTTCATGACGCGCACTCTCAGCATTTTTGATTCAAAAGATTTGATCCAAATGGAATATTCATGTTCCGTATACTTTTACCGTATCTATTTGAATTTACGATCTTGTTAACTGTGAAAAGATCGGTTGACATGCATATAGAACATTATTGTCGATATAAACATGGATCTACATAAATGTTTTAGTATACCTCGTAAAATGTTACCTTAAGAATTGAGCATGTGAGCATATATAAAAGCGTCTGCATTACAGTGCATACTGAGTTGAGCCTGAGCTGCAGAATAGGCTCGCAAAGGCATTCACTGTCAGTCTGCATGTTATTTAGTGCATTATGCATCTGTTGGCAAACATAGAGGACCATGCTGTATTGCTGACCTGGTTTAAAAGGTATTAATTGTTTGCATAGTGTTTAACGCCGCTTTCAACAATACATCGTGTCCTGGGTACGTTACCAGTACTACTGATCCATTTATCCTGACAATATCGAGTCAGACGTACTACTTACCATATAACCCTTCCTTCCTTTTTATAAAAGTATTATTTTCAAATGGGACTAGTACGTTTTCACTATATACATAAAAGGAAACCCCTACCGCGCAATCTGATCTGGCTCTGTACTGTTCGCCATTTAATCGTGGAAGGTTATCAAAAACCTCCGTAAACTATATTTTTCAATCATTTGATACACTTGTAATAATTACGAAAAGGTTGAGTTTCGCATGCAGAGGTTCAAATAATATAAAAAGTAAAACTGAACAATGAGCTTGGTGCTTTTTTAAAACACAACCATACGCAATAAGCGATGATTCAACTTATTGATACAGCGCATGAAAAAGCAATCAAGAATTTAACATCTTTTAAAAATCATAGTTTGAACGGTATTACAATCGTTTGTGATATCAACGCATGAGGGCTAAATTTTGTTATTTGTCTTTTTGTAATATAATTTTGATACATACTTGAACCGCTGTGGGATAGGTTAAATTGCTTTAAATAAGACATTTTTCACAATGTTATGAAAAGGCGCATAATAATGTCAGTTTCCGGGTTAAATAATCATCCGAGGGAGCTTTTTTGAAGAATAACTTGGGGTCAACAAACATATGTTCCAATGAAACACTCTTAGCAGAAACTAATTGAATTATTTCATTCGAGTATTAATTTCCGTACTAGTATGAAGTAACAGCACATATTGTACAACTTATATTAACCTTTTTCCCATAGGCAACCATTCTGCAACAGAAGACTGAAAATATCTAGGCTCAAATATGGCAAATCTTTTAAAATGAAAATAAAATTATTGAATTAGCACTTGCTTTTAATGCCAGTGTTTTCAAAAGTCGTTTGCTGCATATGCGTCAGAAAGGTCTGAAAGTGGGAAATGGTTAAAACCTTGTTCTGTCTTATAGTCTCAGATTGCTGGAAAGACGAATACAAATGACATTGACAAAAGAAAATCATCCAACGATAATCATCCCACGTCATAATGCCATCAGGGTTTTATCATGAATACATCAATAGTATCAAGGTTTATGTCTTTGCTGAACGTATGACACAGATGGTCTCGGAAATAAAAGCCACCAGAGATGTGTGTCTATCGCACATAGCATCTTTAGCTCTGATTGTAACAGATAACAGGGACTTTATTAATGGACATTGCGTATATCAATTTGCTATAGATAGACATTTATATGTCTCAATGTGGTCCGATGTGTATACCTTTGCT
Organism: Serripes groenlandicus; assembly: GCA_031761405.1. Classification (NCBI taxonomy): domain Eukaryota; kingdom Metazoa; phylum Mollusca; class Bivalvia; order Cardiida; family Cardiidae; genus Serripes; species Serripes groenlandicus. Next base: position 105,522,721 of record JASEVX010000001.1, on the reverse strand, counting down.
CTTTACATTGTTCATAAAGAATATGCATGTAATCTCTTATTAAAAGAAAGAAATGCGATTTAGCAGCAACTGTTTCATTCAAACAATTCTCGAAATACATGTCGACATCAGTATCCGTCACGTTATAGATGTTAAGGTAGTGTTGAATTTGAATATCAGTAGATTAATCAAAGTGCAGTTGCCTTAAGTTAACAACGATTTTTAAATATGTTCTAACAGTAATCATTCTTGATGTGAACCTTTAAATATGTAATAATCCTGAACGCGTTTGAATATTTCAAAATATTGACCAAATTCACATGGAGTTTCTAACCCGGTACCTGGAATGAAATAAGCAACGCACTACCTTATTTCATTGCTTATGATTCATGCTAACAACGTAACGCTAGTCTAATTGTATCACGGTTTGTTTATTATGTATAAGCATTGTTGATTCAAGTTCCAACAAGTTGCTTGCAGTCGTATTTCACCAAAGGTTATTGTATTTGGAGATATATTTCGCAGAAAAAAGAAACATTTCCTTTGGAAACAAACACATTGAGGTTGTTGATACATTTAAATATCTTGGCATTCTGTTCTCGAAAAATAGAACATTTTCATCCGCAAAAACTGTAAAATGCGAACAAGCAAGAAAATGTCTGTTTAGCCTTTACAAAAAAGTACGAAATTTAGATTTACCCACTGATTATCAACTTAAGTTATCCGATGCTACGATTCTACCGATACTTACATACGGTAGCGAGGTCTGTGGGTTTTCCGATTTAGGCTTACTTGAAAAAGTGCATACGGACTCTTAAACACATAATACAGGTTAAAAAGAGCACACCCCATTTAATGCTTTACGGCGACCTACGTTTCCCAATCCAGATATATATTAAAAAACGTATTATTGGTTTTTGGTATAATATAATTTCAAATTCTGAAAAATTGTCTTATAGTTTGTATAACTTTATTTACACTGATTACACCAACATCAATAAAATTTACAGCTGGTTAATGCACATTAGGTCAATATTGGATGAATGCGGCTTAAGCTACATTTGGATCAATCAAAATTTCCCCGGAAGTAAAAACATTCTTTTAAATAAAATCGAAAATTGTTTGCAACGGCAGTACACACAAAATAGGCATAGCTCTATTATTGACTCATCTAAGTGTGATATTTACCGTAATTTAACGGAACACAAATATGAACAATACTTTTAAGAAACAATTGAAAAAAACTTCGTTGTTCTAATATAAATCATTACAAGAGAATTTGTAAAATATGCAATTCTGGAGATATAGGTGATGAGTATCACTATTTGTTTCAATGCGCATATTTCAACAATTTTCGAAAAGAACTTATACCTGGAAAGTATAGTTGAAGTAACAATCTTCTTAGTTTCGAACCTCTCATGAAAGAGAATGAATAAAATATCCTGTTTAAACTTTGTAAATTCATTGATATCTTTTAAAGATATTTTAAACAGGCACCGGGCCATTAACCCTACTCTTTCCCGTCCTCTCTCTCTCTCTCTCTCTTTCTTTTCTCTCTTAATTGTATTTCTATGCCTACTAACTGCTCCATAGCCTTGACTCCTTTTTGTTTATATTTTTGTATTTGATGTACCTCTTGTCACATGTGTATGTATGTGCTGAGTGAAAAATAAACTTGTAAACTTGCTAACCTCTGTTTCCTTTTATAATACATGGGTTTCGAGACAAAGATTTAAAACGGCTACAATACACATTCGTATATTTTGGAAGTCGGTATGCATATTTAGAGCAAACGTCCATACTATGTGCACTTTCAGTTGATACTTCTGTAAGTAATTATAAATATATCGTTTTGTTTGAGTGTATGATGTTATGCGCCACTTTCAACAATATTAAGTTGTATTATGGCGTTTCTTTGGTAAGTTACCAGTACTATTGATCTATCTATCCCGACATCAGTAAGTAAGTTGTAATGTTGACCCCACATTTCAGAGCGAAAAGGAAGGAAATCCATTACTACAAATATCAAAGGCTTTGTTATTAGCCTGCCTGGGATCGAACCAGCAACCTCCAACACCGAGACGGTCGCTCTACCGCGACACCACACAGTTGGTAAATATTGAGTAGGAGCGTGTTAATTTATGTTGTGATTGGATTCCTCCAGAAGAAACTATTTCACAGAGAGCTTAAAACGTTATAACCATATTGATTAAATGCAATAAATCTAATACATCTAATGTAAGTGATCTAGTTTTGTTTCCCATGGGGGTTTATCTACCACGTACAATACATTTTATATGTTGATTGGCTATTAACGTAATTGCCCTCTAACGCGTCTTGTATGTGAACTATGATTGGAGGTCACCAGGTTAACAACGTATATACTGAAGACGAGCAAAATAAAATGTAATCGTTTTTTCTTTCTTATTCTGGTTCTCTATGTGTATTCGTGTTGTAAACTACACAATGTTCGATATAAATCAGATTATATTAAATGTTATAGATCAAAATTTAATGAAAATGTCAACACATTAGTGTAATGAAAATTAAGAAAGTATAAACGATATCATTTTAACAGACTTGCACGCGTCGGTCATGATAAATAAATATGGCTAAATGATAATTAAATTTTACACTTGATGAAAATGTAGATGAAGTTTGATAAGCGAAAGAATAAACGATATTATTTTAACAGACTTGCACGCGTCGGTCATGATAAATAAATATGGCTAAATGATAATTAAATTTTACACTTGATGTATAGGTACATATAGTTTGATAAGTAAAACTATATCAACAGAAATGAAACGGACCTGTTCAACATTACACCAAAGTTATAGACTTAAATGAGATATGTTGTGTTAATTTCGTTACGACATAAACAAAAGTATTCATTTTATACTGGCATTGGAAACTTCAAAGGGAAAGAAATGTTTTCATGTTAAAAAAACACTATTATACGAGGAAGAAAATTAGACACACGAACCGTTGACAAGTTTTTCTGGTATCTCCAGTGCAATGAAGAAGGATTCTCGTAGAAACATTAAGGTTCTTTACCAGTAATCTAAGCTTATGATGAAATTAAGATTTCATATTTTCCTTCGTCTATGAAACTTTATTCCTGTTGGAGATAACTATCTTCAAATGTATTTTCAGGAGGGTGAAATATCTTTAATGAGAACGAGGGTAATCATTGTATCTCTTAATTGAAAAAGCCGTAACATATATATATATTTATCTCTGTTATGTTTGAGGAGCGAGCTAATAGTGCATTACAGGAATAAATGTAATTCTAGATTTTTAAGAGCAACTACTTTGTTATCGTCAGGTTCTGTAACTGCGGTTAGACAAACAGCACAATATCATTTATAAGCGACAAAATATGATAATACAAGTACACAACTTGTGTTTAAAAAGATAAAAAGAATACCGAACGAATGAACTACATACTGTTAATAACTATAACAAATATTGGGTAGAATGCTCTGGTCAGACAAACTAATTACTGTGTTCGAGTATATAACATTTAACCATAAATATAACGAACTGGGCTAAAGATAAAGAAATAAACTATATTGATACAATTATATTTCTCTTATCTCTTATCTTGATTGTCTTGAATACCATGTTACATTTCCGAGAGACTGGTTGTACTAATTACTCGGGTCTACGGTATATTGTAACCAGTTGAAGCTAAAAAATGAATGCGCAAAAACAAGACAAAAACACAAGAGAATAATCTACTTATGGCAAAAGTTTACCCCGTCTGATATCTTTTTTGACTCCAGTAATACGATCGTACAAGAAGTCATGTGATGGCTGAAGTTTGACGTTATAGACGTTCTTATCAAACTCTTACATTGTTAACAATTATACAAAACCCTAAGAAAATTAGGTCATATAAAATGGGTCTGTTTCCTTGGTATCATACAGTATATCTGGTACAATCCTTCAATTCAAAGATTATTAGTTAGCTGCTTAAATTCTTTTTAATCTTTTACAATATGTATAGCGCCTGTCTTACTGGAGAGTTAATTTGTAGCTTTAATTGCTTGGTGCCGTCTGATATATTTAGAGGCACTTGCTTTCATATGAGAAATTTAGATACAGGTCATTGTACTAATGCGATCATTGTAAATGCATATACCGCTAATTCGCATTGCAATAATGCAAGCTTACATTTGAAAACTGAATAGTTGTTGGTAGGATTGGTGTTTATTTCAAATGGACATAGTAAATTAGTTATTTTTGTTTGGCTTTAATTTGAGTAAAGCAAAGAGGTAAATAATGCCACGTCTTATTAAATGGGTACCTAGTCCGTCGTTTGTTCGTCTGTCGGTTCATCATATTTTGCATTAAACGATAATAATTATGGTTGGTTTTTTCCTTCTGCAAACGACACATTCGTATCCTTGTTTCCAAGGACCATGTGGCTCAGGTACACACAATAAGAATGGCAGCCAGTGTCTGACCCGTGCTTGTACCGTAAGAGCCATAAATAGATAAACGCTTGAAGTCAATGCAACTCTTGAGGTCCAGCAGGTGTTGTGTATTGGTTTCATACATTTCATGTTTTATCTAGATGTAAATATAAGGTGTGGGACCAATATGATATTTCCTGTCCGCCGCAATATGACCTTATAGCTGTTGTACGGCGTACACAAATCGTTTTCGATATAGTATCGTATCGATATCGTTTATTTTCGTTGCTGAAATGTGTGATATAATGTTGTTTTTAAAATCTATATTTACTATTTACTTTATTAACATGATGGTGCTTGTCGTATAATTGAATGAATGATTTGTTAAAAATGTGTTTTGTTACAGAAGACCACATTGTAAATATGACTTTTTACATTTGTTAATTTGTATAAAATGCATAATGTGTTATCTTCTTAAAATAAAGAATTTATTATTATTATTATTATTATAGAAAAAGGCAGTGAGAAACAGTGGATACTATACGTCAAGTGAAAATGATACGGAACGGATACTGTCTAAGTTGATGTATTGCTGCATTATTTTATTAGGTACGTCCGTCAAAGGCAAATAAACTAACAGAAAACAATTGAGCACTTACGACATACAGAGAAGATGAGCGTTTTAACTATTTGATATCAAACAATATTGATATATGGTTAGATAAATGTGCGTATTGATAAGTCCTTTTATAGCGCGTACATGATAAATAGAGACAGTTAAACAGGAGTTGTTCTTTTCTAATCTAATACAGAGTACACACCGTGATTTTCACAAATCCCTCACGGATTTTCATAACAGTTGACAAGACCTGTAGGAAATTAAACGGAAAGCCATCCATCGCGGTAATAACAAGAAATACTTGATCCGTTTTCTTGTGTATATAACTATTTAGTTTTCTTGCGTAAATAACTATTTAGTGATATGGGTACAGTTCTCCGCTCAGACAAACTGGTCAATTTGTTCGAGTATATAACATTAGACTAACAATGCAATGAAACTGAGCATTTCATCAACGAAAAACTACATATGAATCATCAGGATACTGTTTTGGCTCAAAATAGTATTATACACAAACAGGTACATGCATAGCATATTCTCTGTGGTTAATATTTAATACATTATCTGACATTTGAAAAGTAACGACCATCAGAAATAATTTTACGATTATTTATAGTACATGCTTCTTATTGCACGGACGACTTCACAAGTTGTTCGAAGCCAACAACACCACTTCTTTATCAAACTCCGTAGATGTTTGTCTAAAAACAAATTCCTACCGTCAGCCAAACACCATTCCTCGTGTCACAAAACAAGAGGACTATGATGGACCTACATCGCTCTTAAACACGGAATAATGTTATAATTTCTTGTAGAGGAACATTTGTGTCATATTGTGTCATACAGACAAATCTTGATGCCATTCCTGTCTTTCATAATATAATACTTCAATTTTTTATAAATATATTTATGTTATTGAGCAAAAGTTCGTTTTTGTAGATGTAAAATGCGCTTCGCATGTACCACGTACGAACGACGGACGGTGAGTTATAACAATAGTTCACTTTGAGAACATCGTGCTCAGGTGGGAAGTTCTCAGGTGAGCTACAAGGCGTAATTTATTTTTGTGTTTTCAAAATGTCGATTCTACTTGTATCTATACTGTTTCGTAGATTTCCAAAAATGTTTTGACTCGATATAAAGAAATGGACTTTGGCTTAAGGTAATCAGGAATGGTAATAACGGTAAATAATTCAAATTATTCAGGTCGCTGTATGACGATATCAAGTTGTGTTAAACACCTAAACTCACTCCCAGATTGTTTGTACTGTAACATTAGATAATGCAGAGATCAGTTTACCATTTTTTATTTCGTTATTCATGAATGACATTGGAACGTTTTTAGCTCGACTATTCGAAGAATATGAGAGCTTTACTACTCGCCCCAGCGTCGGCGTCGGCGTCTCCGTCTCCGTCTCCGTCTCCGTCTCCGTAGGCGTCCGGTTAAAGTTTTAGGGCAAGTTGGGATTTTCATTCATAAGTATTTGTGCTAGGACTTTTATATTTGGAATATAGTTACATCTTATACCTTTCTTCATATTGAATGCTGAAGGTGCTGATAGTGACCTTCTTTTTGGGGTAAAAAACATGATTTTCGGTGGTTAAAGTTTTAGGGCAAGTTGGAATTTTTTTTTAATTTTTTTTTCTCAATAAGTACTTGTGCTAGAGGGCTTTCATATTTAGAATGTAATTACATCTTATACCTTTCTTCACATTGAATGTTGAAGATGCTGAGTGTGACCTTCTTTTTAGGGTAAAAAAACATGATTTGGGCTGGTTAAAGTTTTAGGGCAAGTTGGAATTTTTATTTCTGTTTTACTTTTTCTCAATAAGTACTTGTGCTAGGGCTTTCTTTTTAGCTCGACTATTCGAAGAATATGAGAGCTTTACTACTCGCCCCGGCGTCGGCGTCTCCGTCTCCGTCTCCGTCGGCGTCCGGTTAAAGTTTTAGGGCAAGTTGGGATTTTCATTCATAAGTATTTGTGCTAGGGCTTTCATATTTGGAATATAGTTACATCTTATACCTTTCTTCACATTGAACGCTAAAGATGCTGAGTGTGACCTTCTTTTTGGGGTAAAAGACATGATTTTGGGTGGTTAAAGTTTTAGGGCAAGTTGGCATTTTCATTTAATTTTTTAATTTTTTTCTATAAGAATTTGTGCTAGGGCTTTAATATTTAGAATATAGTTACATCTTATACCTTTCTTCACATTGAATGCTGAAGATGCTGAGTGTGACCTTCTTTTTGGGGTAAAAAACATGATTTTCGGTGGTTAAAGTTTTGGGGCAAGTAGGATTTTATTTTATTTTTTTAACTTTTTCTGAATAAGTACTTGTGCTAGGGCTTTCATATTTGGAAAATAATTACATTTAATACATTTCTTCATATTATATGCTGAAGATGCTGAGTGTGACCTTCTGTTTGCGGTAAAACACATGCTTTTGGGTGGTTAAAGTTTTAGGGCAAGTTGGCTTTTTCATTTAATTTTTAATCATAGGATTTTATTTTATTTTTTTAACTTTTTCTGAATAAGTACTTGTGTTAGGGCTTCCATATTTGGAATATAATTACATGTAATACCTTTCTTCACATTGTAAGTTGAAGATGCTGAGTGTGACTTTTAGGGGGTAAAAAACATGATTTTTGTTTGATTTTGAGAATTTTAGATAAATTCTTAATTTCTGGTTACATTTCTTTCTAATTGTGATCATTTATTTATCAAATATAATTCTTCAACATATCAAACGGGTTTTGCATGGTGTCAAACATTAGGAAAACCTTTTTTTTTAAGGTTTTGCTAATTTTGGACTCGGTCAGTTTTAACATTTGCGTTTAGCTCAACGTTAAAGTTACATCATTCAAATCACTTCATACTTCACATATTTGTTAAGGACCATCATACAATTAGGTTAGATAACTCCATTGTATCCTAAATATGGAGTAATGGCCCTTGATTGACTTAGGAAATGTTATTTTTAAATTATATTTAAATGTATGTATATCTATTCAGTTGCTTTTACATATAGAGTATATAATATGATTTAATAGTACTTAAGTGCAATATAATGAAATAGTGCTTTATGTGAATAAGCGGCCTGTAGTCGAGCGCGCTGTCCTCCGACAGCTCTTGTTACATGAATTGTCTAACATGGGTATTTCATTTGACCAATAATAGATAACTTTGAATGTTACTGTTCCAAGTGGATATTAAAAGTTAATATACACCAAACAAAGGTGGTGATATTTAAAAGTGGGGGGAGTTCAAGGTGCACATGAAAAAATGCATGTTCTCGGACGACGTGTTTGAACATTTATAGTATTTAATTATCTAGGTGTTGTTCTTAGCAATGGGGCTCATTTTTAAATGGAAGCCAAAGGCCCAGGTCATTAAACGCGCCATTCTCTATAATCAATGGGAAAGATGTATGTGTTAAGATTACGCTATACCTATTCGACTATTTTGTCTTTTCAGTCCTTTTCGATGCAAACGAAGTGTGGGGCTTTATCACGTCTGACGTCATAGAAATAGTCCTTAGGAATTATTGAATGTTTAACAATCTACAAGTAACTCCGTTATATACGGCGAATAAGGGATAACAAATATAATTATTAAATATTATTTAAAGCTATTTAGTACAAAAAGTGAAAATTGTATTGTAACAGCAGTTATCCGTAATCAATATTATACTATTAAACGAAAATACAATACTGTCAACTTGGCTAGTAAGATTCGATAGTTACTGCAACATTTTGGTTTCTTCGATGTCAATGTTAACTATTGTTTACCTATAGTATTTATTAGATTGAAAGAGTTATATATACATGACCGGTTCCGAGATATGAATAGCAACTCGTCTCTTTGATTGTATAAAAACACACTTTGGCAATGTCTCATTATTTAACAAAAATGCTCATTGTAGAGTACATCAAAACACCATTGCAAAATTACTCCGATCTTTGCATCATTTAACAAGTGAATCGGGTCGACATAGAAATATATTTTTACAATAATCCTAGTATGTTTAAATCCATATCTCTTTAGAACAGATCAAATATTAAACGTTTAAATAAGTTGGCCTTATATTGCATTATACCATTTGAAAACAGAAAAAGATTCATTGTATGTTGATATGGGCATATGTCTGCACGTGCTTTGCATCCCTTCCCTTTTCTTTTCGTTTCTGGGATTTAGTTACGATCAGCTACTGTGCATCTCATATACTGACATTAATAACTCTCTCTTTCTGTCTCTGTCTCTGTCTCTCTCTCTGTCTGTCTGTCTGTCTGTCTGTCTCTCTCTCTCTCTCTCTCTCTCTCTCTCTCTCTCTCTCTCTCTCTCTCTCTCTCTCTCTCTCTGTCTCTCTCTGTCTGTCTCTCTCTCTCTCTCTCTCTCTCTCTCTCTCTCTCTCTCTCTCTCTCTCTTTCTCTCTCTCTCTCTGTCTGTGTGTCTGTCTGTCTGTGTTAAATTATAGGTTACTGCATCTATATGGAAACATATTGTGTTAGACGAGTTCCTTCGGCTGAGTTGCCTGAGCTTGCGAGGGCCGCCGAAGGAACGAGTCTCAACACAATAAATTCCCATAATCATGCAATACCCTTTTTGGATTGTTTAGATCAATAAGTTATTGCGCATATATACTGTCCTTTCCAATGGTTGCTGGTTCAACGACCCGTTGAAAGTATTATTTACGAATCGCCATTGTTGTTCCCCGTTTGGTTTCGACTCAAAATTGAATCGACGACAAAAAAGATGTGTCAAGCTTTTTTTAAAAGTACTTTTCATTAATAACTGTTTGATTTGATTCTGGTATTTACGCCTTGATACTTGTATGTTCTTTATTACGATTTAGATGCCCCTTTTGACCTCGCAGTATGTTCAGTAAAGCGAACACAAAATCCGAAGACCTACCTTTAAAACAATCATTTGCTTATTCGCCCTATCAGTTAGGAATCCCTCTTTATTTTTTGTACATAGTTTATTGAGATACACATTTAATAGATCGTCAACGACAATCAAAACAACTTGATAGCGTACGCCCTGACAATCGAGTAATATTATTGATCTACACGTTACATTATTACGTCAGAAACTACGAAGATATTTACAAACACAGCTAACGCTATAAATAGACCAGATTGGTTTGTGTGTATGTCTATCGATATCACTAAGTGTCATCTATAAAAGATGTACCAAACACTGTACTACGAACAGTATATGCACAGTTCTTTCCTAGGACTATCAGAGACTGGAAACCCCTTCCTCTGGACCTTGCGCAGATCACGTCTTTAGACTGATTCATGTCCCGTCTGTAGTCAAACACAGCCTAAACCAACACAGATGTTTTTTATTTCATTTTAATTTGTAAATATACCTATTTGTAGGTGTAAAAGTAAGCTTGTCTCTAAATCATCAAATGTTGGATGGGAGAGAGCTTTGTAACGTTACTGTATAGACATAGTTCCGTCCTTAACAGCACGTGAATAAGATCTGAGTGCAATATCAATGCGTGCAATATCGACGGATAAAATGTTTGTGTATTGTAAGAATGATAATAGCGTTATCAATCTAAATTTCTGCAATTTGTAGCATCGATATTTACAGTCTTGAAAAAATCAATCGACTTTGCATTATATCGATAGCTGAGAAACGAATACTGTTAATCACGATTACACAGCACTAATAAGCATGCTGATCTAGGTATACATTGTTTCCAAATGCTGTGTAAAATTGTACGCTATGGGTCGGATATAGATGGATGAAAGTTATACATTTTTAAAGATATCCACTATCACATGTGTGTTTATATTTATGTCAAGTATGTCTTGCTATCGTTTCTATGAAACATTTGACGATGCGTTTATTGAGAGCTGTCACACAATGTTTTCCTGACTGAATATAGCGCGATGTAGCCAGGGGAAAAATATGCACTTAACAAGACTCAAATTTACATTATTCAAAACGTAAAAAAATGACAAATAGCACAGAATTCTAATGCATCACATTAATGATACAATATCTCTCGGCATATCAAAACAACAATATTACAATGCAGAAAACCGGTACAACTGAAATAAGAGAGGTTTATTAGAATTGAGACACAATAAAATAGAAATTCGTGTTTACCAAAATAGTTTAAATATTCTGTTGATAGCCAAAGGCTGGTGTTAGATAACTAAGGATATTCAGTCACAGCTCCTTTTTTTTAATATAGATTTTAAAATATTTATACAATTGAATAAGGGTTGATAAGTTTGTGTATTTACACAATTGTTGTGTAGATTATGAAACCTATTTGTATAACGTGAATGAATTCGTTTAAACTCTGAATAAGTTATAATTTGTTTACATGTTCAGCTAAATTTGATTTATATATAATTATTTGAAAAATATATGGCTTTTCAAACTGTCATATGACGGAGAATGGATAGCAATTTGCATAAAGAGTTCTATAGAATTTGGTATTGTAATATCCGCAACTCAAAACCGTAAAGTAAATGACATAGATTAAAGATATGTCTTAATAAGGAAACTTATTTACACAACTAAGGTAAGTTGCACAAGTAAAGGTGTAAATAATGTAATCATAATCCTTTACAAGCCAAATCACTGTATAATACGTTAGCATAACAGTCCTAAGATAAGACGCAAGCAAAGAATCGTACATTGCAAACCCCCGTATTTATCTTGCTAAACGACAAAAGTAAATAATTATACAAAGTGTTCAGATTTGCCTTATCACTGTGTTATGGTTTACCATAACAGTTGGTTGCTGCGAATAACTGATATTAACGATTTGGTCGACTAACATATTGGTCAGTCAACTGTTAGAATGAATAGCAATTCAATTCAATTAAAAAAAATCGGCAAAATCAGCATTTACACGCCTTTGGCCAATATAAATTTTAACAATAACAAATATGGCAAAAGAAACAAGAAAACATACAAAACATACAAACAATATTTACGTACAAACATTTTGATAAGACTGATACTTCATTTCATGATCATATATTACAACCTGGTATAATGTTAACTGGCAGTATATCATGTTTGATTCTGTATATTTTCACTACGACGATTAAATGCATCTCGTAAATATCATGTTGTTCTGATTTGAAGACAGCATATTGACAAAAGGTTGAACATTCGGCAATGGTAATTTTCCAATCAATTAGTTCGTAGAGAAAAAAAGGGAAAGCACAGTAAAAATTGATATTCCGATTCCACTTGGTTACTGTAACATACATATAGGATCTGACATGAGTTGTCATTTTATATAAAGTTTTATTAAACGAGTTCAAGAAATTTATTATTAACGAGCCTCTGGCGAGCTTAATAACAAACTTCTTGGACGAGTTTAATAAAACTTTATGAAATGATAACGAATGTCAGATTCTTTTTATCACATGTCGAAACACAAAACGAAAATCGGGTTTTTCCAAAGCTTTTTTAATTTTGTCAATAAATCGTATAACAATGCCAACAAAAATTATGCCGAGGTTATACGCGGTCAGAAAATAGTCCCAACATTTAATACTTAATAAACTGTTAACTAATATAATCAAAAACGGATTGAATTAACGTAATTTCAATAGTCACTCAAAGTGTCACCCCTGAGGTCACACGGCATATACACAAACGTGTTGACCTTGTAGATATATACATGTTAGTCTGACAGATTCACTGTCAAAGACGACACGTGTTCGTTTCTTCGCTACTTCTTGGCTGGAAAATTACTAAATACCAGTGTTTGTAGCCTGTAGTATTTGCAGGATTAACGTTCTTATAAATGTGCCACCAAATATATTTCCGGCAAACATGTTGTTTAATGCACCCTGGATCAGTCATTTTGTAAACATACGCGGATGAATTCACAAATAGTGATTCGGTCATCTTATATTACACTCGTTGTATATAAAGAAATACGTAATGGGTATATTATATCGGATACAAGCAACGTCATGTGATAAATTACAAATACGATTACATCTCGCAATACTAGAATATCTCCCCATTTCAATATTTAATGAATGCGAACAAACTAAGAACTTAATTGTTTTCTTAGAGTATCATTTTGAATAACATCAATGTATTTTTCATAACCAAATGCTATTTTAAATTTCCTATAGTAATCCAATTTCGAAGAAGTATGCAGGGAAGTATTCCAACTTTGAATAAATTGATCTCTCAATCGCTGTTTAAATAACACCGAGATCATCTGATAAAGATTCTACTCTCATAGCCCAGCATTTTTAATTGTTACTATTGCATTGTTCAATAAATATATTATACCTAATAGAGTTGTCATTGTTCCTAATCTTTAACCAGTATTTTAGTATTCTTTCCTTACACATAACAGATAATGGGTATCGCCACCAGCTCACCATATACGGCCATATAAGGTGTTTGTTGACGAACATCAAGAATGGATTTATAAAACCTGTTATGTAGGTATCGATTTCTTTATAGTCATAAATACCCAAAGCCTCTGAACAGTACAGGAGAATTGGAGCTACCATTGAGTCAAACAATGACAATTTGGTTTCAACATCCAAATTTATGCGATAGATTAGCGTTAGTAGACAATTGTAGGCTCTAAGTGCCTGATCAGATATCACTTTGACAGCGTGTTTCATTGATCCTGTATCGTGGAAAGTTACTCCTAGATACTTGAAATCATCAACTACCTCAATATTTTCGTCATAAACAGACCATTCAAAATTATTGTTACTTTTTCTATTTTCAAAAATACAGATCATAGTTTTTTTAACATTTATTTTTAACCCCCATTCTGAAGAGAAAAAATGGCTATCGAATCCAATTGAGCATGTAAACTATTAGGATTAGTTGTAAAAAGAGCAATACCATCCGCAAATAACAACATGTACATAGATAATAAGTTTAAGTCATTCTCTTTCAAATTGCTAAAGTCTATTGTATTGCATATGTCATTAATACAACGAATGAACACAATTGGTGAAAGGGGCTCGCCTTGTTTTAATACAAGCGTTACAGCAAAACGTTCGGATACATCAACACTAGATGCCAATTTCACACATAATTTGCCATTGCTATGAATAGAATGTATATTGTTTTATGGCGCATCGACAGCTAAGGTCATTTAGCGCGCAATTAAATTTAATTATTCATGATCCCTGGGTAAGCAAACCAGTACTAGGCTAGAAAATGTGCCTTGCCCAAGGGCACTCCACCATGACCGTAGTGCCGCAACTGGGGATCGAACCCGGGACACCCGGTTTCGAAATCACCGACGCTAACCACTCGACCACAGCAGATGAATATATGAATAGATGTTAGCATATTAATCACTTCGCAACTAAATCTCTAATTTATGGATGGATAGAATAGATAGATAGATAGATAGATACTTTATTTTCAACTTGTACAAAATAAGTACATCATTGTTACAAATACAAATACAAATTAAATTTTATAAACAAATACAAATTCAATTTCAATTTCATATTGTGACATATATACTAGTTAAGCAAAAAAGGATTCTATATAATGTTATTCGAGAAAATATTGAAAATAATTGATTTAGAGAATATTTGTTTCTGCTTATGTTATCGTGTAAAACCTCAGAGAGGAATGTGACTATTTCTTTCTTTAAAAGCATATTTTATGAATTTACATAGCTTTAATAATGTGGCTGGATTTTCAATTTTCATTAGATGTATAAACTTCTACATGCTTGGCTTGCCGGAATAATAACGTTTAATGTATATTTCTCGAAGATTCTGGTGACAAAGGCATTTGATTTTATGAGTTTAATCCATAAGGCATCTCTAATCACCGTATCGAAAGCCATCTGATAATCAATAAACGCACAATACATCTTGGATTATTTTTCAAAATATTTTGAATTATGGCATGAAGCATATATCCACAATCAGTTGTACTATGATTATCTCGAAAACCAAATTGGGATTCATTCAAAACTCATTCCGATTCACACCACGTGTCAATTCTATTTCTAAATAACAGGAAAAATATCTTCGCCATGACGGTAACAAGAGTTATTCCTAGATAAGTAGATGCATAAAGTGTATCTTCTTTCTTGTGAAAAGAAACGATACACCAAGCGCCAGGGTAGATACCAGTATCAAACATTTTATAAAAAATTGTGACAAGATAAGATGACATGAAATCATTTGAATCAATAAAACATCACATTTGTTTGGTCTTTGTAGTGAACTTATCGTTTTCGATACTTCATTAACACTGAAAGGTTTATCGAGTCTTCAATAAATATAGCATCAGTACGTGAATGATTTTCAGCATCAGGTACAAAATAAATTTCCATGGTCAATGTTTTAAATATTTTTAAAATGATCAACAACATCATTTAATGATAAACCATCATTATCGCAGCTATTATTTCTTTTAAATTTTTTAATGTATTTCAAAACTTTTGTTCTCATTTTGGATATTTTGCTCTTTTCTTTGGCAAAAAAATACTTTTTAGCTGTACGTTAAACTTTACAGTATAGACGTCTATTTGTTAAAGATATTTCTCTATTGTTTTCAGAAGGATCAGTTCGGAGAATTATCTTACTGTCGAGAAATTCCTTTTTAATTTGCTTACAGGTTTAATCAAACCAAAGTGCAGTACTAACTGTTTAACCATGTACATCAAACGAAATATCATATACAATAGTTGAAAGGTTGTCTATACAAGTATTGACATCTATTTCGTTCGATATTATTCCATCCGATACGCTATCAAATAAGTGCTTTTTATCACCCAGTACTTCATGAAAAGCTGCAAGATCTGTATTCTCCCAAATAATGTTTTCATAATTAAGAATATCAGTGTTGTAAAATACAATATTATCACAATCAAATGAAATTACAAGTGGACAGTGGTCGAAAATTCAGTAAATTCTATAATGTTTATAAGTGCAAATCTAGTAAAAATGTCATAGCTTGTGATTAAATAGTCAACCACACTAGATGCTTTCTCAAAGTGTCAATAACACCTCACCTAAAGCGCTATACCTAATAATGTCCTTGTTCAATTGTTCGAAGAAATCAAACGCATACAGGCTTGACAAATTATTTTTGAAAACATTAGAATCATACGGTGGTATATAGCACGTGCACGAATATACATCACTAGTTGTACCCAAACATTCTTTCTTAAGTCTGACCCAAACAATACCATTACTGTTTAGACTAACTAAGCAATTTTATTAAATTAACACTGTTTATAATAAATAAGTACACCACCGCTAAAACGTTTAGCTTTCTTGGTCGTTTTTGGTCTAGGATAATTAAAACAACAATATCCATCAAGTTTAACATTTGACTGTTGTGAGCACCAATTTTCGGTTAAACAGACAATCTCATATTTACAAATAAAGTGGAGAGAATCGCAATATAACGAATATTGTGGTAGGTAAATTAAAATGCATTCAAGCTGTTCGTGTTGTTTTTCAGATTGACTACAAATGTGCTCGCATAATTGTCACAAAGTTTATAAACGATATTAAATTATGAAATTAAACTTTAACTTCTGCAGTATACGGACATGTGTCATAAAACATGTATTGATACGGATGGATATAATCAATCATTCTGATCAGTATTGGATACCAGATAGTTGATTTCTAAGAGTTCATTATGTATCACACTTAACATTCATATTTAATTCAGACTACATATTAACAGCAGGTACCTGCAATTGAAACTAGAATATATAGAGAACATTCCATTAGTGCTTTATATTGTCGATGCAAATTAATTAGAAGTGTGATTGATGCGTTATACATTTTAATATCATTGATCTACAATATTAAGTGTCGTCATTTTAACAACTTATAAAACACATCTAAGCACAAATCGTCACCTGTTGCAAGATACCATACATTATCCAAGTCGAAGACAACTTTTTAAGAAACAAAAACGACTAATTTCCTTAGTTTAACGATATGAACATAGCCTGGTAAACTGTTATTCCGTAACCGGGACTCATAGTATGGACACTGTGTGAGAAGTAAACGGTGCACACAGACTGAAGAAAGAAGCAATGCGTTGACGCGCAACACTTACGCACTGTCATCGCATTAAATACTCGTCCGTCCGCTTGCCCCTATGTTTCTCGTCATGTCGTTGTTTCTACCTTCCGAAAGCAACCTACCTGTAGTATAAGGTTTCAGTTCTGATCTAGTATTATCCTCTACAAATTACACGATTGAAGACATGCATTGAACTTGCCTCTCGACAGTGGTTGTAGTCGAAGTTAGCTACATCTTCAATGTCAGTTTGCATCTTTAAGAACTTTTAAAAATGTACATTTTTCATAAATCTCTGCAGGCACACTACTTTGTTGAGTTGCGGATTTTAACAAAAAGAGGAGAAAGCTTTTTATTCAGTGCATCGTCTGCAGATAAAGTTATCTGATTATCCGGAAAGTATCCAGAAAGGATATGGATATAACAGACTATCAATTGACAGTCTGGTTGGTATTGATGTGAAACAATCGAGTATTGAATGGAATTAGCAACCGTCTGTCATCAGAAGATCTCATTACTCATATCGTTAAATACTTACAAGATATCCCTCTTATTTATATACTAATGTCTAGAGGTAAATTAAACCTTTTTCTTTGCAGGCACCTGTTGACGCCTCTCTGTAGCAGACGACTTTCTAAAACATTTTGGCAAAAGGAGAAATTGTTTCCATATCATTACGAAATGTTTTCAAAGCAGTCTGCTACAGACTGTTTGTATGCAGGAAAGATTTAATAGTGTGTGTTATATGACATGATAGGAATCCGCCGTGGCCTGGTGGTTAGCGTCGGGGATTTGGAAC
Organism: Serripes groenlandicus; assembly: GCA_031761405.1. Lineage (NCBI taxonomy): Eukaryota > Metazoa > Mollusca > Bivalvia > Cardiida > Cardiidae > Serripes > Serripes groenlandicus. The sequence continues at coordinate 105,504,862 of JASEVX010000001.1, read as the reverse complement.
CGAGCGTCCCGGGTTTGATCCCCTGTCGCGGCTCTGTGGTCATGCAGGAGTGCTCTTGTGCACGGCATTTCCTAAAGTGGTACTGGTTTGTTTACCAATGGATCATGAATAAGTGAACTATTACCGTCAAATAACTTAAATAATGTTGAAACGGCGTTAAACCCCAACAAAGCAAACACACAAATATTAAATGATGGCGTGTTTGTTTGGTGCACTTTGTTAAGGAAGTTCCAATCTCGTCGATACCATAGAGGTATTCAAATCCGAAGCAAATATTTGTCTTACTACATGAGGACGTGATTGTTTTGTCATTGTGGAATGGAATTATTTAATGGTCAGTATTAATCTCAAACTTGTATCTGTCTGCAACAAATTTTAATTCCCATCCCGTCTTTACCATATATATATATATTACAATCCGTGCCACGTAACATGAAGATCGACAGTCGTAACCTGCCCCAATCGAACATCTAGATCAACCTGTCTGATAAGGTTCTTGTATGCTTGTCATTCTGTCGCAGAAACATCCTGATATCCTTAGTATGAGGGTTATATGAGGACTAGATGAGGAGAATTAGACTGGTCTTTTCAACTTACTCAAATAAACACTGTGTTGTGGGTATTCAGAATAATTACCTTACTGAGACAATTCTTTTGAAAATTATGGTTTATGATTAAAAAGACAACTTTATAAAAATTATCATATTCAGTCTACAACGACTTTGCGTGGTTGACGGCCTTAATAATATTAAAATTAAATGCAAAAATAAAAATAAGGATATGCTACATTTATAATAACTTTGGATAACCCTGTCACTTGTTACGGCATATTTTAAAGATTAAATGTAACATATTATCTCGATTGAAGATGTGTCATACATCACTTTATTAACCTGTTTAAATGTCTATCTCTTTGAAACGTAATCAGTAACTCATCAGTTCAATTGAAGAAATTAGCCTCTACCTGCACCGTTTTGTCGTTTGCATTTAGTTTGAATAACCGACTAAGTAATGGTGATGTTATATAGTTGACTGCAAGAAACTCTCGAAATGTTTCATTAATCACGATATGTAGAAAGTATGCGTGACTGGTAACGTATTTGTCTGAACACGGGTCCAGAATATGTAACTCCGTTTACGGGCGATTTTAAGTGTTCATATGGGTACTGCTGGACATTTCATACCGTCTACATCTAAAGATCGACTAGTCTCTTTAAAAATCAGATTGTGTAAAGATACGTCTTACAGATCATAACAAGAAGACACTGAACATATCATTTTTCAAATATTACCATCAGTTTCAAAGAAGCAGATTACGAATCGCAGAATGTATACAAATTGTTTTCGTACTGGAGCGTTATCAATACCGATAAAAAATATCCCATCTTACTTGGCTCATATACTTCTTGGCTTAGTACACTAAACATGAAGGTCACAGGTGATAAAAAGAGCTCATATTGCACGTTAATTGGTAGACTTAGCCAAAAGTGTTTCATATGATTTTGTTAAACTACAATTCGCCCATAGGCATAATTATATACTGCCTTAATGTTTGGAATATTTGGGGAATGTAACAAGGAGGATGTCATATCAGATACTCTCTATGTCGTGTCGTAACATATCCCACAAAGGAAAAGAATCACGTTTGAGTGTTAAAACAATTGTGCTGTTGTTTGACAACATGACAAATTAAATAAAGACAGCCAACTGACATAATCAAGTTAACACATTTAAGTGTCTGTTGCTTACTGTTACACAAAAACAAAGTAAACGTTACCTTAACTTTGATGTTCGATCTTATAAATGATAACATGTTATATCAAGCTTAATTAGTATCTCATACGTTTGAAATATGCAAGGAGATGTGTGTTTACTTGTCGGAATTTGTGTTAAATTTTCGATATGTTGTTGTTATATATCGGTTTGATAAACAGTGTCCACATTTACCAAGAGTATTTCTCTAATCAATTTACCAGTTCCATAGTAAAATAAGCTGCATATTTTCACAGAGGGAGGATCCGCCGACTTTCACTATCACAAACTACCAAAATCCAGAACTGGAACTTGCACACGGTATTTCTTAACGCAACCCTTATCCT